>CM056173.1:15079051-15502470 GCA_029691765.1 Entomobrya proxima
AGTAGCATCGACTTCTGCATCCAGTCCTCTGACTGTTTTATTCAAATAAGACTTGATTTTTACATACACAAAAATAAGACTAAGTTCAACCTGACCGTGACTATCATGGCTCCACAAGAAAACATGGAAACCAATTTGGGAAATGAGGAAGCTTCAACATCGACAGCGACAGCTACAGCCACCGATGACCTTAAAGGTTGGCTCTCCCAGAAACTTAATAAGCTTGACAAAATTGACGACATTGATAAACTACTTCGTGATTCAGTGCAACAACAAGAAAAAAAATTCTCAGAACTGCAAGAAAAAGTATCCAGCTTAGAAAGAAGGAACCTTGACCTTGAGCGTTACATTGAGCAAGTGTGCAAAGAAGCAAACAGTAAAAACTTATTTGTCCACGGTGTGCCAGACTCTCCAACAGAAACGCCGCAATTGACTTTTAACCTAATGTGTAAACTCGTTGTTGACCTTACTGAAAAAGATTTTGAACCTGATATTGCATATAGAGTTGGAACCTACTCTAATGGAAATCATCGGCCAATCAGAATAATTTTCAAACTTCATCAAGACAAAAATACTGTAATGGAAAACAAAGACCAACTTCATCCAGATTTCACCATCACTCAAGACTTGCCTTTCAACATGAGGAGAGATTACGCAGCATTACATGAGAAAGCAAAGGAGCTGGAGAAAGCCGGTAACCCAGGCATCATCAATTTTCGGAAACGAGAAATAACGACAGCTTCAGGAAATGGTTTTGCAGCTATCCACGGAACAGTTTACTCTTTAAACGACGGAACGGAAGCATCAGCACATTTCTCTCAACAAAGACAGTTTCGTCAACCTCCAAAAAACGGACGAGGAGGAGGAAGAGGAACCAAGCGAGCATCACAACCAATCCCAAATTTCCACATGCAAACACGCAGCTTTGCGAAAGCTCGAAGGACAGACGAACAACCAACACCCGGAAAACCAACACAACCAAATCAAAACATCTAATCATCGGACATCTTAATATAGTCTCAGTAAGGAAAAAATTCTTAGATTTACAGTCTCTGTTACAAGAAAAAAATTACGATATTTTTTGCATTACGGAAACTTTGTTAAAACCTACACATACAATACTAAACCTAAGATCATATAATATATTTAGAAATGACATATCAAGAAAAGGTCAGCGTGGTACATGCATTTTAGTTAGGGAAGGTTTTAAGGTAACTGACATCACTAAAGAATTCAAGGCTAATACTTCTCAAAATATAGAATTTCAGATTCTCAAAATCCAAATCAATTTCAACAAAAGTATTCTAATAAGCTGCATTTATCGTCATCCTGACTATTCAAATGAAACACTAAACGTAGATAATTTATTTTTCTACGACCTTTTTGAGTTTACTCATTCGTTAAATCTACCTTTTTGTCTGCTCGGAGACTTTAACCTTTAACCTTTTAAACAAAAGTATATTACACAAATACTTTCTACTTGTAATAAATTTAATGCTAAGCAAGTTATTGAATCAGCTACTAGAAAAGCAAATATGTTAGACCTTATTTTTACTAACTCCAATAGTGTACTTAAAACTAGCACCTACGATGCGAGTATATCTGACCATTTAGTAATTGACATTACGCTGAACATCACAAAATGTAAAGCAGCTAAGCACTTAATATTTTACCGTAACTATGACAAACTGGATTTTGATTCCTTTTATCCCTACCTAAACTCCCTCCTTATAAATGCTCCCATTCAAATTAACTCATTAACATCAATTATGCTCCACTGCTTTGAAAAGTTTGCTCCATGCAAACTAAGAACAGTAATAGAAAAGAAGCAAACATGTTTCGTGTCAGCTTCAACAAAAATGCTAATAAAGAAAAGAAACGCAATATACAAAAAACAAAAGAAGTTGCCATCTGCCAGTACTTGTACAGAATTACATGTGCTAAATAGGCGTATAAGAGCAGCCATTCGTCATGACACAAAGAAACAGCTTCAAAAACAAGTTATTGAGCATGGCTTATGGACTGGGTTCTCGAACACTGTTTCATTTAAGCAAAATAACACCGTGTTAGGAGATTCCTTATCTCCTGACGAAATCAATGACTTTTACATATCCATCTCTAAAAAATTATCCACAGTAAATCCTGATTCCCTTCTTCCTATCCTCAATAATATTCCTCAGCCTCAAAACCAGTTCACTTTGTCAAACATTAACTCGTTAAATATCCATGCACTATGGAAAAAAATGAAAAAACAAAAATCTAAGTCGCCTGATCCACTTGGAATATGCAATTACATGATAGATATTTGTCTAAACTCTCAAAATTTCACTTCGTTTTTAGTTAATTTGTTTAATGAATACATTGACAATGGAATAGTACCATCAGAACTGAAAGTATCTAGAGTAGTGCCAGTTCCAAAGGTAAAGAGTCCTACATCTCCAAACGAGACAAGACCAATAGGCATTCAGCCTGTATTCACAAAAATGCTAGAAAAATCGTTATTATCTCAATTAACCAAATTTATTGAAGAAAATAATATATTATCTAAATACCAATTTGGCTTTAGAAAAAATTTAAGTACTACTCATGCATTGGTTGCTATAACTGATTTTTTGTACCAAGCGTTAGATGATGACTATATTATCATATTAATCGCCCTTGACTTCATGAAAGCATTTGACAAGGTAGATCGTGATATACTGTTTAAAAAACTTGAACGATATGGCATTTCTTGTGAAATCTTAAAGGCATTACTCTCTGATAGAAAGCAATACGTTTCGTGTCAAATAAATGGTAACATAAAAAATTCCAAAATTAAAGAAACAGAAATTGGTTTGGTGCAGGGCAGTGTGCTAGCGGCTATCCTATTTAGCATAATGATTAATGACCTTCCACTTCAACTATTATACTCAATAATAGCAATGTTCGCAGACGACTCTACTCTACTTATTTGTGGTAAACCTAGTGAAATACACCAACTGATTGAAAAGATTGAAAAGGATTTATTAGCAGTTAAGAATTGGTTGGACTCAAACAAAATTGCTCTTAACATTCAGAAAACTCAGTTTCTTATTATTGGCAAACATGCTCATTTGCATAAGCTCCCTGAGGTTGAAATTAGAATAGGCAAAGAAAAAATTACCAGAGTTTCATCACTAAAAATTCTTGGTGTGCACTTTGATGAGTCTTTATCATGGGAAACACAAATTGGAAGCGTATCTAAGAAATGTTATACTAGTCTGTCAAAGCTATTTCCATTAAAATTTATTCTCGATAGACAGTCAAAAGAAATCCTAGTAAATGCTTTTGTACTTTCACATTTGAATTATGCCTGTATAGTTTGGTTAAGTAAATACAATAAACGTGTGTACGAAACAGTAAATAAAATCTTAAAAACAGCAGCAAGGTTTGTACTTGGTAAACAGAAATATGACTCGATAACTAATGATATATGTATAGATTTACAATGGTTGACATGTAAATACTTACTGACATTCAATACACAGACATTCATGAGTAAAATGCTAAACTGTAATGAGAATGATTACTTTTATAATTATCTTGATTTCTCGTATGTAGAATCTCAAAGCACACGTAGCGGATCTTACCTAGTTCCTTCTTACCAACCAAACTCCGAATGGGGAAAAGCAACTTTTAAATATAGATCGGTTGATTTGTGGTCCAAATTACCTTTGTATGTTCAGAATACCATAGGATCTGTACCCATGTTTAAAAACAGTGTTCTTTCACATTTCTTAACTGAGCAAATTAATGAATTATGTTATGTTCCTGAAAACGAAGATTTTGAACTAATCGCCAATTGTATTGATAATGTTATTGCTAATATAACTAATTCAACTCCACTTGTATAATAATTTTACTTAAATAATACTACTAACTATGAATACTTTAATAAGTAATTTACAACTTTGTGATTTTTATGATTTATGTGACATTCTATCAAATTCATGTCTACAGTGTAATATGCCACCATGTTGTGGAAACTTGTATGACAATAAACTATTATTATTATTATTATTATTATTACAAATAAATGTGTTCGCATAACTTATTAGTAGAGTAGCTTTCGTATATTACCATAGCAATGCAACTTCTTGTTTCTTTGTGTACTGCTTCTTAGGTTTGGATGGTAAAAAATGATTTCATGTCTTTCCAGACGTTTGCCATTTTCTGTCACAGATTTGATGTGACAATGACATTGAGCAGATCAATGTTTTTGCAGTTTTGAATCAAGCAGAGATAGCACACCCTCAAGTACTTGTATAGTATTCGTACGATTGATCATTATATTTTTGCAACGGTAAGCCATTCAATGATTCGTTATCGCCTTAAGCTTAGCTGCTTGCTACAGAATGAGGACGGACTTGCTGCAAACAACTGAATAGTATTCCACATTCCGCGGACAAGACCAAAGCTTAATCTAGTAGTAGTATTGATCATCATGGAAGCAGTTTATCATATCATGTGTCTCTCTGACCGTCTACTACTCATTGATACTGCTACTTTGCTACCACTTCACTTTTGATACCATGTTTGCACGATGAGAATAATCTTTGTATCCTTGAGGTAGATCATTTATTTGAAATGTGCATGCAGTAGTATAAGCTTATAGTTTATGAACAATTTTTGCACTTGCTGTTTAGTAGCATTTTTTGCTGATCCTGTTTCATCTCATAAAAATGCATCCTAGTTTAATATACTGCAGACGGCTAGGAATAAGACGAGGTTTTTCTTTCATTCTTTGGTGGTACTAATAATAATACTGAATATTACTGTGCGGCCTTCCAACTTCATAATATGTATCGTGCTTGAGACGTGATTGATTCATAATGGGCTTTAAATTGAACGCGGAAAAAACTCTAATGTTGTGATAGGTAAACAAAGTAAGCACATTGTATAAGACAAGCTGGGAAATTAGTTATTTTCATGAGATTGCCGTGATTGATATCATAATCATAAATCTCCAGAGCAGGAATAACTAATTATTTATGTTTATGGTGATGCATTGAAGTTTAGAAAAATGAAAAGAATACTAACCGACATACATGGAAGTATGATGTGTTGTGAATAAGCACAACCAGCGCAGATTTCTTTTTTTCAAATTGGTCATTAAATAAAAGTGTTTGGAAAAAATAAATATACGCAACAAACAATGGTAGAAGTGGAACAGCTTTTTATTATTAAATCATGTCATGTCATTTATTTGTTCAGTTTAGTTTTTTTCTTAAAAATGAATTGGGATTTCCAGCTGAACAAACGTTTGGAATGTACCCAGGCAAATAATATAGTTGTCGGTAGACAACAGGCAACATACAGTAAAATGTTTTTGTGTACTTAATATCTAGCAGAGCCCAGCTTGTTTGTTGGAAAGAATGAGCTTTAGGAGTGATGATGATGATGTTGATGATGGTGGTTTACTTTATAATATGACTAGCTAGGTACAAAAAGAACCATGACTGGCATGAAAGCACAAAAATGATGACAGAGCACAGAGCGTTTAATTTTTCAGACCAGAACTCATCATGGTTGAAATTTGTAAATAAAACAACATGGGATTTGAATCGAAAAAAATGTTTTGTCAGTTTTTGTATGAGGTGATTTTCTAGGCAAAAAATCAGAGTCTACGATGATGATAGAAGTAACACGTTATCTACCAAAGAGACACATAGAGAGATGAGTTTTATTACTAAAAATTTCAAACAAATGCACATGCCTGTCTTCTGATATGACAATGAATCTCTGCTTATAGACAAATTAACAGATTCATAACCTTACTACTAAACTGCTGCGGAGACAAGAAAGGTACATTAACCAAACCAACTGCAAGTTATGCTAAGAATAGACTTATGACTATACAATATTATATTGAATTGCATTCAGGGTAAATCCATCACCGTATTTTTTCCCCTTTGCATGATGCTCATAAAACAAAAAAATCATTATTGCTTTTGCGACGCGACAGTCAAGGAGAAAAAAGCTTTTAGTAAACAGGGTATTGTTTGTTGTGTATTATTTGTGTCGTCCACCAGCACCGTGTCTAAGTAAAAGTGTATCGTAAAAATAATAGTACATCCTCGGGTTTTCCTTACTCTCTTTGGTAAACACAAGTATACTCACACATTCATTCATTCATTCATATTACCAAGAAGTATTTTAGCTCAGGTTGCCTTTGTTACTTAGCATTTCTCATATTTGTTTCTTCAGTTGCGACCTGTTACTTAAGTTTCTACTGCAACTGGACAAAAATAAGCATACATTTTGTGCGAACCAAGGAGTGGAGCTGGTCAAAGAAAAAACTTTGGCAGATATGAACAGAGAGATGCATGAATGGATGCAGCAACGATAAATGATAAAAGCGTAACAAATAGTTTTGTTTGCACTGCTTATTACCCACTTTATTGTGCCTTTTATTACTTGTCTTGTTCTGTTTTCGTGTTTAAATATAATAATGCAGCTCCTGTTTCCTATTCCTTATTATTAGGATGTAGATTTTGAACCGGTTTGGCTCTTTCTTTCTCAAAACTTGCGCAACAATATTGGTTGGTCAATCCAATCATACACTGGTCAGGGGATTTACAAGACAAAACCATGACTAGTTGTTTCAGACCGTTCCTTTTTGTTTAGGCCAACTTTTAACAATATTTATAAGTCAACAACCAGAAATAATCTTTTTGGGAGAACAAAGTACAAAGAGGGATGTTCCCAAAAACTGATAGATTCTGTGTTTTTGGTTCTGTGGTATGGCTTTATGCAGAAGGCCGGTGTGCTTTATTTTATATGCCAGAACCATTTTCGGGATTGGATTTCCCAATCAATATACCCTGCTACTTTGAATGTTGAATGCAGGCTAAAAACAAAAACTGCTGACAACATAAACAAACAATAAAACAAACAGTTGAGCAAAATCAATAGTCTCGCCAGTCCTTTACTAGTTGGATTGGAGCAACAACAACAAAAACAACTAGAGAGAGAGTGAAAAGGAAGTAGAGAGGTGGATAGAAAGAGAGAGAAAGAAAGCAAGCAAAAAAAGTCCAAGTACCAAGTACTAAAAACAACTACCCAACGTTTACAAACTACAACGGACTGATGAAGGAACAAGAAAAACAACAACATAATAAATAACTAGAGAAAATGTAGTGTACACACACGCGTATAATGGTAATGATATTTATTATTATTATTTTTGTCTGACAACTATACAAAAACTAGTGTAGTATGGTCAAAGTATGCAAGCATAAGGATACACATTGCTTTTAGAAAACACCTCGTAAAAATATCCTGTTATTGTTTTACCCTTTGTGTGCTATACATATCTGTCTGGGCAACAAAAACAAGTCGATGATGATAATGTCAAATGGTACCTTATGCTCTGTGTTCATTTTAATGAAGTGTAATATTATTCGAAAAAGTAAGAACTACGACAATAAGCCAAAAAACTTTTTTCTTGTCCAGCGGTTTGTAATGCATAGTCTTAAATCTGATGGATGAGGATGCTAAAATTGGTAAAATGAAGGAAATATCTAAATGTACAAACAACGTGAAGCAAAGCTTTTCCAGTGCATAATTTGCTTTGTTGCATGACGTTACCATATACATTTCGTTGAAATTTTAAATTTGATGCGTGGGAGGTTCGTAAACTCATTAAAAAATAAGCTTTTTTGCATAAGTACTAGTTTTTTGTGTGTTATTTTATGTTAGCAGATTATTATAAACAAGAAAGAAAACAAGGAAATGGAAAAATTCTTTTTTCTTTTCTTTTTTCAGTAGAGAGCGGCAGTGAAAACAGGTATATATTTATAAATATATAAAGCCTTATTCAATAATAATAAGCTTTTCTTTTTTTATACAAGCTTCTGTGGGGTAAACATTTATGCAACCAGTTGTTAAAAAATCTAAAAAATAGCAAAACAACAATAACCTTTTTTAAAGAATAAAAAAGGAGGAGCAGGAAAAGCCTAGGAAAAAAATCCAGGGTTTTCGTGGCAACATTATAAATAGACAGGAAGAGAAAACGAGAAAAGGCTTTTTGAACATGCGGTCACCACGCTTAGCATTGCCATTACTGCCTTTTTCTCCATATTTTTTTTGTACAACAGCAGCACAGTAATATTATGCCTCAACTTGAAGGATGGTACAACAGGTTAAAACAAAAATTGTTTCCACCGCAGCTTTTTGAACGGTGAATGGAGTATGTATTATATTCTGGCATACTTTCTAGTAGATATAGCAGCAACGGTAAACTAGTGACATTTTTTTGCAACTACAAACTACTCTGCTTCCATCCACTTCTCCAGTTTCATATGCCATTAACCAGTCACTACTTTGCTTTGCGTCGGATGACCATAATAATAATATGAAGAAACACAAGCCAGACGCTTGATTATTATGCATGTATGCAGGACAAACAAAAACAATAAATTTATCGGAGAACACGACGACTAATCGAAGCTGGAATGAGAATACCTTACGAATAAATAATAATAATGAGGATGATGATGGTTGCTGTGTTGTTGCCAGCAGCATAATAACAGTTATACAAGTTGAATTTGATGTGTGTCCATGTATGTGTTTGTGTGAAGCAATAAAAAAGGAAAAGAAATATTATCAGCTAAAACAAATAATCAACACCCTATATAGTATTTCGTCATGCATCATCATCAACCTCACAGTCATCACCCATGCCCATTATTTATTTCGTGTGCAACGCTTTATACTGATCCCGCTATAATATTAAAAAAGTGGACTGAGCTGTTTTCTGGGTTGTTGTTGCTGTTACAACACAGCACAAAATAATGATAATATTGTTCTAGTATTAATAAGTAAAATGCATCAAACAGTTTGACATGATAAACACGGGTTTCATGAGAACTATAACATTTTTCTGATGAAAATTGTCTCCTGCTTAACTGACGATGCGAATTATTGTTTAGGGAAACATATATTTTGGGTAATACAAATTATCATTATGTTGAAAATGCTTGAAATTTTTTTAAAGAGTGCATGCATGACGATTATCTGGATCTCAGGCAAATAAGTGCATGGCAAGGTACAGCATACTTAAAGTTTACAGGAACCATTTAAATGTAATTACATGCCATGTGTACCTTTCAGCAGGAATTTTACAAAGACGTAATAATGGTTGGTATTGAAAATTGAAATGCTTTGATAATTATTTGCAATCATGTAAAACATTTTGAGGGACAACGATCATCAAAAAATGGTTATCTAATTTCCTGAATAGAAATTAAAACCAAAAGGTAAAAAGTAGCAATTTTAACAATGTGACACATTATTCGCTTTATTAACAAAAAAGCCATTGGAATAAATAAAATTGAATGAAAAAATTCTTTCATAAAAGCTTGTAAACTTTTTAGGGAACAACAATCAACAGCTGAACTGTGTTATTAACGCTTATGTATTGCTTTTTGTGTGTAGGTGGGCACAATTGTTTATTTGTGTGAACCGCACAACAAAACGAACGGTTACGGAATACGGAAGGTTGAATACAATTTATTGAGTTGGAAAGGTGGAAAAAGTACAAAGTACAATATTCCAATTGCCACACTACTTGACAGTACTTTCAGAGACCGCCTTACTGTTGACGGTTTGATGCTTAACCGTTTTACCGGCTTGTCATTTTCCGGTTCCTAGAATGGTATATAGCAATTAAGAATAAAGAATACTTGGAAAACTACACAAGTTAAATGCACCTCTTTAGAAAACCCGTAGTTCTTTTATCATTCACAATTCCCAAATGTACTCATCTTTCACTAAATGACAACAAATTATCCTTTTATTACTTTAGATTACAAGTTGATTATACAAAACTGTCATGCTAACAGGAACAACACAGAGGTGCTTTAAATTTTAAGCCCTACTTTGCAGTGAGCAGCAACGTGTATAAAACAAGGTCAAGATGATTCTATATTGACATCAGTAATGATGTCGAAGCAAAGGTGATTAGCGATTTTTTAAACAAAGCAGAGTGAACAAGATTGCATTAATGATGTGCACTTTACTACAAGGCACTCCAAAATGTCGTTATCAATTACTATACTATAACATCAACATCGTTCAGTACGATTAATATTGTTTACGCAACTTTAGAAGTTTGAGCTATATGTATATATATTCTTTAGCGTATGTAATCCAATATCCAGTGAAACAATCCATATTATTATAACATTGTTGCATTGTTCCAAAAGTAGAATTACCATGAATGAAAAATAATAAGCTCTAGTAGGTGCACGTACATGTGGCTCAGCTTATGATAATCACTTTCTTTCCCTACAGCATTTACAATCCAACTTCTATTTTCTGCTCTTAGCCTCAAGTTTCCAATTTCCAAACCTTCTATGAAAGCATATAGTCGTTTTATTTTAAAACGCTCATTTATTATATATGCTTATAAAATTTGGAAAGGTATACCCACATAAAAAATATCGACATCCGAACTCCTTATTCCCGTCCCGTTTAATGTTCCAGGTACGGCTTATTACAAGCGGAATGTGTTACAGACCAAAAGACCAATATTCAATTTATTAAATGAGTGGACAACCAACCGCTCTGGTGTTATTGATATTTACCTATATAGTAAAAGCTAATACGGTTACAGTTGCAATACTCTCTGGACTTGATTTTGCTACTTATGCTAAGCGGCCAGACATATATGCTTTTTCACTATCGTTCTTTCAACACAGTTGTTAATATAAGTTTACCAACGATTCCTCACTCGACCTTGAAATATCCCGACTTATCTAGCCAACATTAAATACAGAGCATATATATATATATCCACTCATTTCATACCTGTTGGCTTATTATAGCACACACAAAGCTATATAATTTAATAATAATTACATGCAACATTTTCTCTTGTGTGGTGTATTATTATTATTATCAGAGGAAAACCATGAATGCATATATAAAGCATACTGAGAAACACTATTAGCGTAAAACATGGCCTTACAGACTTTGTTTGATCAGAAGCCAAAAATACACACACAAATTAAACTAGCTGTCCAGTGCGGATTGTCACATGGTCATATGACTGGACTTGTCAGCACAGAGGCCTTGATACATTTCTTTGTTGAGCATGTGCATAATGGCATCCACTTTTTTATGGAATGTATTAAGTATTCACGTTTTATGCATTTTTAACAACTTGGTGGTATGATATTAAGGATTATTGGACTGGTTACTAAATTATTTGCAGAGTGCAGCAAAAATTCATTTTATAAAGAGGACAGGAATATTAATAGAAAAAAGTGTGCCGTTGCTGCTGCTGCTTAATGCATTTTTTCAACTGGATGGGTTTTCAAGTCGAGGTTGCTGCAGAAATAAAACCTGCACAATAAATTCTATGAAAAGACAGTAGCCATTAAAGTAGTTGTCCTGATCATCATCCATTGTCATTTTTCGTCAACAGGCAACATTCTTCATTAAATTTGACTTTCCCCAAATAACAGGTTTGACTTTAAAAAGTCAATGGAAAACAAATACCCGTAACAAACAGCAGCCCACGTATTAGCAAAGTAAAAAAACATTAAGTATATTTTTGTTTATAGAATTCCAATAAATAATGATTCTAGTCCATTTCCACATAGACACAGGAAAGGCAGAGGAAAAAACAACGTTTAAAAAGAAAATGGGAAAAGGATCAAGGTCAGCTTTATTATTTATACGATATAGACAAGGAGGAGTAATATTATATAGATTGTACCTACACAATTCAGCAGCAAATTGAAAATGTATGTGTTTGTGTGTTGTAAGCTATAGCACAAACCTGTTTAGCATGATTACACCAAAGAAAATAATAATAAAATGAGGTTGTTCTAACGTTCAAAATTATATTATTTGCAAGAGAGAGCTCTCTGTGGTGAAATTTTGCCGGTGAGCTTACTGTGGAAAATGGCTTTCACCTACATAATATATGTGTTTACCCATTACATATTATGATTGCTGTTTAAAGCGGAGTGGAAAATGAAAAAAACAAAAACGAAAAAAAAACCATTCAGGCTTTGGCTAGATTGGAATTAGTGCTATTTCACAAAATAGATACCTGCACTATTATTTTTTGGCCCATTTGTTTGTGTTTTTCGCAAGGCTAGACCAATAAGCTGGCTTTGTAAACTGCATTAAAGTTGCATACTCTTTTGTTTTACCACTTTTATAAATGTTTTAAATTGTTCGATTGACTCTGACAGAATTAGCTTTTAGTGTTTATTTTCACATTTTAAGATAGCCCATGTATTAAACGTGAATTTTTGCTTAGCAGTAAAATAATTCGGTTAAACAAATGCCTTCACTAGCATGATCGCAACCATCGCATGAATTACACAAGTTGTAAGGAATTCAAGGCCATATTAAATCCGACAAAATAAAAAAATCTGCTGAAGAGACCCGGCACACAGGATGCATAATAATTATTGAGCATAATGTTTACTCTAAAGACACGTTAGGACTATTTTGTGTGCCTTGTTTTGTTTGACATTTTCCACATTGCATGTTTTTTACTAGGTTGACTCACTTTTTCTATTAAATGATAAGCAGGAAAAAAATTATGCTCGTATTGTAATATAATTATTATTGCTATTCAAACTGCCATTATTATTATCAGGATGACTTGTGTAGCGTTTTATTGCTTTTGAAAAGTAAGCAGCTGCTGCTCTGCTTGTTGCTCGGCTATCGTTTTGTTACAACAGCAGCAGTAAGTACTTTCTTATGCAAAAAAATAAAAACATGACAACGACAACCATTTGGAAAAACAAAAACATCCGAGGCAACGGGAAAAAGTTTGGAATAGCGTATAATGCTAAAATATATATAATAATAATAATTGCGCTGAGAAAAAAGAGAAGCAGCTGGCATCGATTTTAAGACCTTCGTCTGTCTTTACAATATTTTTATGCCTTGCCTGTGTACATCCGAACGAAACCAACCGCCGCAGTGCCGATAGTATGCCAGTAATAATATGTAAGTAATGAGGAGAAAGTAGTAAACACTTTTGGAGATCAACACACTTAAGTTTTTTAATGCTCATTAAATGAGATATTAGTTGGTTTAGCGTGATAATGAAATTAAGCATAGCTCGTTTTCAGAAGTAGCACATTAAAAAATATATCCATGCATGCCTCTCTGTGCTTTACCAAAGCCAATTCACGTGGCAAATTTGGGATAATTGAGGATAAAAAATATATTGAAAGATTTTGCAATATGTGACGAATGGCACCCACAGGAGATGATTTTTTATAGAAATGAAACTAGGTTTAGTGCACGCGTTTTGACACTTGAGCATAGTTTCAGGTAGCTGTACAAAAAAATGCTGCTTTGGACTGGACTAGTAGTCTTAAACTGAGAAGAAAAGATTAGGAAATGCCGCTTGTTAGAACACACACACGAGGCTGATATGAAATGCCGAACCTTAGCTTTTCTAAATAAATTATAAATTTTTATTACTGTACTTGCATTTTATCAGTGGAGCTAATCTCAACTCATGTGTCAATTTGCTGAATCTTTAAAAAGGGATTGTGTGTGGCGCAGGCGCGCAGTTGTTTAGGCATAATATTGGAAAGCCGTTTTTGTGTAATTATAGAGGAAAAAAGGCTTTGAAGTTCTTGCGTCAAAAAATCAATTTCGAAGACGTCTTGTCATCTAGCAAAATAATTTACATATAAAAGCAAGTAGTTTACACAAATCAGGGTTATAGTTGGCTTGTGTGTGACGCGTTTATTTAGATTTCCATTGTAAATATTTTCAAATTCAAGCATGGCAACAATATCGCATATAATCTTAGATATGGCAAGATTTTTATGCTGATTTTTTCATTGAAAACTGTCAAATCTTTGGATCATAGACTGCAAATTCTATAAACAAGATTGTTATTCAGCAGCGCCTCGGACATCATTTCATCAGAAACGTTTTAAATGCATTCTTCTTCCGGGCTTTGAAATTTTGCTACTGAAAACACTGCTTTTGTGACACTAACCGTGTTTTGCCGTGAATAAAACATTAGCGTACTGATATAACATTAAGTTTTGATAACAACAAACATGACTTTTATACCCACGACCACGTGCAATAAGTACAAATGGCAACAAGAAACCCAAAACATAAATTTATTCAAATCTGCCCCTTCCAACTATAGTCAGTTGATTAGGTACGTATACTAAACTGGAATTCGAATAAAGTTTACAGCTATTCTGACTCCCAACCAAACAGCAAATACAGCATTCTTTGAATGTTAGAGTAGCACAGCAGCAGTACTTTAACTGCTACATTATTATAGCTACAGACTCACTTCTTTCAGGCAATTCTTCACCCCAAAACTTATGACCATTTCCACTTTTTTGTATGAAACCACTCACATGTCAAAAAGCTGCATATAGTTTCAACCTCATCAAAACCAGAGTGTGGTTTGAAGAGGGTGAGCAAAGCTTTTGGCCTCTCTCCACTTTCCACACTTGGTTATGTGTGTGAAACTATTCGTTCCATCTTTTTATACCCGTGGTCAAATTACACACTGCATATTTATGCATTCTTCATGTTAGGCATATCTCTACAAAAAATTGACAATAGGACATGGGACGTTTGGTCTATTTCGTTTTTATTAAAGAGAGGAGAAACGCAATTTGGTACAATATGCGTGTGTGTGCAAAGGGAAAGTACATGTTTCTAAGTTGAAACTCACGTAGATATATATGCACCACACAACTGCAATGTTATTGAAACAAGTGACAACTCTATAAAAATTTACTGTCATACTTTATACTTCTTCCTTTTTACATTTCTCTACCTACTTTCTTCGCCTTTTTACTGCCGGGAAGTAAATCAAGCAAAGATATAAATGTATTCGATATTTTCTTTCCACCCTATCATCAAACTTTACGAGTATTTCTTCAAGAGAAAACTTTCATTGTCCATGAAGTTTTCACACGAGTTTTCTTTCACACATATTTTGTCGCAACCAACTTGCTGTCGCTTGTTGATTGCCATTTTACATTTGAGAAAATGGTAAAGGTGAACAAGCTAAAAAAACATATATTTGAAATAAGCAATTAGAAAAGGTGGTACATACCGCTGACTTTTTGCTGGAGACAGATCCACAGTCCTCTGTTGGGACATGCATTGAGACGGTTTTTAAGCGAGTTCGTAAACTAGTACAAAACTTTTTAATAATAATAGTAATGATGATGAAATTGCTAAAAGGAGTTTGCAAAGTTCTCTCTCTCTCTGAACAGGAAAAAACAACAACTCCGAGAATCCGTTCGTGGTTGTAATAATAAAATATATTTTATACTTTAATCCTATCCTTGAGAGTGTGTGTGTGTCGGCGTCTCTCTGGATTTTAGCTAAAAACAAAATGGATTTGTATTCAAGGCTGTCACTAGACAAGTCAATGTTCTTCACACTTACAAGACAACTCCATAAAGTTACAAATATAGAAACATCCGGTGTGCTACTTATTGGAATTGGAGTGACATCAGCAACGGTGACTATACTGTAGTTATTCTAAAGATTTATTCCGAAAGTTAAAAAAGAGTCTATTTGGCCTCAATGTACACACACCTTAATGGATTATGTAAAAACGTGGGAGCTTGATGATGATATTGATGGGTATTATGCGCAGTCAGTTTTCCTTTTTGTATTGGACGGATTTCGTTGTACCACTTTATGAATCAAAATGTTTTATAAAAATATAATATGCGTTTTGTCGGTATTGTTGCAAAAATGACTATTGTTTTTGCAGAGTTGAAATGACAAGATATTCCTTTTCACTGTACCCACTACGACCCACGTGAACAAAACAAGATGGTTAGAAAGTGCCGGCTTTTCTAGTTTGCCTTGTATTTCACCTTGAGTTCAGAACACTTTCATTCACGAAAAAAGCACAATGAAAATTGTATAACTGTTTACTGTTTATTCCTTTTGCACATTTGTCTATGAACAAATTATATAGTACTACGTTGTTTTTTTATTCGTGAGAAAAATAAAACAAGCAAACTGATTGAGAGAGTGTCTGTCTGTCCCGATGAACAATACTGAAGTGAGAGTTTGCTTGTCTGCTGCCTACTTTCCTTGTTGTTGTTTTAATGCATTTTACTCCTACTTATTTTCTCTCCCTCTATTTCTCCTTTCCCCTCTTGTTTCTATCAATATGAGCAATATTGTGATGAGGATGATGTTTTCAAGAGAAAGACGATGCGTTTTTGTGTTCCCTTTCCCCGCTTTGGATTTATACTGCTGCTATGCTGCTGTGCTAACACTACTACTATTTTACTGCTTGTTTCTTTCACTTCCCCTATCTGGCTCACTTTCTTTTTCATTCATGTCTTCAACAACCGGCATTGCATGCACAATTCCTTTGTCAAGGGAAGAATCATGTTGCTGTTCCACGCAAATGTATGCGTACATCAGACAGCTAGTCTAGCTGTATTTTCCCAGAAAACAAGTCAATTTTCAATCCACTTTTCATAGAAAACCACAAGGAATAACCATATAGTATCTTCATAGGTGCAATGTGAGAATCTTAAGCTATTCACATAAGAAAGTCTAAATTATACAATAATGTAAAACTTTTTGGTGAAGACAACACATCACCACTGTTTTCATATATCAGCAACAATTAATAAATTGTTTCCATGCAAAAGCACTTTGTCCCCTTTTAAACCTTTAAAAGCTTTTCGGTTTTTACATAAAATGCCACAAAGAAGCCGCTTCCTGGCAAATGGCAACATGCAAAAAAAAATCCGTATGAAAATATTTCATACAATTTTAAGCGTCTCACGGCAACAACGTGGACTTTAGATAGAACAACGCGTTTTATATAATAACGCACATACACACACACCAATACACAATGCCGCGGTTCAACCAAGTTGAAATTAGGTAGAAAAAGCTCACCGGCTCACTCAGTTCTGTTGATAATGATGAGCGATGCGAGCAGCACAGAGCGTTTATGTGTGTGTATCGAGGGCAAGATCTACTTGTAAACTGGAAGGTTGTATAGAAAACACACATCATCAAACATACAACAACATGAAATGCATGCCATCCATAATGTGCCAGCTGAGCTAGCAAATGTGGAAGTTTAAGCAAACGAGTCAGGCAGACAAACAGACAGAGTGAACAGAAGAGAGAGAAGACGAAACAAGAGAGAAAAAAATCGAGGAGCAACAGCACCAAACTATAAGCCAGTCAGTTTTTCGTTGTGAAGAACAACAAGCAGCAAGGCATTTAATATACCATGTAGTTAGCTTGTTTCAGAGTTTTAGCCGTGTGTAGAGAGTCTAGTAATGCTCATGGCTCATACGAGTATTATAGAAATCTATCTAGTAACTTGACAGACACACACACAACCAGTAGAGCAAACCAGCACAACAAAAAACATCAAGAAAATAATGAAGCAAAAGCAACAGTGGTTTTTCTCTGCTAGTTCACCAGACTAAATGGCAAGTTGTGTACTATGTTGTTTATGTATGTCCAAAAAAGCCTCGTATTATTATGCACACACACATAATATGCAACCCTATAATAAATGCTTCTATTGAGAGAGTAACTAGTAAAAAAACTGTCTGTTTTGTTGGATGACTGTGTGTTTGTGTGTTGTTTTGTGTGTCTGCCTAAAAGCGAGTGGTTTTTGCTGTGCTCCTTGTTGTTGTCCACAGAGTTTTTATTTCTGACTCACATTCATGAGTTGTGCGACAACGGAACAACAACCAAACTGCTGGTATAAAAAGGTAGAAAGAAAGGACAGAGAGCTAAAACCGTTTGCACACAATTTACAAAACAACAACAAACATTCACATATATTTTATATTGCCCTTTAATATCCCATTCTTTTCCATTTGCTTATCATCATGGCCATGACAGCAGCAACTGAAAAAATATGTATGTATGTATGTGTGTGTGCAATGCATACACTCGTTTGTCATAATTCCAGAGAGAGAGAGGCACACACCGAAAAACTGGAAGCCCCCACACGGAACAGAAAACAAAAACAACAACAACAAAAGCTCCAAAAAAGCAGAGCATGTAGGCATCGCAGGGAGAAAGACAGAGGCAGTAGAGAAACAAGCGTTTAAACCTTTTAAAAGAGATAAAAATAATGCTGGAGAAAAACATGGAACATGAACAGTTTTTTCCTGTTTGCTGCTTGCTTGTTTGCAAAGAACCGGTGATGATGTGGTGGGCTTTCTTTTCCAGTTCACTGGAGTATTTTTATACACATTATTTTTTTCTGGGTAATGGGCAATAGTATGCATAATATGCTGTCCTGTGTTTTATCGTGCCTTTGTGATAAATAACAACTAATACGGGGAAAATTTACTTATGGTTTTTTCTCTTTTCTAGTTCCTCTGCTTACTATAGTATACTACCCACCTTGAAAAATAAACTGGGCCTACCGCCACCGCCGTTGCTTGTCACACTGCTTCTGGTGGTGCTGTTGTTGTTCTACTTATTTTGCTTCCTTCTAGAAAAACTGTGTATTTATTATGGAAGGATGATGGGTACACAGGAACCCAACAACTTGGTGCTCTGTCTGATGATGGCTCTATGTGTGTATGGTTGCCATCATCGTTTTGTTAGTTTTGTCATTATTTGTTCAGTGATGTTGTTGTTAATGCTGTTTTGTTCTTGTTGTCGTGTCCTGCCTGACAGACTGATGATTACTCTCTCGTTGTTTCTCTCTCTTTCTATTTTCCCTTTTTCATGTGCTTTTACTCGTTTTATTCTCTGCGTTTTTTGACCAGTTTTATTTCCTTCCTTGTACTTTGCTACACACACACAAGTAACATTTAATAATAAGCTACAAAACACTTGCACAGGCTTTTTTGGTACGCATTGGCAACTGGGAATGATAATGGTTGCATGTGTGGTGAAGGTATACAAAATGGTAGAATAAATATGAATGCATTGTTGTTTATTTACTTTGAATGTCTGCTGTTTATCTTGTTTTGGGAAGGAAGGACAGAAAACTGAGAGACTGCTTTTAAAAATAAATAAATGCAAACACAGAGTCATCATCATTTGTGATTAAATACATCCACACGGCTCAAAATCTTTGTTACAAGGAGAGATGAAAATAGACACAAGGTAAAGTAAAAAGGGGAGTTGAAAATACTACACAACCGTTTTTTCATCTTTTTTGTATTCTGCTTTTCTGTCTAAAATTTTCTACTAATTAAGCCAACTGATTGGTCACCATTATCCAAACTACAAAGCCAAAAAAATGTTTGCTTGTTAGTACTAAAGCCAAACAATTAATACATCATCAGTCAGCCTTTGATGGAAAACATACCCGGGGTGCAACACGAGTTGGGAAAGAAAGTGTTTTTGTACATGATTTTGTTTACGGGCTGTGAAAAATTTCATAATCGATTTGTACTAGAAAAGAGAGTAGAGAGCAACCAAACACCATTATCATCGTCATCATCACCATCATCACCAGTTTTTTGTTAGTACAAACACCATGCATATTATATAGTAACCTTTGCACTTTTATCATAATGTACTTTATTTGTGGCACAATCAAAGCCTAAAAGTTTTTTTTTATTCTGGCAAAGCCTAACAAAAACACGTTGACTTACATATGGACAGGCAAGGCAGGATATAATAATGTTGATAATAAATGTAAACATGTACTTTCATTATCTTTGTTGCTTTTTGCCTTGGTCGATTTTTTTCTGTCTTTCAGTTTCACTAAAGTCAGTAGAGAAAATGAGAGAGGGAGAAGTAGAGTGGTTGGCGGTGGTATGAAGGGGATAGTGTCGCTTTATATATAATTTTTTCTTCTAAATGGACCTCTATACACAACCAACTACTAAAATAACGATGACAGTGTGATGCTGATGATTGTTCTAACAATAAAAAAGATTGCCACATAAAACACTTGTATGTCTATAATAAACAATTTTTTCCCAAAAGCTTTTTTTGTATATCGATTTAGTACAAAAAAGTAATGCTTATACAAGACCTTATGGACACCATGGAGGAGGCGGTGGTGGTGATGTTATTGTGAGCAAATGAAGGTCTCTTTCTGATTATATATGTTTTTTCTTGTTTTTCATCCGGTTGCTTGTTGTTTTTTATTGTTAGTGTTATGCAGCCTTAGTAAGTTCAAGCAGAGACCTTACTTTTTATCCTTGGAAAAGCTCTGGCTCTGGCTACTAGACAGATCCAAAGAAGGAGACCAAGACCGACACAGCCCGGCATTTGTGTTGCTTCATCCTCTAAACACATGTGTACATGCATATCTAAACTTCTTTTTTCTGCTAATGGGTGCGTACTCTCAAGCAAAGAAAAAAAGTTGCAAAAGGCAAAGTTGCCCGACTTATTTTTTTCACAGAGAATAAAAAAAGAATAAGGTACAAAAAAATTGAATCCGTTCGTGTTTTGGTGTTTGTTGTTGTTGTTTTCCTAGTTTGTGCTTGGAAAAAGGGAATTACCTATGAGTCAAGTAGAGAATGCCTGTTTGTTGCCTTTCTTTTCATGTGGAGATCATATACACAAGGATCATGATAAATATACGTAGGTGCTCTCTTTCTTTCTCTCTTTCATGATATATTATTTTGTTTACTTCCCTTTTTCCACTTTTATCCGTGCTCTTTCTCTCTCTCTCTCTCTTTGCAAGTTTTGTTTGTTGGTTCTACTATTGCTGGTGCTACAAAAACAACAATAACAAGACCAGCTACCAAAAGGAGATATAGGAAAAAGATACAGAGCTTCAGGCTTGAGTGATTTTTTATGTTGTTTTGTATTATTATTTTGTATACATTATTATTAGCGAAGAGAAACTGTTTTCACTGCTGCAATAGCAACGTTTTTTTGGGTTGGAAAATGTATGGGAAATAAAATAGATATAAAAAGTATTAAAGATAGATGCTGCTGCTGTTTATTGTGCGATGTGCCTTTCTTTTTCTCTTCTTAGAAGCATTTGTCATTCTTTCAGCGGAGAAAAAAGAGAAAATAAAATTGTGCGGAATAAATATTGCTACCTGCTACACAAACAAGATTGAGAGAGTATGTACATAAAATAATATTTCACAATGGATTGCATCATTTTGTTTGAGAGATGTATAATATTGTAAGGAAAAAGGGAATCATCCAGCGCATAATATTTATTTTCTTTTGACTATTGCTTTAATACAATAAAATAACAATTGTAAAACGATTTTGGTTGAAACATTTTTGACAGTTGGGTTTTTACAATGCAGCTATGCTTTGCTTTTGCTTTCTCTGGTGGGCTGGAGAGAGCTAGGCCAAGAGAACACAAGATCATGAAGATGATGATGTATCTCCTGATTTCTTGTTTATGCTTGAATGAGTGTATAAATAAACAGAAGAGCAAGAAGCACAACATTTTCCTCCCTTTTTGTGAGCAAAGCAACTTGGTGAATTTAAAAAAGCAGAAATGGTATTAGGAAAAGTGCTGGCTTTGTGCTGGGATGATGCTTGTAAAATTGTTTGTGTTTTTGGGCAATGTGCATGCAGCTGGTCTAGTTAAAAGACCAAGCAGAGCATAGAATGATAGATGGCCTATTTTTTACACAATTCAGGGAAAAAACTTGATGAATAAAATTAGCGCTGCGTTCCCTGTATTAAAACATCAGTCAATGAAGTTTCCAGTCAAATAATGTGCTCCTCAATTAAAAATCAATGTGCAAGGTTGAAAAAGTCGATATATGGAAAAGCAGAGCATATTTATAGCATGGTATAATCTCTCACCAAAACTTTATTGCTGCCGGAATCACTTTTGCCTCCCACAACAACAATAACCCTGCCGCTAAAATCTCTCCGATAAAAATATACAGCCGACAAAGTGCACATTACACCGCATAAAACTCATACTGGCGTTACCAGAGAAGAAGAGCGACATATATTGCACTGAGCATTGAGCCCTTTATTGATTCACTCATTCATTCATTCCTGCCACACACGGAGAGAAGATGAGGATGATGATCATGATGATGCAATCGCAGCAGCAGCAGAGCAAGCAGCAAGTGAGGTGGACAGCTGCACTAAGGGAATAACATTATTAGCAGTTTAGTTGGCAGTGTAACTTGATTATATGGCACTTTAGCTACCATTTTCACCGCCATATATTACGTTCCAGTTGAATCATCATCATTATCATCATGGCCACACGTCACCAAAAACTACTCCTATGTTCCTGTATTATTTCCTATTTTTTTCTACCAGAGAGAGTTTACGAGGGCGGATGTGAAAAGCCTGTTCCGTGAAAAAGAAAGTGAGACAAAAAATATCTCGGAAACAAGAGTAAAAAGAAGTGTGTTTTGTGTACACGTTCCTACGCGTGAGAAGAGAAAAGTGAGAGAAAAAAAGGAGTTAAGTTGTTTTGTTGCTCTCCGTAGTCTACTCCAAAAAAGGCAAGCCAACAAGTTCATAAAATTTATCTCAAATGGCACAATAACGGTTACTTGAACGGCAGGGTTTCCAGTGTTTATTCCTCCATGTGGCTCCTATTACATAGCTTATAAAATATATACACGCACTTTGCTTGCTATTTACGGCATAACAACTTAACACAGAGCTAAAAAGAAAAAAAAGCTTGAAGTTTATTATACAACACACACATCACATCTTATGGTGCTGGCAAGAAAAAAAGAGACATCAAGAGAACAACTTCTCTTCTTGCTTCCTCTTTCTTGTAAATCTAAACAAGGCAGTTATAAAAACGGCAGTTCAGGGCAAGCATTTTTTTGGTATTGTGATGGCGCAATGAAAGTAAACGAGCCTGTTTTTTTCCCTATACCCTGGCATTATTATATTCTTTTCGGTTTTTCATGGGACTTGAGTCAGAACCAAGAAAATGAACACACAAACAAGTAACCAGTTCTCATCACCTCATTCTCCACTTTCGGGTTTTTGTTAATGCCTCTCAAAGCTGTTTACTACATACTCCCACTCAAAAGGACAAAGCTAGAAAGAGTCTCGAGATTTTTTCCCCTTTTCTGCCATATGCTTCTTGCCTTGTTGACTCCGGTTACAACAAAACAACATCACAGAGACTATATGAGTAACTGCGCGACGATACATGTGGTGATAAAAAGGAATGTTAAAGGAAGAAAATAAAGGATGCTGAGAAAAAGCAAACAGAGAGACAGGAACAAAATGTGAGCATCATCATTTCAGTGTATTTTCATTGCAAAGGCGAAAAAAGGTTGCTGCTGCAACATAGCAGCAGCGTGCGGAGCAGGAGGTGAGTTGGTAACGGCTCCGAGTTTCACGGGGCACTGTGTTGTGTTGCCTTTCAACCAGGCTGTTATATACACACAACAAGCAACAGAGCAACAACCAAGTCGTTTTTGTTTTGTTGTTGTTATTGCCTTTGCACTAGAACTGCTACTAGTAGTAAAATGCTGGAACCAAACCAGCACATACACAACAGAGGATGATATAGCAGCTAGCTTGCTTGTTTTCTAGCAAAGCAAAATCTTAATTTCCCCATGTTGCTTGCTAGATGGGAAAAAGGGCTAGACAAAGTATGTGTGTATCGTAGCAGCACACAACAGCAGCAGCCAGCGAAAGCAACACAACAAAACAGAGTGTAAACATTTGAGACAACATGATATTTATACAGCGTCTCCTTTCCTTTTTCTCCTCATTCCTTTCTTGGATTGCCGAGGAACACAAGCACGCACAACTTTTCCCCTAGATTTTCCCCAAAAATTTGTTTTGCTGTGTGGCTTGCTTTCTGTTTTGCATGCTGAATTTATAGATAAATCGTATGAATCATCCTGGGGCATGTTGAGCATTTCAGCTATTTTACAAACAAAAATGTGCTTTGACAGTGGTGGAGTGGAACACATTTTATTCAGAGATGGAGAGTCTCTGCGGCTAGAAAACATACAAACTGACATAAATTTAAAAAGAGCATTGATGTCGCATTTGTTTACGTTTTTTGTATCTGGAAAAAAACTTTTTTGCTTTCTTTAAAAATACTTCCTTTTCTACCAAGTGCTTTAACAAAAGCATATAGCGAGCTATATATTTTTTTGCTTTTTTTACAGCCAACTCGGCGGAAAATAAAATATATGTAAATCCATTTTTAAAGTAAATCATGAGTGAAATAATGTTATTTACCGTGATTTACTAGGTTGCTAGCAAACACACTTACAAAAAATAAGATCTATCTTATTGCTTTATTCTTTGCCATCATCCCGGTTTTTTCAGAGGAAAAGGCTTAACCCTTGGCTGCTGCTGTACTCTCTCAGCTGCGGCGGGAGACAAAAAAGGAAAGCAAGTGGCTTAGGGTAATTGCCTACTTAATTTTCTACCTTTCCGCTTTCCGTTTGTTAAGAATAAACAAAGAAACACACACACAATGAAGAATGAAGCCCATTTCGCTTCGTAGTAAAAAAAAAGTTTGCAAGGCTTAAACTCACCCTCTCTCCATACCCCGTTTCCTTTCTTTTTATCCCAAAACTGGTATCATTTTTTACTCTTAGAACCTTCTCAAGTGCGGATTATGAGCAGATCATCATCTGTCTCTTTCATACTCTTCAAGGTTATAAAAAGCAAAAAAAATCCCTGTCGTTTTCATCAGATAAAAAAACTTCAAGAGTTTTGGGTTAAACGATAAGTGTCTAAATAAATATTACAATACAGTTGCCAAGGTTGCATTTTCCGTAAACATTGTTTTAAAAACAGGAAAATACGTAACCTTTTTTTGCTAAAGAGCAGCACAGGTTGCCGATTTTTGCTCAGATTTATTTCCAAGAGTTTCCAAGTTTGGGTCCCAAAGGCAAGAAAAGATGCCGACATGTTTCTTTCGGCTTTTTGATGGCTCTTTGGAAGAATGTAAGCGAGAAAGACAGAGAGAAAGTCAAAGCGTCAACGGAGCACACTGACGGTGGTAAATGTCATAGAGAGTAATTCTTTTCTTCTCCTTTCTCCCTTCAAAGCGGAAGTAAATGGAGCATAAGTGCTCAAAAAGCTAGTCTTTATCTAACCCAAGCCGTATATGCTATACTATATATCTATAAGATGATAGCTTATTTGTGCGAGAGAAAAAATTCTGTCAGATTTTTTTTTCTCGAGTTTCCCTTCTTCTTTCTCTCTCAAAGGTGGTGTAATAAAGTCATCTTACACAAAGTTACTGTCAAATGGCTAAATCTTCACCCAGAGAGAAAAGAGGGACACGCTTTTTTTACAACTTTTCTACTTTCCACAGTAAAATTGTATCGCTTTTCTTTTTCCCTTTTTGAACAATAGGCATGGGGTAATCAAACTGGCTGTATTGTTTTCTTGTGTAAACTTTTCTGAATTTTGTGTAGAATTGAATCTTAATTCTTTATTAGATGAAAGATTATCTTGTGTAGAAATTTAAATGCAACGAAACAATTTTCTCAGTAGACTAGAGAGTTATTTACACTCCACTACAGCAACAGCAGCATTCCAGTCAAGATATACTTTGGTAAACAAATCTAGCAAAAAGCATTTTTCTTCTCAAAATGTACTTCTTCTTCCTTCGCTTTTCATCCCTGGTGAGTAATACGTTTTAGCTCTACTGTTTTTCATAATGAAATGAAAAAGCCGTCTGGTTTTATGGTGATGATGAAGAGAGAATATTTAAGAAAACAATGGAGCACGTTAGATAGCATGCAGTATGTCTATCTTGTTTACACAAGAATGCATGGACGGTTTTTCCACTGGCTTCTTTGCTTGCATTTAAACAGTACATAAGCTTCTCTGCTGTTACAGAAACGTGCTAGAACAATGATAGTTTTTCAGAAAGGGAAATCACTTCATCTCTAAAAGATGAGAAAAAACAACCCCCTTACACAACATGCTTGTTATGCTTTTTCATTATGAAACTTTTAGCTGGCTGTTATCAATGCGTGTTCATTCAAAGATGTAAAAACACTGCGCCTTCACTTTAAACGAAGAATTTCAACAATTAACAATACCGGCAGTATATACATTTTGTAAAGCATTTTGTAAGCCGGATGCCCGCATCCGTCACTGTATCCTAAAAGTGAGGTCATACCCGTGAGACCATAGTGGACACGTGTTTTTAAATGGTGATGACCCTTTCCTGAAAATGTGTCCATTAATATTCACCAAATTGGAGGCAAGGTTGCATTATAACTATAAAAGTAATACTTAAAAAAACTCCAAATATAACCATCTCTCTCCTCATCTGCAAATCAATTGGTTACAAAACCCTGTTCCTGTCTCAAGTTCCATTTTTAATGGAAGCAAGCGCAAGCCAATGAAACCACCACGTCTTTTTTCATAACTGTCTATTTATTTTATTGAGTTTTCTTTTTCTCGTGAGCTGTAAATGTGTAAGGGTGGAAAATGGTGATGAGGATCCACAGTGGATGAGTGCCTTCTGCTTCTTGATTCCCATTGAAAAGAAACTCCATTAACATTATTGTTGGGTTTTTTGTTGGAGAGAGAAGTAAATCAAACAAAATACATTTTTACATCTTTCCTCTCTTTCTCTCGTCTTACTCATCACTTAAATAAATCCTCTGTTTGATACCATCAGTCGGTGATTTTCTCAGGAAACTATTTTACGTACTCAGTCAGTTTGTTTTCAGGAAAGCTATATATATTTTTACGAGAAATCCAGAGAAGAAAAGCAACATTTATATGCACTCTCTCTCAGGGTGCCTCTTGGAATATATTATTGAATGATTTAGCAATAGCAAATGAAATTTTTCCAAGGAAAAGTATCATCTCTGCTTTGAATTAAATGCAAATTCAAAATTTACAACATGGAAGGTGTTACACCAGCCAGAATCACAAAATGTTAAAGTTTTTTCCTCAACTGACTTGTAAACGAAAACAAACGTTTTGCAAGGAATTTGCAAGCTTAAAGTAAATGAAAACGAATGTATCACTTGTTTTGCAATCATCATGTTTTCTAAAAACTGATGAGCATTCTCCATCATAAACACTACTTGTAATTATCATCGTTCAGTCATAAGCCAAAAAGATCATATTTGAGAAATTATAATGAAAACTCTGTAGCAAGTCAAGCAACCCTCTAGTATATACAATTAAGCCTGCATCCATAACAAAAAAGGGGAGTCTCCTTCTTCTCTCCAGTTTTACAATATAAAACGCTTGTAAAAAGTGAGCACAAGACTATCAAATAAGCTAACTACCTTCATTTAATGGTTCGCTTCTTTCTAAAATCACAAGAGAAAATTTTTCCAGAGTCAGTTTACAGTTTCTCTGACTTTCATTCTTGTTGTTTGCATATAATTCAGAGAGTCTGCCTCTGTGCAAAGTTGTTAGATGGATATAATAGATAATATGCATGAGACCCGATGGCTACACTCTTTAGAAACTTTTCTGTGTATGTAGATTGGTAGCTACTACTATTATTATTACCTTGCAAACAAAATGAACAGTGAGTGTGTATCTTCTAAAAACACCACATATAAGTATGACTATATTCGTCATCTTTGTTGCTTGCCGTATATTATCAAGTGTACAGGAAAAATATAAAATGGCAAAGTGGAAAAGAAAGGAGGAACTTGACGCGATAACAGTAATTTTAATAATATTATTTCTACCGGTACTAATGTAAGCAGGCATCAATAAAAATTCCTTGAGAGTCTTCCTTTTTCACGTCTGTTCTACTAAAGGGAGAAAGGGCGAGGAAAGAAGGAAGAAGCAGGGAAACAACAATAAAAACATAAAAAGTTGTTGGTTTGTTTCTCTTTCGGCTTTTTATGTGATGCGCTCTCTTTCTTTCTAGAAAGAAAAATAGAATATTAATAAGCATACTTATATATTAAGCTAGTAACCTTCTTACTCTACACGGCCTTTATATATATAGATTGCCTGTGTGTATAATACAGTGTCGTTTTTATCTTTCCACTTCCATCTGAGTCTTTTGTAAAAGCTGCTGAAATGTATAGTCCTGTACACCGTGAAATTGCATAAATTACCACACACTTTACATTTAGGTATCATACCACAAAGATGATTTGCTCAAAACGTGCGCTTTTTATGCGGAGACATTGGAATATTTTTGGTGAATGTTTTTATAAAGCAAGGCATCATTAAAAAATGAGTATGAAAATAATATTATTATTATAATGATGATGTAAGGTGGATGGAATGGATGCCAACTTTAAAAAAAGTATATTCAGCAGACCAATAATAACACAGTAGCATCGTAAATTAGAGCAACAACTCTACTCCCATAACTTTATTGCTGAAGAGAAGTGTACCGCCTTTTGTCTCATTGTCAATGTAGCATAAATTCTTCAAGCTTAAAGCTTCAGAACAGAAACCAGAACAAGGTGGAGAGGAAAAAAGTCTTTAAAGTGGATATGATGATGTTGGTGTCTATCTTACATGTATACTTCATGTTTTGCACTTTTTTTGTGTCTGATGAGAAATGAGAAAACTATCAGGCTATTGCGTCATACTTAATGAACCGTGCACTTGACACAAACGAGCAGTAAGCTTGACTACCTGAGTAATATTTATCAAATAAGTAGCCCGCGCTCAATAATAAAAGTACATGAACAACATTTCCCCTAAAAAAGAAAACCAAGAAGGGAAATTTCTATACGATTATTGTTCAGCTTGGCATTATTTTTTTGGTACACTATGTTTTGTGTACAGAGCCAGAGAAAAAAAATCAGAGTTTGTAATGATTGCCAGTTGATGATCATGACGATGGTGATCAGCCTTTGGAATGCGAGGGAAAGCTTGGCAGGAAAGAAGGAGAATAAAAGGAAAACAACAATGGAAACCAGGAGAGTATACCAATTTTTGCCGAGATTTAGTACAATGTAATGCTGCTGTAGATAGAGTGAATGTTCTATTGAGTACAAAAAAGGAAACGACCCAGAGCAAACATTAAAAGTTCAGGCTTTTATAGGTTGCTCTTTTTCAATCTTACATGGAAGCAAAAGGCGATTGTACTTTATAGGGCCTATGAAATGTTGTTGCTGATTGATACACTTTAATTTTCCAAGTGGTATTTTTCGCGGTGATGATTTCTTCGTTGGATGATGAGATTACCTTGTAAACCGGAAATTTAAAAAAAAGTACGGGATGCAAACTTGTGAATAAGTAGTGCAGCCATACTTCGTGAACAAGTATTTTAGTTATTGGAAATGTCAAAAATAAAGACAAGGAGTGTACAAGGCAACTAATTTCAAACCACGGAGAAGTACAAAGATGGTTTTTCTAAACAGTATTGCGGCAGTATTATGATTAAGCATACATATCACAAAAAAGAAAGGCTGTTGTAGACAAGCAACTGTACTGCACTGTACAAGGTTTCATTATCACGATTATTATTAATGACGATGATAATGCAAGAAGTCCAGAACGGAGAAGGATGGAAAAGTGTGCAAAAGATGATTTCGTAGGAGAATAAGTTGGGCTATCTAAAAAAACTGCAACATATTCAAGCAGCTGTATACACTTCATTGGCTGAACTGTGTGCTTCTACCATCATTTATCTACCTAGAATACACCATTTTTTTCTCTGCCGTCACTCGTCAAACCTGCTGTTTAGTGATGTGTGCGTAGGCAGAGCACTAGTGTTGGAGAAAAGACCAAGTAGCTAAACAGTATTGCATAAATAATAATAATATATAACAAGAAGGCATTATTTACGATCTCCTATAAAAAAGTATGAAATCCTGTTGATGATAATAATAACAGGGAAAAAATGGTTAAGGTATTTTTCCCTTATATTCATTTCACCCACTCAACCAGTCACTCATTCTTTCCATATGGTTGTGTGCCAGTGTATCATAAAATTGTGAGAGTTAATGTACTGTGCATTAAAAAAATCCAAAAAGTTTGAGTGGCGGTTGTGATGACGGTAGTGGAATATCGGTTTGCTATCGCCTTCCTCATCCTCCTCCTCCACCTCCATCTCCCTCCACTTTTCATTCTTCTTCTTCTTGTCTGTCCGTCTGTTTTGTTATCCACACTGAAGCCTTTCCTAGAAAAACCTGGCTTAGGTGTAGTAGCTCTCTCTCTCCATTATTTATAACAACATATTTTTTTCTCGTAGAGGTATTCTACCCTTCTTTAGTTTTTTTATTAGGAATACAATATATTGGAATCGAAATGTGGATAAATAACAGTGGAGCAGGGAGAGAGCGGGAGAAAAAAGAACAAGTCGGCACATCTGCAGATATGACAAGCCTTCATCTCTAAAATACTTGGAACGATTAATGACTTGCCAACAACAAGTACACTGAGACTGAATTTCTTTGCATTCCTCAGTGTATCCTGGGATAGTTTATCAAAAAAACTTCTTTTTGCTAAAACTCTCTGTATATTATACTACAACACAGCTCTTGTATAAAAACACAATGATGATCATGTGGTGTACTTTGAAATAAAAGCGTAACAAGTACACTATTTATATGAAAATCATTATTAATATCGATGATATTTTATCACGTGCATATAAAATAAGCTCTTCACATAGTTATTTTTCTTTCTCTTTCTTCCTTGTTCATATTTTTCTCTCCTGTGTGCGTAGTAAAAGAAAGAATGAAGCCTTCAGCTTCCAAGTTTTTTTGGGGGTTTTACCATGAAGCACAGTTTTCTCTCTGTGTTTTTCACACAATAATTATTTTCATTTTGAAAGTCAAACTTTCATACACGCTTTAAATTATTACTGTTACAAAACAACAAGACAAGCATTTAGAATGAAACTGCAATGTGCAAAAAAAAGTTTTGTTTCAAGGTAGCATCCTAGCATCGCGTCGTCGTAACACGAGCTGTCATCTTGTTATCTGTAAATACATATATTTGCGTAAGCAAACTAGGAAAAAAGTTGGGCTTGCCATTTCTGAGAAAATCCACAAAATAAATATAGCCATTGCAATTTGTAATGCCACCACACAGCCGTAATCCTGACAGCCTATGCTAGTCATTCATCAGATAAAGGATAAAGAGCCGAGAAAAACAGACAAAGAGAGAGAGACAACCAGAGAAAATGATAGGAACAACAAGCAAAACAATCCAGTAGATAGTAGAAAGTTGTAACAAGGCACAAGAAAAATGGACAAGTCAGCACATACGCAAATGGTGTGTGAACACGATATCATCCTTTGCAAACCTTTTTTCCTTCTGACTGCTATATAAACACCCAATGCAATGCTTTGTTGTTATACAATTGCAGTTTAACTGTGTGCGGTATAAACTCTGGGAAAATAGGGAATAGCACGCGACAAAAACTGAAGATAAGAGGGAGGCGAAGGCCGAGAGAGAAATGGAATGAGTCTCCTATTAAAAATAATAGTGGTAATGCCACTCCATCCATGAGTCTTGTCAGCTTTTGCGTTTATTTGACCACATGCACTTTTCCTGGGCATTTTTTCCCGTGTGGGTGATGAGTGGCTGGCAGTATAAAGCCCACCTTTCTAAAAAAAATCACGCAGACAACAGACAAAGTCCGTAAAGGCATATATTATTATGGCCTTGTACATTGTGTTGTTTGTTATGTGTGTGCATATATGTTTTACAATGTATTGTCTTTATTATCACTCTACCACTACCACCACTCTGAATGGAGTTTATTGTGTTGCGTGTTGTAAGACTAAAGATGTACTCACGTTAATTCAGCAAAACACGAGGAAAGAGGAACAAGGCATGAAGGAGAGAAAGAGATTTGTTCTCATGACAAGAAAAGGCGAGGGGATGAATGAATGCGAAGCCAAGCCACAATTGCCATTCCTGGAAAAGGTTATTACTGCATTTTGCTTTTCTGATATATCAACCAAGCTCTCCGGTTCTTTTAGTTGTATGTGTGCTATCTGAAAACCACATCCGACAATTGTATGCCTCTGTGCACAACAACATTACAAACCAACATCGCCACCATCACCACCCTGCATGGTAGTCGCCACCATTTCATTTTACTGGCTTGTTATAATATTTCTCTCTCTCTGGTTGATCTGCACCTCCGATCTAAATAAATGATGATGACCTCAAACAAGCATGAACATTTGTACTCATCACGTCATTCATTTCATTTTACAATTTTCACTTTGCCAGCTATCTCATCCTCATGATCACGAACCAAAGCGTGAATTTTGTTTTTTCCACTGGGCTCCATTGTGTATCAAGTGTTAAAATCAATCATTGCGAAGGAAACTGCTTATTATATTTTTGTGTGTGCAGTCATTTCAATTTAATTAGTTTGATTTGAACGTTAGAACAAGACAAAAATATGAGCACTAATAAAAATGAGTTGTAAAGCAAATGAAAAAACAATTTGGCCAATTTAGTCCTGCCTCCATCCATCACAAAACCATTTTTACTGCCAAGTTGTAATTAATTCCGAAATAAACATGATCATTACATGGCTACAACGGCGTAACATAATCCACACGCTTTAATTGGTTCGTCATTCCCTAATGAAAGGTGATGATAAACCCTGTCGCATGTTCCCTTTAATCATAACTGGCTGAGCTAATTTACTTAAATAAAAAACAGTTTCGTGTTGACTGCCTGCCAAGTTCAAGTGATAAGAATATTTGCTGGCCTTCTAGACACACTGTACGTTGTTCGTGTACACAACTCCATTAGACTAAATACAAAAGTTTACAAGTTTAGGATAAATCATTTTTTGCCCACAATTTGCATTTTGCAACCATTTTGATGTAATGCAATTAGTAGGAAAGTATATCAGTGGCCGTCTCATGCATTCATCAAGGATTATATTTCGTTCAAGTACTTTGTCATATACTTTCCTTTTAGCTTAGTAACGAATAACCCCCGAGCCCGAATGAAAGAAGCTATAGCTTTATACTAGTCCAGACGTAATCATTGTAATAGGATTTAGTCCGCGTAGAAAGGTAAAACAAAACGAAAGGAACAAGGTAAAAGGAGAAAGAGCAAGCACAGGGGCAGATAAATAGAAACGAAACACTTTAGAGCTCTCTTTCTTTGCTTGGTTTTTTATTCCGCCTCCAGACTGATGTGGTCTATTTTTTGTGCATGTGTGTGTATATCTTGTTGATGATGATGACAAACATCATGGTACTGGTTGGTGGTAGTGCCCTGCTTCACATCTGTCAAATTGAGTAAACAGAGGCCAAATGGTCTCTCAATGTCTATTTTCTCTTTGCCTTTGCCATCACACTGTGATAATCATTCCCAGCTTCTACATCTCACTTTTCCCCTTTTGGTATAACAAGGTGGTAAATATAGTACTATATAGCACTACACGTGATAATCAACAAAACCATGCTAAAGCGTTGCAACAACACTTGCATGCCTTTCTAAATATATCGTTTTCCAGTTGGCAACGCCGTTGGATTCTGTATGGAGTTTACAAGCTTATTGGAAATTTTTTGTGTGGACAGCATTATTGTAGTACCTCTCCGGTAATGGATATACTACTTGTGTACAATGTCTCAGCTGCAATGGACCGTGATCAAGTATACGTTTTCACTTTAATTTGGCCAGTTTGTTTGGAAAACCAGGCACCTAGTAAAGTTGGCTTATAAACATAAACACACTACAAAATAAAAAGCATTGGCGTTTTTAGAAAGAGATGTTTACCATGGGTGCCCATGAAGATGATGACGGTGACAACACATTCGCTGTGGTCATAGCTTTTTTTAACCTGGCTAAGTGGCAAAAATAAATTTGCCTTACGTTAACTTTCCTCTAAACTATTCCAATTTTCCATTGCTGCTTCCATCAACAGAAAAAAAGAGTATCCAATTCAGTAGAACTGTAAAGCGGAACGACAAAAAGTACAATACAAAGGACAAGGGCGATCCTCATGATGCAAGCTAAACTAAACAAAGTGCTGGCAAAAGGCGTAAGTCAGCACTCCAGGGAAGAATCAAGTGGAATTGGGGAAAAATACAAACATGTGCACACATTACACACACGTTAAAGCCCAGCGCACTCTTATTGCAATTGCTGTCTTGAACAAAAAAAGCAAAACTTGCTCTTTATAACAACAGTAAAAACTGCTTTAATTTTAGTCACTAGTCAGTACTCACAGACTAAAATGCGACACATAAATTATATACTAGTACTACTGCTGGGCGTGTGTGTTGTTGGTTGTGTGCATTTTGTGATCCTGCAAAAGGTGAGATGTGACAATATGACGATGATGACAATTGACAGGGCATATATATTCTCTAATATATAAGCATGTAGCTGACATTCCACTTTTAGAAACCATAAAATCATCAACGTGCCCTCTTCCGCGATATAAAGCACACGTTTCTTTCATGTTGACATTTGCTCGAAGCAAATTTCTCTGTGCAGGATAAAAAAGCAGAAAGGAGATCAGTGTCATGTTCATTTGTCTATTTACCCTTTTACGACTGAACTATATGCAATGGCTAGAAACCCTTTATATTACTATATATGTATAGCATGAATACAGTTTGCGAATGTTGCCATTTCGATTTGCAAAATCTCTTTTTGAAAAAGTCTGTTGATTAGAGAAAAACTGCTAATTCTTTAAAAGTGCATGAATGATTATAGTCATAAGTGCACAATTTGTAAACTCTATTGGTTCGTTACACAAATAATTTTACTTGTTCTAATGTAATATCTTAATTAGCTCAAAAGTTGTGTCACCCAGTACACGTGTAAACATATTAAATTATTTTTCGTTATTACTGTTTCATGGTTCGTTCCGGTGTGTACTGTTTTGACTGAAAAACATAGATGGAAAAAAGTTGTCCGTAAACAACGTAAATCACAATAATATAGCCGGACAAGAGTTTTCACCGGGAAAAACTTTTTCCCCGCCGTGTGTAGTGGAAAACATGCACAAAATATTTCTTTTTTGTTGTCGGTGTGTAGTAGTAAATAGGTAGATAGCAAAAGGCAGAATAACAAGGACTTTTTTTTAGCACCGCGTGTTTTTCCTGGCACTTGACGCACCACTCCCCCCAGTCCACTGGCCAATTGTGTAAAGTGGAAAATAATGTGAGCGTACAGATAAATTAGAAGAAATGGAGAAAACTATTTCGGAAGAGAAACCCAAACAAAAAATGATGCAAGGCGCATGTAGTAGCGTACAAAGTAGCAAGTTTTGTTCTAGCTAATGGTTCTCGTGTACCTTTTCTCTGTTGAAGGAAAACATACCAAAAGTATTTTCTCACTTTCTGACTCGTTGGTTTTTTACACTTTTTACAGATAAAAGTGTAAACTTTTTTGGTTTAATAATTACAACGAAAGAGCATCATCATTGTCAGCAGTCAAGAGCACAAGAGCTAGAACGGTGACACAAAGTTAATAGCAAACCTAGTACACAACGCTAACCAGCTTTTCGTGTTAAGCAAACTGTTTCCTGGTGACAGAGAAACAACCAGAGTAAGTGGCTGGCAAAGAGGACAGGGAAACAAAACATTACCATGAAATATTTCCTTGTCACCGGGATTTTCCTTTTGGTACACATGCATAGTATACTCTAGTATGCGTTTTGTGAAAACTAGCGGTTTGCATCGCTCCACGGTGTCATCCTCTAATTTGCACGCTAATTGATACAAAACAATATTAATATAGTTGAGCGGCAAAAGGGAATAATAACCAGACAGGAAGGTTTTAGTGTAATCAAAAAGGATGTTAGAGTTGCAGCAGCATTTGCACGGTGTTTGTGATGACAGCACAGTAAGTAGTTATTACGAGGACTACACTATTTGATTAAATTTAGCGAAACCCGAGCGCAGAGAGCAGGATCTACATAACCAACTAAAATGTATCAAAATGTTACCACTTTATGTCATGTAGCACTTTATGGACAAACGAGGGTAACTTTTGTTGCCTGTACCAACCCCATTTCAATAATAAATAGAAAAAAACATCAAAATCAGCACAATTTTGTATATAACATCTCCATAAGCTTATTCACAACAAACATTTTTTTTTCCTGTTCCAGTATGCATTTGTGTGCAAATGCTGTTAGCAATATAATAAATAACAGCAAAAAATAGCTTGAAAGCAGATGAAAAGTAAACAAGACTGTAATCTGTTTTTCATGTAACAAAAAAGGAAATTAATGCCAAAAGAAACACAAACTGATTGTCATCTGAATATTTAAAAGAGTGACGTTCCATCTGTAAAAACATTCTACATTTTGTTTCCCTGTTTGTGTTGTTCCGCTTTTTGTGTGGAAAAAAAGTTGCGTTTGGAGCAAAATTGGATTAGACATGAATATTTATTATCTTGCTTCAATGCCCAGTGCCGTTTAACCAACAAGCTTTGGAAAGAGTACGTCATCACTGCTTTTTTGTCGATACTCTCTTTCATCCCAGCACTCAGCACATGGTACAAAAATGCTATGGAAAAACGCGAGCGTGCCGTTTTGGGGCAACTTAAGACGCGATCAACTTCCTCGCTAGCTCTGCGACTTTACGCAGCACAGCCATGCAATGCTTTTGCTTTTATGGAACCAGAGCAAAGATTGCTTGGCAGAGAGTTGAGTAGCATCCGAGAGAAGTATGGCTCAACTCAACCCTATCCCTATCTATTTTGCAAAGTGGAAAGAGACCCACACACACACACCGCTCTGCTCTCTGCTTGTACTCTCTTCTGAATTGCGTAAGAAGAAGTGGTAACCGCACAAGCAGAGACGAATAATATGGTGTGTGTTACGTGTGTGCAGTGTGCAATTTTTTCCAATATTATTCATTAGTGCCAAAAATATATGCATTTTCTTTTAGTCTATATTACAAAGTATGCAGTTTGCAGTGCTTGAAGAAAATGTAGATATTTGCCGTGGTGCAGTGTTGCAAAAGCGTTTTTGTACATGTTGCCATCCTGAATGGTGACCAGAATCTTTCTGCATTGCTTTAAAAAAGGTCTTACCGTAAGTAATTTAATTGGTATTTATAGTATTTCGAACAGTACTCAACTTAAACAAGACAATCATCTTTTTTAATAACCGTCTAGAGAAACTTTGTCATTTTTGTAACAAGTGTACAGTTACAAACCAAAACAAGTTGTCAGCTATATTACATTACAATTCTTTATCCTTTCCTGTACTGCTAATATTTTATTATTTTTATTACCTTTATATTGACAGGGAGGCAAGTGTATCACTTTCTTCCCTTGAAAGTATTTTGTTCTTGGGTTCACCCTCACTTATCTTCGTGTCTCAGAGCGTTTTACTCGTAAAAGATATACATTGTGTATATATGCATGACAATCATTTCAACCAAATACATACAAAAAACTTTTTGCCTTCCTATTCTGTATTATTACTACTGCTTTGGCGATTATTGCCATTATTACGATGATTATTATTATTGCCATGATTGCCATACAAGTTTCTCCTAGAGACCATTCCACCACGCTTTAAGATGAGATGTGAGAGTGTAAGTACACAGCTACTACACATAATATCCCAGTCATTCAAGCTATGGAAAGTTCGCTAAAGCTATTTGCTTGGACCTCTCTGCTGCTACTTATGTGAATAGCTGACCATCTTTGTCATCACTCCAGTGGTAATAATAGCTGTAGAAGTAATATGCTTGATGATCATCGTCCCGTTTGACTTCTCGGCGTTATGCTGGTGTCAACCACTTTTCTTCATTGGATTAAGCTGTGTGCGTGTTGTCTCAGAGCACACACAAAAGAAAAAGGGAGTTATTTTTGGGAATAAGTAGTAGTAGCAGCACAGCACTGCGAAAATAATACTCTTGTTATGTGTGTGTGTGTGCCCGTTGAATTGCCCTGGCTGGAATATTGCATATGAACTGGCACAGCACTCAAGGGAAATTAGACCCTCGACACTTGTCAAACATTTGGTCAAGAACTAACGACCACGACAGTGTGCTCCTAGTCGTCGCGTACATGCTGCAGCTTGCTGTCTGCCATTCAAAACGTTTTGCAATAATAATAACAGCCAGTCTGTTTTCATATTCTACTTGCTATCTGGTGTGTTTCCAAAACTGACCATTAGAGAAAGGCTACACCTATTCCGAAAATGGGGAAAATGTTTCAGCTTATTAGTTATACGTATCCGAAACAACGAGACCGTAAGTTCCTTATGGAAATTCCCTGCTAGATTCACACTTTTGCATAAAAAAACTGATAAAAAAGGCACATAACAAATTGTCGTGTATTAAAATTGACCATTATTGAGTGGTAGGGTCATTCCACGTAAATAATAACCGTTATTTGGAAGCATTTCTGTACAGTTCTTTTGCTGTCTCGGGAGTATCTTTCCGCGCACAACGGAAATAATAACTTTTATTTAGTGCTACTTTTTTATGGACATGGGTAGAATGGAGTATCAAACCGTTTATATTCCGTTACAACATTATTTATTATTACCAAACATTATTGGTGTTAAAAAGGAGGTTCACAACTGGGTGTAGTGACCAGTAGAAATACTCCCTGGCAAATAAGCAGTTTGAGCAATGCCATTACTCAGACTGATAAATGTCCCTAAAAATACCTACAGCCACCTAATCTCCATACAAATAATGACACTCAGCACATATAGGAATTTTCCGGTGCTGTTTTCTCTCTTTCTAAAGGGAGCGTACACCACATTTTTTGTGTATTTCACGTGTTCTCATGACTAAATGCCTGTTTTTCCCATTGAGAAAATTATCGCAATATAAGCTTTACTCTGTACGTTGATTGATATGGTAATTTCTTCATCACCCTTTCCTGTCCATTTGCTTATGTCAACCATTTTCAGTCCAGCATGGCTTACATTTTTCGGTATGTGCTTTTTACCTCTTACTTTTATGTGACATTGCTTCCACTTTCTGCTGCCAGCCAACTGATAGCGCTTATCAATGCACACGACCCAGTGGTAATGACGAGGGCCAGTGCTTGTCCCGCTTGTTCACAGGATCCTCTGACAAGATGCATTATTTTCATTTTGTTCTCGTATCAGTATTTAAATACGGAAGAAGTAGGTACTAAGCTCCACTAAAAACATTTTTTGTGGGCCACCATTTATTTCAATGGCGGTGTTAGTGGTAGTGATGATGATAAAAGCGTGCCTACATTATTTTCCTGCATTTAACCCGCACTTCCTTTTCATGAAAAAATGAGAAAACAGGCTACTCCTATCTCTGTGTGTGGTATGTGCATGATGATGCGTGAAATGCCAAAAAGGCTGACAATGCATTTCACTTCCCCATTCTCTCTCTGCTCCAAATTTTTTATGCACAATATTATCCCAACAAAACAGCAAAAGCACAGAAAAGAATGCTACAGTGAAAAAATAGTGGAATTAATGAGCCAATTTGTAAACAATAAGCTGGGTAATATTTTGCAGGTTGATGAATTGAGAGGTCAACAATTTCAACATTCCTTTTGGTGGTGGAAAATGCCATGAAAGGAAAAATAATGAATGCTATGGTAAAATTGTTGTACGTGTTGGACTCGTGTTTATCTTTCATATAGATGAATAAACAAGCTCTCTATTTCTCTCTGGATTCTCTCTTTGGTTGGTTTGAAAGGACAGAGAGAAAGAGAGCAAGTGGATTCCACTCATAAATGTCAGCGAATATACAAAGCTATTAGTAAGAGAGCACCGTATTGTTCCTCAATTTAGCCGGAAACTTACACACACACACACAAAATGATAGCTAGACGTAAAAACAAAATAATCCTGTCTTTTGTGATTTATTTTACTCTTTTTCCGCTCCAACTTTTCCACATCCCACAGCATGATCATAGCCGAGAATGATAAAAGATGATACCTTTTCTTCAAGTTGCTCAAAACGGCATTAGAAGAAGATTTTAAAGAAAAGATGTTTCAAGCTGATCTTCTTCAGAGACAGAAAGAAGAAGGGGAGCGGAATTGACAGTTGGAAAAAGAGAAAATCTGTTGGAAATAGAGAGGCAAAGAGGCAGGAATCTCAACAAACAAATCCTTGTTTTCCGTCCTTTTCTTGGGTGTTCAAAAGGAGAAAAAGAGGTACAAGGCAATACAAACATACACACACACACCCAAAAACCAAAAGTAATCAACATTTCAACTTTGTGTACATGTACACCTTTTTCATAAAATTACACAGGATGGTTGGTGGTGGTGGGAAGAGGAGATAGGTGCCATTTGTGGCAGAAGCGGAACAGCAAAAACAGCAGAAAAGGTTGAAATCAAAAAGGGGGAAGATTGCAACAAAATACAAAATTGTGTATAAAACGGTCTTTCAGTTTTTGGTCTTTTGACTTTGCCAGCGTCTTTGACTTGCAAGCAAAATGTGATTCGGTGGTATTTGCTTCCTAGCTGCATGGATTGAAGAAGCACATGGTTCTTACATTTACTATTTCCCTGGTTCCAATTTAATTGCTTTTTTGTTGTGTGCCTGTTTATTCAAGAGAAGCTCAAGTAGTTTGCAACGTGGTGTGCCCCACCAAAAACCAGATGAGACATAGGTAATAAAAGAAAGGAAAAAAGAGAAAGGCAAGTGGAAAGAGAAAGGAAAACGGGAACGTCTTTGAACTATAAAAAGACAAGAGATGTACCTACTTGCAAGCTTACACACACAACCTGGAAATGAGAATTTTGGTCTAGAGAAGAAGAAAAAACGGCTATTTTGTTATGCGTCCTCTTTGTCTACTTTAGAACCAACCTGGTTTTACTATCTACAATTATATTTCAACAGTTAAAAAGACAACTTTGAAAAGGTGACTCTGTTCTTCTGTCTCGGCGTGTGTAAAATTAAGCATGCTGCTATGAATATACAAACATTTTATAGCGGAATACAACAGACCGCACATGTCTCTCTCCCATTCCTAAAAAGGACAAACCCTTGAGGCAATGTCTGACTTCAAATTGCCCTAATCAAGTCCACGACTTGGCTAATCAGCAAGTCAAGACGAGCAGTTTGCTTTCTGAGAAAATTGCTATCGTCTCTTGCATACCGATGAGACCTTGCCGCCAATTAATTGCGTTTCACTGTTTCATTAAATACAAACCATTTTTTCTGTTCATTTCCCCTTTTCCCTGCTGACTAGACTGTTTGCCGCAGAAACCAAAAGAGAAAACCAGGGTCATAAGTATACGCACTACTATTACTACTCGCATTTCCCTTTTTACAATAAACATAACATGACCACACAATGATTCTGTTTTGTAACGTATAATAATATCTCTTCTTTTAGCAAGCCACAAGAAGAAAACAATTTAATATACTCACAAACACTCAACACACACACACAGCCTTCTTAAGAAATATAGGGAAAGAATGGAATAATAGCATTTTATTATTAATTTCATCGGAAGAAGAATGGTTCTCTAGTTGAACTTTTCAAAGTGGCTATTTCTATGAAATATGACCAGTACACTTGCAACAAAAGATATTAATTTTATAACAACAACAATTATAATTTCATTATTGCACTCATCCCATAAATAAAATGTGAAAACCGTTTAAGCGCATTATAGCTGCATGTGCATTGATACATGATGTATACGCACACACACATAATTTAGCTCTGCTTTCTTCCCGTTACAACAACACAAGAGCATACATAAAGAAAGCTGGAAAGGGGAAAGGATAAAAGTTTGGGGCGACTCAAGACCTCGAGTTGATCACCACTTTCTTGGCAAAACAAAATAACGCTGACTTGGCAGTTGCAGACAGAGAGCTTTGCTCAAGAATACTTAAAAACAAAACAAGCTTCTCTGCTTTCTTTCATCCCTTTCCAAAACATGTTGTGTGTGTATGTGGCTGTTTTGGGGCAGCATGATTTTCCTTACACAGTTCGCCCCTTGTTGCTATTTACTTTGCTGTTGTTGTTGTTGCTTTTATTGTGTACAACACTGAAAAAGGGAAATATCGTGTGTAGAAGGGAGGTAAAAAGGCAAACAGGCCACTTACCTCATGTCCGGGCTGAAACGGATTTCCCGTGCTAAGTGTCCACATTGCCCTTAAAAGAAACTCCGAATAACAGTTCTCTTCGTCAGAGAGGCTGAGTTTAGTGTTTGCAGGTGAAGCTAAGGATTGTCTAGTGGTAACCATAAATATGCAGTATAACCACTTTCTAAAAAGTGAATTAGTTAATTAATAGATATTTTAATGATGAAACATCATTAAATTTACTTTGAACTTTCTGATTTTTGTATCGGACAGTACACTTAGCAACTTGTTCACTTGTTTGTTTTTTCTTATGATTACAAATTGTACCTGTAAATTTTATTCCTAGTAGTAAGGATTAATGTAATTAAACGGTTTTTTTGCACAGTGTTTTGTAAAAATGGGGTAAAATACTGTCACGTGTAACTACTTTGTACGTACACAGCAGATGGTTTAATTGGCAATAATCCAAAGTTGAAAAAATGCTGTTGATTGTAAAAACTAATCAGGTTTGTAGGCTTACTATAACAATCTTGGTTTCAATGTCACTTTCACCTGTACGATTACTCTAATAAAAGTTGTAACTTAGGTTTGCAGAATAGTACACTTATTGCTTCAAGCCAAACTATGATGATGATTGATGCACTTGTTCGATTGACACAAGTTTTCTTATTTTTATGACTGCTACTTTGTAAACGCACTTGATGGAGAAAGCATCAGCAGAAGAGCAACTTTCTTTTCTTCCTTATTTTTCCTTGGGGCTGATCGCGACGACGAGCACAGGGAAACAGTTTACGACTTTGGAAAGTAACAACACATAAATAAGTACAAAAAAGTGAAGAGCCACACAAGCTCTCGGAGAACTCTATGGAGTTTGCTGCTGTTATGGAGAATACAACAGTGGCAGTAAAAAGTGGTGCTTTTCACTGGCTTGTTTGGTTGTTTGTTGTATATATAAAAGGGTTTGTGCACAAGGCGGAGTGACTTTGTGTATAGGTAGAGAGCTTCCAGCACCACACAACATCACAACACTACTCATACAGAAATACAACGTTTCTCAATAAAGTGTGAGGCCTTTTTCCTTCTTACACACACACAACAGCTATATTGTATGGCTGTGAGTGTAAGTGTGTGTGTGTGTCTAAAGCACCAGGTTTTCAACCACCTTTCATTCTCTCAAAGCCAACAACAACCCAACACAAGTCTTTTTTCTCTTTTGCTGGTGTAGTAGTAGTGGTAGTGTAAACCTCTTGTTCTTCTTCTTGTTTTCTTTCTCTCTGATAGGAATTGAGACAAAAAAATATAAAATAGCTGAGGATATGGAATCTCTCTGTCTTTCAGCTTCTGTGCTACCGCGTTTTGCTAGCAAAGAGCGCGGGGAGAGAAAGAGCAAACAAGCAACAACACATAATATTATTGTGTATAGTAGACACACAAGCATACATACAAAATACACGGGGAACACACACGAAGAAAAGGAAAAATAGAAAGTCGTTCACAACCACCACCACCGTGGAACCAACATCATCTCCGCCACCACCACCACCTTATCCTTTTTTTAGCTTGTAGCTTGTGCTTGTAGTAGTATCATTTTATTGTGTATTCTCTGTCGAAGATCTGAATTTGGTGTGAGGAGAGGGGGTGAAGTAGTACTTTAGTGTGACGTTCCGTATTTTCCCCCTTTTCCATGGTTTTGCTTCTCGCTTTTGCTCCCTGCTACTGCTGTATATTATGTGTGTATACACAATAAAATGGGAGTAGTGTATGGCAGACAAGCAGTGAGGGAGATACACAGGTATTGGGTCACATACACAAGAACACACATACACACAGAGAGAGATACACAGCAATACCAATATCCACTTTTTGAGGGAAAGTGAACGAGGGAAAGCAGAAAGAAGTAAAGTTGTGTGTATGTGTGTTGCTGCAGAGTTTAATATTGTTGTATACTCTCAGGCAGAACTGAGGACGTGCAATATTCTCTAGCTGGCAAGAAAATGTTGATGATGATGACGACGATGGTGATACGGTGATGCTGGGAAAACTACACTTTGTATAGTAGTTTTCTCTCCAGTTTAGTATACAGACACACACACACTACTCAAAAGACACAACTTTTTGTGTGTCTTGTGTATGCTAAGTAGTGAGAATTTTTTAGTGGTGGTGTTGGCAGATATACTATTGAAAGCAAAGCAGAACAGCAAAGCAGTAGTAGTGGTGATGGTGGTAGTAAAGTTGAAAGAGGGAGAAACACAATGCGTATCCAGAAAGAAAACAGAGAGGGAAAATATCTATGTACAAAAGAAGGCGGCATAGTAGAGTTTGTGTGTATAGTGATGATAAGTGGTGGAAAAGGCATTTCTCTGGATACAGCAGAGAAGAGGAAAGAGGTAAAAAAATAAATGGAAAGCTCTGTATTTTATCAGAGAAATGTAGGCAGTCTCAAGGTATTTTCATAGGTAAACATGTATATATGCACATTATAGGGTGAAACTCTGTTGGAATATATATTCCCGCATTTAGCTACAAACATGCCGTTTTTATCGCCATTTCCTTAAGATGTAAAAGTGTGTATGGTAGACGAAGTATTTTGCCTACTGTGGCGAAACAAGAAGAGACCAAGAAGGAAATCGGTTTTACTTTTCTTTCCTTTTCGTGTTACGCTATATATTTTTTTCTCTATTATTTTCCTGTGTTGAAGGAGAAAACTGGTGGTGGTGGTGCTCTAGCTCTCTCTCTAGCTTTTTTTTCCTACCTTGTCTTTCCAATTTTTTGTTCTGCATACAAAATTTGTATAGTGGTGGTGATGGTAAAGCTCACTCATCCTTGTCGCCGTTTCTCGTCTTGTATATTATACCTATTCGTTAAGCTTTTCTCTTTGTCTTCTGAAGTTTCTCTTGTGGAGTAACACAACACTATGCGCTCTGCTGTTTTTGGTTTACTCCTTCTTTGCTTCTGCTGGATAGCATTGTAGTTTTGTGTATACACAACATCAACCAAACCACCATCATCCAACCATCCGCTCTTTTCATACTTTTCAGTCTTGCCCTGAACCAAGTGGATATTTATGCCACATATGCCTGAATTTGCACATTGCATGGACTTTTCTTTTATTTCAAGTGAGAAAGAGGATGGGAATAAGAAAGAGAGGAGCATTGTGAGAAGTAGGAATGGTAGCAGCAGCAGATGGAGAAACAACAATTTTCACCACCACTTGGGCTCTTCTATCTACTCACCACCACAATACATCAGAATGCTGAATAACAGGGATTGTGTGTTTTTCATGTTGATGCTGTGCTTTTATATAATATGCTCTTTACTGATGATAAAGTAAAGCAGCGCACAAGTTGTGTACTGATGCTGCTTCTGCTGCTGATGTGAAGCAGCAAAAAGGAAAAGTGAAGAACGGCAGTGGCAGTTGCTTTGGGTTTTGCTACATCTTCTGTAAAATGACGATGGCACAGCAGCAGCAAAAAGCAAAAGTTGTAAAGAGAAAAGAAGCTCAAAATCTAAAAAGTTGCGTAAAAATGAATACTGCCAACTAGCCAGAATACCCAAACTGGCTATTTTTGTACAATATTCTAAATATTATTTCTCATCTCTAAAAATCCTGTGCTATTTTGCCAGTTAGTTTTTGCTCTTTTCCCCTTTCTCATCCTTTTCCTAAAAACTGCTGCTGCTTCATCTCTACGCAAAGATGAAGATAGATGTGGGGCAAAAGCAAAGTAGTATTTATTACTGCTTTGTATGCCCTTTTGCCTATGCCTATGCATGGACTTTGTGTACAAGCAACAATAACATAGCATGTTGGAATGTTGGACATGACGTGTTGTGCTTTACAGAGACTTGACTACTACACTGCTCCATACTAAAAACACCACCACCACCAGCCTATCTATTTCACTACGCTATTATCATCATATCATCCTATAAATGTTGTGCTCTGTTTTGTTTCCATGTACACACACCACCCGTCCAGCACCACCACTTGCAAACAATACAGCTCAGCTCTCGGAGAAAGTTTCTGTTTTACCAACAAGCCCCAGCGCTGCTGCTGCATTGTTGGCTGTACGGAAGAAGCAAAGGAAAAAGTGATGATCATCATGATGATCATGTTTTTTCTTGCTTTATGCTTGTGTGTGTGTATTCAGAAATATTTATGTATGGCTTTTGTGTGTGTGTGTGTGAGTGTGTAGCAAGCTGGTACACACACACACAAGCAAGTAAGCAGCTATTTTTTTGTGGGGTGATGATACACTACACACACAAGCTTCTGCTGCTGCTTTGCTGTTTGCTTGCTCGTCGGAATAGGGAAAGTCGAGCAGCAGTGTATGTGCTCTGCTTTCTCCCGAGATGAGAGAAAACGGGAGACAGGCGCAAGGAAGAATGTCAAACCCTTCCTTCCAATGAGAAAGGGCAATTACATGAGACGACTTGAATTGGGCACTCCTGCCGTTCCACTTACACCTCCACGGCCACCAATAACAACAACCAAACAAAACAGCGGCCGTTAAACTGGAACGCTGCGAAGCTGCTGTATATACACTGCTGCTGTTGGGAGCAGTAGCAGTTAGAACTTACAAGTGTTGTATTTTTGCACACAGAAAATGGAATAGCGCTGTTCTGTGCTTTTTAGTAGTAGATGGGCATGCAGCAAAAAAACATACACACACACACTGGCATACACAACACACTTTCTCTACAGGAGAAGGAAACACATAGGCATGATGATGTTAGCAAGGCGGATGATCAAGTTTTACAAAATATTATATTATTGTGAAGTGTGTGTGTCTGTGTGCTTTCTCTTTTGGATGTATACATATTATGGAATACAAACAACGATACACAAAGAACACATTGAGCAGCACACAAACACACACTCATACACACTGGAAATCCAACTGGTTTTGCAGTAATGCTGGCGAAACTCACCCCATCATCACAGGATCACATATAAAAGTTGTTTGTGTAAAAGGGAAACACACAAACAAGGAGAAAGTCTGGCTGGAGGGTGGAAATGCCCGTGTTGTGGAGGATTACAAGCCTGTTTGTATAGATGTTTTGCTTATGTTTTTTTTATCTTGTTGTTTGACGACTGGGGAAAGCTGAGGCACGAAAGGGAGGAAAAATGGAGTTTGTTTTTGCTTTAAGCTCACTTTCTAAAACATGTTCCAGTTCCATATTATCATTCGTGTAGTTGCACTTAATTGTAAAGCTAGTTATAATTTAATGTAATTGTTCATCATACTAACATACAAGCATGTAAAAACAGAAAAAGTGTAAAGGCTCCAGATAGATTTTTTCCTTTGCACGATAATATTTTTGGTATCATCGGGAGTGGGAGCAGGACAAAGAATGAGAAGTGGATCTGCTAAAAACACGACCTAAATTAGGATGAGAGAACTATGGTGATGGCTGCAGACTGACCGGATAATGACGGTTGACTTTCCCTGCTTCTTTCTGGACGCTGAAGTAGAAGTACTAGTTGGTAGTAGGTATATACTATTATGTGACTTTGACTTTTTTTCTACTGAATAAGTTGGCCAGTCCTTTGGCATTTTTATATGCACAGAGTAGAAAAGCTTTGCTGGCTTGTAAAACTAGCACTCTGACTGCTTCACTTGTTCTCTTTCAGTCTTATGGCTTGGCTCTCTCCTCTTCCATTTCTGTGGCCATTACATTATCCTTCTCGCTCCCTCTTTGCATGTGTGTATGAGCAAAAGGGAGACAACTTAAGTAAACTGACAATGTAAATGATGATGATCAGCATGATGAGAGCACGACCACCAAGAGGACGACCATAGTTAACAGAGAATGAGGGTGTCAGTGGCAATGGGGATAATGCATTTATGTACAGATTGAATAGACAAAAATTACATTAGTACACGCAGAGCATATAGATCTATAGAATATTAGCACACATTTCGGCATGTTAACTATGTAGCTTTTGGTTTGCATAGTAAATGCTTATACACCTGCGTTTTTTCTACAGTGCTAGTCATTGCTTTCCTCTTCCAATAAAATTTTTTTCGAACAATGCAAATATTTAGACTTTTTGTTCAGCTCAGCTCTTTCCTCATTTTTTTGTCTTTTTTTGCCTCCAGGTATACTTAGAACAGGAAAAAACATTATTTCTGCCTTCTCTGTTACTATTTTTAATATTCCCTTGGAGCGTAACAACACCTGGCGGAGAAATGTACCTATTGAAAAAGTACTCCACGTGTCAATCTGTTTTGACTACAGGAATGATGCATTTGAAGAACTAAATCTTCTTCGAAAAACCCAATACACGGTTTCCTATTTCCTTTACCAAATGGTGCTACTACGATAATAGTCTGTAATATACACACAGTGTCGATTCCCAATCCTCAAGGTTTTTTTTTACAAGGATGGTTGCGATCATGACCGTGATCATCGTCTTTTTTTGCCGTAGACGTAAAGCAGAAGAAGCTACGCTGATGATGATGAGAGTCACTTGTCGAAAGTCCTTGCACTTGGCACTGCACCCTGTATGCATTCAAGATATTTTTCGGCTCTTGTCTTCTTCTACTTTGTACTTGGGGCAAGAAATCTTGTCAGTGCTAAAAAAAGCTCTTGTAAGTTCCATTCATATTCTGTGTGAAAGGTATAGATTACTCCAGCTACAAAACTGCAGCCAAGAGTGCGTGTGCGAGTATGTAGAAGAGCTCATCTATAGACAAGCGTTTTTTTCGGGGCATAAGTAGTAATACTCCCAGTCTACTTATATTACTACACTTGTGCATTGTGTGATCAAACTTGGAAGGCAAACTGCATGAAAAAATAATAGAACGGGGTATGGTGTGATAGGACGACTCTTTTGCGAACAAGTTACATCATTCATGGTAATGGAAGCTGGGAACTCTGGTATAAAAAGTTGGGAAGATGGCTTATGTTCCAACAAAAGTATATACGCAAAAGGCATCATGCACTCTTTCTCTCTCTTCACTGCTGCTACTAGTTTCTCTAGTGCAACTGCACACAATTGCTTTTTTTGTATGATGGGTGCAGTTCAAGGAGGAACTCTTTAGAAAGCGGTGGTGATAGTAGTAAGTAATGCGTGTGGAGTAGATGGGATGAAAAGGAGAAGAAAAGAGCGTAAAACCTTTTTACACTCCAGAGCAGTCAAACTTTCCTCGAGTAAAAGGAGGCGAGTGCAGGGGATTTTTTTTCAGAGGGAAAATAAATGTCTGTAGTATCTGTTGACTGACTAGGCTAATATTATGTCTTTGACAAGTGGATTGACGTGGGGATGATTGACACGTGAAACAGTTTTTGATTTGTGCCAAAAATGCGTGCGTGCATGTGTGTGCTATAAAAATGGGGATTTAGTCCCGGGAATTTTGCAAAGGGGAGTAGTAACTAGAGTGGAGCACCCAGTGGAAAAGATACAAAGTAGGAAGACGTGAGTAGGAAAGGCAAAAGGGTTTGAGCATAATAATATACTTTCTGCAGAACAGGTAAACAGAATGTTAGTTTTATGAAATAAAAAAGGCCCAAACGCATTGCTTCACATACACACACGAAGAGAATAAGTTTTTGTATAGCTTACATGCAAAATTCATATGAAAGGAACTATGAAACGGCAAACAATAAGCGTTTTTTGTATTCAACCGTATTGGCGTGTTTTCGTTGTGGTGTCGGGCGAATCCGTAACGAGCCTGTGTCACAATGCCCCACGCAACGGATTTCCGACCCGAATAATATAGCGCAAGCTGTTGGAAAAGAGTGAAGCGTAGCTACGCTGCGCTTCTGGTCTACTGCTTTTCTTATGTTACATGGTTTGAAATAAATATATTTTGTGATTGGTAAGGCGACGTTTGAGCTAACGCTTGTAATTTTTTTCATAGTAAATAATGCAAAGTACTTAAGGTATATTGTAGAATGCAATGTTTACTGTTGCTATTTATAAAACCTGTTATATTTTGATTGTTGTGTTGGAAAGGACTAGGGGCTTGAAAAAACAACATTATTCATGCGATCATCACTATCACCATTTGCAAAAACACAAGCAAACAAAACGTCAGCTTAAACATGGGCTTGGTAGTTGGGTATGTTGGCTTGTTATACTGACCTTGAATTGGGTTTGGGTGATGATGAAAATTAACAGTGGGGTTGGGATTGAGGATGTTGATGGTATGATGATGGGATTGAGCACGTGAAGTGGATTTGGACTGATGAGAAAATGTAGCCGAACAATAATGATTGTAAAGAAGCAGCAGCGAGTAAACAAGCAAGAAAATGGGGATGACTCAGCGCAAAGCTTTAAGGTTGTGGTTCTATTGATGATGACGACAATGCAAATATCCTGAAACTGTTGAATTTGCTAATTTTTTGAATGCGCAAACAAATCATGATTTTGAGAAAACAACTGCTTTGTTTGGTTTACAGAATGCATTTTAATCATCTACATTTCAATTACTTTTAGAGGCAAAGCCTGCGGTTCTTACCTGGTTTAAGTGCTCATCGGTCATATAGAATCAATTTTATTTGCACGTGTTATATTCCTTGTTCCTGTGTTCCTTTATTCTTCCAATTTCTGAAAATACAAGCAAAGAATGTCACAATTGTTATCAGGTAAGATAAATGTCGCATATTTTTCGCCAAAAAGAAAAATGTGGCAAATTGTCCATTACACATTCCAATTTCTCAAAAGCACCTGACAGTACACAAATTGTGCTGAAATATATATTGTTATCCAGTTGGTCTTCTGTTGATGCTACCTATACACAGCATATTGCATATTATGTTTTTGTATTTATATACAACTGAAAATTTAGAAACTTCTTCAGGAAAAAGTAAGCGTGGAATATAAAAAAATACAATGAATAGCAATGACAATAAAACTCGCCCTGGTGAAACTATAATCGTGACAAAAAAAGTTACGGAGAATGAGCAATAGCCTATATATTTTATTTTTTTCCAACTGGACACCTAAATTGGGGAAAGACTTTTGTTGCTGGGAAGAAAATGGGAAAACTTGAAGAAAAGTGGCAAGAGAGAAAGAGGCACACACGGCGAGAGCCTCTCTCCCTGATTCCATCTCAATATTATTAGCACAATCCTACACACAGCAGCAGCCCACACCGAAGACAAGATTACATAGTGTGCTCAGGCTTTATTGAATTGTGGTATTATTGGTGTATCGTTGTACAATATATCCACTATACAAAAGGCAAAAGAGGGGATGAACCAACCGAGTATCGTAAATGTCATACCTTTTTGTATGATTGTATCAGTACAGGAAAATGCCATTTGTTTTATGATGAACAGGAATATTTATACGGGGCAATAAAAGGTGTCACATCTATTTCAAACTTTGGCACAATCTGCAGACTGAGAAAAAGCTTGTGCACTTTCAGAAAAAAATATCTTATCTGGACAGTGGAACTCCCCATTGTACTGTATCGTGTGTGTACATGTGACATGATTCGTACAATACGTAGCCAGTTTTGTAGTTCCGTTTTTATTGCTGAATTTTACAAAAAAAAGTTTCACAAATTTGTCCTTCTAGTTTTATTTCGTTGTCAGAGTAGCAATGCTTTGTCTCATTAAAAAGTGTTGAAACACTCATCTCATCTTAGTTTCACATGACCAAGTTGCATATTATCAAGCTGAGTGAAGAATATTGTACTTGTCAACAAAGCAGGTTGTTTCTTTGTTATAGAAATGTATACGTGTGTTCGTTATAATATATTTGCTTCCGATTTCACCTGCTGCTAAAAATTTATGAAAAGTTTCCCAAAGCTTGTATGCTGGTTTGGTTTCCGCTGTTTGCTTCATTATTCTGGTTCAATGACTTTATACTCATTGTACAGGGATACAGAGTCATTTGGTGAAAGCTTGCTCAGCTAAATAAATACGAGCATAAATCTATTATCATTTCCTTTATTCCCAGAAAACCCAAGAGCTCTGATCATGATCATCAGCATGGAACAAAGTGTCAATACACTTTTACTCATTCTCACCAGCCGCACAACAGACAAGAGAATGATTTCGGGAGGGAGCGATGGTGATGGGGATGAGAACGGTGAAAATGTGTTGTTGCGGAATATAAAGAATGACAACGAAGAGAAAGCACAAGGTCGGCTTATTTTTGTTATTCTTGTTAGCAGCAAGAAGCATCCATTTCCGGAAATGGAAAGCAAAGAAGATGAATGATTATTAGAGTAGAGCATAAAAGCAGCACCAGGACAACAAGAAGACAAGGTGGCAAAATGTTGTTACTAGTTTGTGAGTGATTTTCCGCGCTTTACGATATACAAAGCCGTAATTACTAAAATTGTAAAACAAGTAGGTAAGGATTCTCACTCACAAAACAACAACACTTTTGATATCACATCGAGAAAGGAGTAGGTATGTGGCTGCAGTAGAAAACACGGGATTTCAGACTCAACCAAGCAATTCTAATGAAATTCCAACATCTGTTGTCAAGTATTATCAGTAATTAGCATAAGACTTACTTTGCCGTGAGTAATACAAGTTGTGGTGGTGGTAGACAGAGACTGTCTTCACAAGACGCATATTTTCTCTTGCTGACTTTGCGCTAAAATCTTGTACAAGATAAATTTTGATTACGCCTCGAGAATCTCTTGTCTATTATACAATTACACAAGAGGATTGTACGGACTTATAGTAGTATCCTATGCATTTTCTATTATTATTGTCACCAGTTGCAGTTAAGAGCCTATTCCTATTGCTTGCATAAAGTACAGGATATTGTGTGTGCGTGTGCTTTTTATAAATAAATAAACTGAGACTTTTGCTACTCGTCCTCTTTCTGCTTGACTCTGAGATTTTGTTAGAGGTTTTGTTGTAGCGACAATCTAATTTGAGGACAGGCTCAGATAAGAGGTAAAACCACGGCACGTCCTTACATAGAAGTTAACCAAGAAGAAGAAACAGTGCTCCACTGAAGTCACTCCTCAGATTTTACGAATTTGCTGGTAAGATTAGAAATGCACACGAGAAAGTGGAAAACGCAGAAAGATAAAGATAGCTAAAACAAGTTGGGCGTATAATGTAACTTTAATTCTGTATTGAAGTCAGGTTTATACCGGGTTTGAGGATAATCCTAATAATGCAAGTTACATTAGGTAACTTTGGTTTAAACTCAAGTTAATCTAGAAAGATTAATCGAGCGAGATTAGCTCAAGTAATGCAATACGACAATTTAAACTGAAGTTAATCCAAAACTTACGACCGGTCAGGTGTGATCGTAGGCCAGTTTACGCTTGCCTTTGAAAATCGGATTATTAAATTTAATCTCGCTTAATCTTAATCGCAGGATTAGCCCTGAATTTAGGGAATTCGGATTTTTTGGATTAGACAGGATTAGTTAAACCCCGATTAAAGGGAAAGGGTACGTTATACGTTCCTTTGTGGACAATTTCAGCCTTTTTACTGAAATTTAACAGAAATGAACTAATTTCCTCAATGTAACGTTAATTTCAGTTGAACTTTACAATGTCCTATCCAAGCAAAAATCTGATACGCGATCGTGCGCGTGCTTTTGCCAGTTGCGGACCAAGCGCACAAAAACTGTAAGCAAATTTTTGTTAAATTTATGGAAATGCTTAATTAAATGATTGATTGAATGATTGATTTAATTGTCAGATTGCTAGAAAATGGGGCCTGGACCCAGTTGGACTCCTGGTTCCGAACTGGCGTTGCCAACAAAGATGGGCAGGTACTCCGAACCATTTTGGAAGTGGTTTTGTCCATGCCCACGAGTTGGTCCGATTTGCAAACGCACACAGGCGGATTGCCACTTAGTGTGGAAACGTTGTTAAAAAGTGTGGCTCATGGTCAACTTAAAGACTGGGAGGATCAAACGGAGGTGACGATATTGAACGGATTGATGCTAGACGTTTTTGTCAAGTGGTTAAAGATTAAGAAGACGAAATGGGAGGAACCGGAGGATAAAACAAGGTTAATTGTGGAGGTGAAGGACACCGGGGAAAAAGGGGCCATTGCTTTAATTGAAGGAAGACCAGGATGGGGGTTTTTGATGGTGGGAGGGAAGATTAAGGTTTTGGAGGTGATGGAGGAGGTGGATGATGATCATGGAAATGTGGATAACGGGACAAGGAATAAGGTGGCCAAGTTGACGGAGGAACCTGAGAAGATGGAGGAGGATAAGGAGGTGGATGAGGTTTTAGATGAGGCGACTTGTGAAGTTTCACACAATTTACGAATTGAGGAGGATTTAGAAGTTCCAAAGAAACTTGTAAGGTGGTGGGGCGTTGATGGAGTGAAGGAAATTTGTGAATATCCCGCAGGGGAGTATTCTAGGGAGGGTTACGAAAAGGAGAAATGGGTGTCCATAGAGTTTGTAGATGAGGAGGAGGATGAGGTGGATAATGGAGGGAGGTCGAACCTTAGAAAGATTCATTTTGATAAAATTCCGGGTTTTGTAAACTTGAAGGTGAATAGTACAGAGAGGGAGGTGCAGAGACGGAGGGAATTGGAGGTGAAAAGATGGGTGGAGGAACAAGGAGCAGAAAGGGATACTCCGTTTGAAGAAGGGGTGGACAAGGAGGGGGATTCCAGTGATACTTTTAAAATTGTGGAAGAGGTGACCACAGAAGATGTGATTGAAGGATTGGAAACAGATACGTTGGTGTTTGATAGGAGGAAGGAGGTTTGGCCGGAGCCGAAAACGAGAGGGTTTCGTGGGAGGTGAGGTAGGAAGAGGGAGCGGAGGTTTAAGGTTTTGAATCAGAATAGAATTAGTGAAAATTAAATATTGTTGTATTTATTTAAATTTTAATAAGAATGTAAAAGATGTTGGCTTGATAAATGATTGATTTTAAAAAACATAAGCTTTCTGTGTAAAATGCTGGAATTTACCATTTTTCTTTAAAAACTGCCCATGATCCATATATTTTGAAATAAAAGTTCACGCGTAGCTGTAGCTATATAGAAATTTATAGAATGGTTTATGCCTAGTTATATATACGTTTTAGCTTACCAACTTGATACTACTCTACTCTGACGATGTTCTCAAGCTTGATTAACAAGTTAGCCACAACACTACCCTCTCTCTACTCTTAAGATTCTTTCTTGACTTGAGTAAATGGCATTAATTCATGTAAAGAATGATTGGACATCAGCGTAGTATGATTAGGTGGTGGAAAACCTTTCAACTTTTCTCATCATCAAGTGCATCACCAATCTATTTTTTCCCTGGTGATCCGTCAAATCAAATGGGCAGCAACTATCAGATTAAGAAAGTGCGCATACAATATCTTCAGATTGGCTTATTCTCGAAAAAACTGTTCAAAGAGTGCTGGGTCAGGTAATAGGTAATGTTGTTGGAAAAGTGTATAGCATCAAGGAAAAAAGTTTTGAAGCATTTTCCCTTCTCCGTCTAAAAGGTAATTGCACAAAACAATCCAAGATCATCCCGCTATTATCATCAAACTTATGATTATTATACTCATCTACACACTTTTTTGCTTTGAAGCTGCGTTTTTTAAATAAGTCCTTTTTACATTTCTGCTGCTGCTGTTCACTTTTCCGTAAAGTTCGTTACGTAACAAAAAAGCGGGTAACAAAAAATGCAATTTTATTTTCTTCTTTGAAGAAAAAAACGCCACATTACATTATAGCAAGTTAGCAAGAAAATAGAGTGTAATCATTCAGTTAGATTTGGATTTTGGAGTTGAAAATCCAGCAATTTCCTTTTGGATGACACCATTCCAAAAGGTGATTGAACACAAACGACACATACCATTTTGAGCAAGTGTATACGCGTTGTCATTTTGCAGTGCAGGTATTTTCAGAGTATCCATTTTTTGGGAATAATGTCTACCCATCTATTGGCTTGATGCAATTTGAAGGGTGATCTTATTACTGGTTCATCGCCTAGATTGCTGTGTAAAAGAGAGAAAGTTAGTTGCATATCCATAAAAAGTGAACAACTTTTTTTTCTCCCGTTTTCTCCTGTCTTCAGCGAATAATAGGTATATATGACGATGATGACGAGCCGCATATAAAGAAAGTTGGATCGGTCTCTTTTTGTGGTTAACTATGAGTGGATGAGGCTGCTTATTGCATCCCTTTTTGTCCATGGGGGTTTCATCCCAACAACAAAGACGTCTCAGCAAGAAGTTTAAAGAGACACAAGATGAAGGTAGACAGAAGAGAAGAGGGCTACACCGACAAGTAAGCATATGGACAAGACAAGACGATTTTGTGATGGGGATGGTGGTTTAGATGGTGATCTTAACAGAGCTCCTGTTGTGCTGACTGAGCACTCTCTAAGGTCCACCGAGAACATTGAAAAGCTTAGGGAGGCCCATTATAGTGGACATTGAGCATTGGCCGGTCAATGCAGCACTTCCTGAATGTTATGACCGATAATGTATGTGTAGTGGTAGCATTATTTAAAAGTGAGCCAAGATACTATCTGGGGATCGTTTTGTTGTCCGGACAAGAAAAAAAGATGTGTAGGGGCAGATAAATATAAAAAAGAGCTTCTTTAATATAGAGCTTCCAAGGTGGTTTGATAAACAGACGTATACACAAAAAAATGCAATGAACCCGGGTTGGATTCTAGTACAGCGCGTAAATTCTGAGCTTGTTGGCGATGAAAATAATTCCTAGGCTTTTGGTCTCAAGCCTCAAGGATCATCGTTGGGATTGACTTTGGTCATCTCATCAATGCACGATTGCCAATAGATGAAATTGGATGGCTGATGGGACTTATAATAGAAGTAGTAAGAAGAAATACAGAGAGATTTTCTGCAAAAAACAACGACTGACAACTGATGACGAGCCGAAAAAAACAACAAAACGATTGAGATTGAGCGGGGAAGAAAGGCAGAAAAAGGTTAGCTAATGCTTATAAATACAGAGAAATAAAGCATATTCTTTTTTATCCTCTGGACCCCATGGTTTTTTGGGTGATAGGTCTCGTGGGAGTTTGTCCATCAACCAATTCATTTATGTGGTAGTTACACTAAAGCTTTGACATTTTGAACATGGGTCCACCGCAAAATGGTAATTTCAAACACAAGAAAATCATATTTGTGTACACCACAGTGAGAAAGATCAAAACCGCATTTGTTTAAGTTATTAGCATTCTTTTTAGAGGGTTACGCCATGATGGTCAGTTGAAACAGTAGATGATCTTATCTGTTAATATACATATTTCTTTTTAAATTGCCAGCGAATGTGTTTCCTCCGTTACTTTCAGAGAAAATAAAACGGTTTTCTTTGAAAGAACAAAAGCGGATACGAGGAAAGAGTATGTTGTTTTCCCCCAAAAAAAGGAAAAAGTTGAAAAATTATGATACTTTTTTTCTGGCACGGGAATACTTTCTTTTTCTCTCAAGAAACAAGACTTTTTATTTGTGCGTGAGTATCTACAAAAGCAAGTGTGAGAAGATGAGTGAGTGAAAATGTACAAAAATTTCAGCAACTGTCAAAAATGAACAATGAGTGTCCATTTTGGTCATTCTTGCATACATGTTCCAACTACGTACTTGTGTATACACACTCAGGAAACTGGATAACAGTAAAAAATAACAAGCGATTTTCTCCTTTTCTTTTGTATTTGCACTGCAGCTGTAAATAAGTGGTTATAGCAACTGTTTGAATCATTTCTGTTGTCAATGCTAAAAGTGAAGAAATAAATAACAGCCTAACAGTAATTTTACTTAGGGTTCTACTTGTATGTATAGAGCTTTTAGAAAAAAAGCGAGAAAATGTCAAAATGCTTCTACTCTCATTGCTTTCCAGTCTAATTCACAGCAAAAGTATTCACGTGCGAACATGAAATTTGTTTCTTAGAAATAAGATTTCTATCAGTAGTTTTGTTTCAATTCATGCATTCAACGTGTCAGAACAAATGTGATTTTTTAAAGATTTCAATTTGCTTTTTAAAAAGCATGTAAACTTAATATTTTCTCTGTTGTTTGTGTTCTATATTATAGCATGTTTATAGAAAAAATGTACAAATCATCTAGTAAACTTTTCTATGTAAACTTGAATCCTACGTTTTAGCAATCAACCACACTCCATGTTTCTATTCTCTCCCAAATATTCAGACACGTGGAAAGTGGTGCCAATAATATGTACATATCCCCATAAATTTTATTCAAGTTTACCTGAATTTGTCAAAACACATTTAAAACTTTTTTATACGCCAGTAGACACACAACTCCTCCAACTTTAAATGGAGAACTACCGGACGAACAAAGAATACAAAAATAATAATACAGAAAGAGAGATGCATATTATACGTACGTACAAGTTTCCTTTCTTTTCATCCTCTTTCCCCATCCCGCAAACCCACCGCCACCACAAATCGAATAAAAAAAGAAGAAAAAGTATTATTTACTTGACGATATTAGTTTATAAAAGTTGTATGGATAAAAACACACACATCTTGTGCGTTTTGCTTTGCATCGCCAATTTCCCATTCTAGGGATAAGCTGAAAAGTAAGGAGCACAGGAGGATTCCTGTGTGTAAACCACATTGAAACGCTATAATTCTATACACCTTGTACAGAACAGGGACGTACAAAAATAAAATAAATATCTCCATCTCTCAGAGAATCTTGTGCACAAAGAGCTTTGTAACTGTAAGCAAGTAAGCTGGATAAAGATTCCTTTTCTCCCTTGTGTGTACACAATACAAACACACATACAAAATATCTGCTTGTGTGCTACTGCTTTGTACTTGTAGTTTATCCGGTTGTGATCTAACTCTCCCGAAAAAAGTTACCTGCACAAATGCACACACTATTTTGAATGACAGACTGCTCTTCTGACACTTGGCTTTAGTTATATTGGTTTGAGAAGTCGTAGCGATTCCCTTTTTCCAGCTTTCTTTTAGAATGTGAGTATACATTTTTTGACTTTGTTATTTGTAGAAAAATCCTCAGCGCACTTGTAAAAAGAGAGTAGCTAAATGTAAATAGGAAAAGTGTGAGTTGTTTTGCATGCACAGGCACCCTTTTCATTCTCCTTCAGTGCATTCTATATCACTCTATACACACACTATCTATCTAGGTTGATTTTTCGGTACACTTTTACCTTTTTGGGGTATTTATTGCGTATTGGTATGCATGTCATTCTTATTTCAGTTTTTCAATGTTTGCCGGATGCTGAAAGAAATAAAAAGCTAGAGAAAGAACCGGTACAAAATGGTAGTTTGAAAACGTTTTGTTATTTTTCGGCTGTATTTTCCCTTCTTTTAGGCTGTTTAGTAAACGGGACGTGTTTTTGTCTTGCGTGAAGTCCAAGTCCAGTTACCGGTGGCGGTCATTGTTAGGTTAGCAGGGCTAAAATCTTCAGATGAAGAATTGGACTAACCCTCCACAATCTACGTTGACGCGTTTACCAGTACTCATTGGAGGTCTTACTATAGGATTGTGAGCGCTACAGAAGCAAGTTCAAGTGATGAGGATTCGGGAAAGTTCAGACTTGGTTCCCACTCAACTTTTCAACGAACAGCCACTCCCTCCACCAAGATATTTTACCAATTATGATATGTAAAATGTCATTGGTGGAATGTGTCTATAAAGGGAACGAATAAATTCAAATTCCTCTAAAAGTTTTCAAAAAATAAAACAAAACTATGAGATTGAAGCATTTGTGTTTATCTTGTCGAGGATTGTTAAAAACCCATTATCGAATACATCACCACCCGCGGCCATTCAGTTAACTTAAGAATTCACCTATATCATAACACTATTATCAGAAATCAATTACCAGGGAATTTTCTAAATATCCCATAAATGCTATCAAATCAACCAAAATAATAAAAGTATAATGCATTGCTGTAAAAGCATTTCCATAAATTGCTGTGTATGATCATATTCCCTATTTTTTGTCATTCTTATTCCCTTTTTATACCAATCTCATGTTCCATTTTCCTGTTAAAAATAGTATTATCATAATCGTAACAAATCATCCATTGAAATGGAAGTAAAGCCCTATTACACGTTCTTTTCCTTTTTCCTAGTATTTTGTGTACATGTTTTTGGTAAAAAAAGAGATCCCGTATCAAAATGGTACATGGATAAAATAATGGAACGTATATAGTCATCGTATCTGTTTCCTTATAAACGTCATGTTACTACTGCTGACTATGACGACGACGATGATGATGGCAATACTCATAATAATAATAATAAAAACAGTTCTAACGGGCCATCTCAATTCCATCCTGTTCCGTTGGAAAAAAGCAAGGTAGGCATTGTTTAGCTGTGCTGCTGCTGTTTTGCTGTGATATAACACCCGTTTTTATGAGCCTCTCAAGAGCTCTCAGAGAAAGAGAGACTGCTGAGCCTCTTTTTTTCCTGCTGCTCTTTGCACGAAAAATTTTCCCTTTCTTCGAAGAATTGCCCCCAGTACAGAATGTATTATGAGTTACTGGTAGACAGGTTGGTGGAGGAGCACCGCCCGTACCAGAATCCGCTTGTATAGGAAAAAAATTGAAAGTTATTTTGCTTGTAAAATGTTTTGTGTTGGAGGAAAACGGGATACCGTTACGCAATATGGGTACAAGTTTTCTCTACACAAGCGATAAAATATAGTTGTAAGTGGAACGACATACAACTTATCATTGTATTTTCTCTTCTTTGAAATTCGAAGCTAGTACTTTTTGGAATCAGTATCAATTCAGAAAATATTTTGTGGCGGATTTTTAGGTACCAGAAGAAGGAAATTGTGTTTGCCATAATATGAGCCTCAACTATACTTGCTTTTAAAATGAGGCTATGAAATCGGAGAAGACGCTGCGAAAGAAAACTTTTTACTGCTGCTGTTGTTCATAATAATGAAGTAAAATCTCAGCATCTAAACACTTTTTTTTGTACCAGGAGATATACAAGCCAGTTTTCCGGGTAATAATGATGACCTCACACTTGCAAAATCGAATGTTGAAAAGGCAGGCATTGCTACACAACTCTGTGTGCTTTGTTACCACTTTAATTGAAAAGCGGCTCTTGCGTCACGTTCTTCTAAAGCAGAAAAGAAATACGGAAGGGCTATTCCAAATCTGTCATTTGCAAAAAAAACAAGGGAAAAAAGAAGCTCATGATTATCTAAAGCTTTCCCAAATGAAACGCATTAAAAAAATGATTCAAAGTTATTCAACTTATTCTTAAACGAGTAGTAGTAGAATAAAGGGATTGAGTTTATGAACTGATATGGAATATATACCAACACGACTTTATTATAACTGACTACAATGTCATATAATCTTGAGTCATGTCTATTATTACACAGGAAAATAAAAGATTGTGTATAGAAAGCTTCCACAGAGAAAAGTTTTTATTTTAATGCTAAAATTACACATGAAGCAAAAAGGAGACCCAAGCTGAAGGATGATGATGAGAGGAGGACGATGGCTGTGCGAGATAGATGAGAGATCAAATAATTGTTTCATCAGTACTGCCGTAAATCCCTGCAGCGCGTATAATTTAAGCTGGAAAGTAAGTTTAGAGAAGAAGAACAGAAAAAAAAACTTTTTAGAGAGAGAGATGGAACAATTAATGCCGTCATTTTTCCACATAGCTGAGCAAAATAAATCGGACTTTTTTTGTATATTTTAATGCAAACACCTATAACCAAGCAGCAGCAGTACTATTCACTGTAGTACTGTTTTAATGGAAATGAAAGTCGGAATGAAAGATGATGGTGGTGGTAAAATGACAATGTCTACTTTTTATAAAACCGTTTTTATGCGTATATACCGCCCATAAAAAAGCTACTCGCAGGAGAATCACATCTCACGAGTTTTTGTAGTCACTCTTTAAGCATTGTGGAGATTAAGACTTTATAAATATTCAAATGTTATTCGTAAAGAGGCTAAGGTATCTTTAGAACTAGAAGGTATATGTACATAATCAACAGTGATGACGTGATATACATCATACGTTCTTCTTCTACCTATTTTCCTCCATGCCTTGTGCAAAATAATGCAACGTTTTTTATTAGGTGTTCAAAAAAATCAAGATCAACTTCAGCCTTCATCACAGAATACTTCTTTTGTGTTTGTGTTTCATGCAAAAAAGGAGAGAAAATTGTAAAAGCGCTTGTGTTTTATATAAGTAGAAAATCAGTTAAAAGAAAACTTCTAATCCTCTTTTGTCTCTCTTTTTCCCTTTCGACTTATCTTTCTTTTCAGCAAATGTACCCCCAATGCAGTAATAGTAGTAGTAGCATATATACTAGTTTGTAGTTTTTCGGATATTGAAAAAGTGGACGTTTTTTTTGTTTTTCTTCAGTAAACGAAACAAGTGATTCGTTATTTTTCATTGTAAACTTTTTCCACAGACTTTTTTTATTTTTAGGTTTAGGCAAACACTCGTTTTTACTTGGAAACTATTGAAATAATCATCTGTCCTGTAGCTAAATCCCCATTAGTCAGCTTTGGCTTCTTTATGTTTGCCCTGGCGCGCACGAAGTAATACAGAAATAGAAAGAAAAAAATAATTAAAAGAAAGTCAATTACAACTAGAAAAAAAGTTGGTGGCCTTGATACCGCTGCTGCTGCAAAAGCCACTATAAAATCAAGAGGAATGATAGAGGGAGTTTATTCAAGCTGCGCTAATAAATAACACAATCGTATATAAAAATGCCCCTTTTTCTCTCCTCTGCACACACATTCCAAATTCCAATCCATATTTCTGGATGAATGGCTTTTGTTTTGTGGTGGTAGTGCTACTAGAATGTAACTAATGCAAGTCAAACACCAAGAAAGAAATACGGAGACTCAAATTCAATACTTTTCAAAATAAAATGTGTATCCCGTCGCCACCCTTATTTTCCACTCATTTGCATTATCACCACCAGGATATAAAAAAAGCAGGAGTGTTTTCTTTTCCCCGAAAAATATAATTTGACTTTTTTTGTTCTTTGGAAACTTTATGCGTTTCTCTTTCGTTTGTCGTTGGGATACACACACGCAGTTACTATGTTTTAGTGCTATTATTGCATTTAACTTGTTTTCTACGTGAACAAACTTTGTTTTATGGCTTGGTTCCCTTTTTATTGCTTGTTTTTTGATGATGAAAACATTCAGCAGTTGAAGCAAGAAGGAAAGTAGTGGTTGTTTCATTATTCCATAATCATTAACTAATGTGTTTCCTTACATTTCCAATACATTTCAGTTGGAAAGATCAAACTTTTTTTTGAAGTGCAACCCCTAAGCAACACAAACAGTGTCAGTTTTAATTTTTTATAGATTTTATGACCATATTTAACAATTTTTATGACCAAAATAGGATAAAAAATAGTGAAAGACAGCTAAGCATTATATCTTAAAGCCCACTTGTCACCGGAGGAAGTCAAAAGCCATTTAACTAAGAGTTCGTATAAACTGTTATAACTTCCACCAGTGACCACTTTGCATTTTTCGAACATCAAAAAGATTATCGGGAAGGAATTCAAGTGCGGTTCCAAAATCGGCATTTTTTTCTCTACAAAACTACTACCTTAAAAATAGGTAGGTAGACAACGTTTTGTTGATTTATGTCAATTCTTACAAAAAAGAAATAAAATCCGTATCAAAAAAGTACAAACTTTTAAAACAATTTTATACTAGCCATTGCACATACACACCATTATAGTACTCCTATATTTTCTTCACGAAAACGACAAATATTAAAAAGAGGCATGTTTTTTATCAAGTAAAGCTTGTCTCCGATAAAAATTCAATATTTTCAAGAGAAATGAAAAGGACAGTATAGTGACCAGTTCAGAAAAATGTGTGCCATGATGTTTAGCAAGCTTCATATTTATGACCAATACTTTTCAATAAAAAAGAAATGTGTACATCCAACATCCGCTTCACACTTTCCAATAATATCACTCATATGAATACAAAAAATTTCCTTCCTTATTATTACTATCCCTCCCCAGCAAAACTATCAATGTGTGACCAAAGCACTTACTTTATATTGTGGGGTTTCTACATAACCAATTTTTTATGGGAAGGGGAAGCTTCAGAGAGAAAAGTCAAGGTGATGATGATACTATCGGTAATGTAAAATAAAGCAAAAAAGAGGTGGTCGCCACTCTATACACACGCTCGTGAGGATAATGAGTATTCCGTGTGTCATAAAAAAGGTGGCCATAAAAAGCACGTGTGAACACTACACACTTAAAGCATATTATTCCCTCTTAATAGTAGCATTTACTACACACCGTACTATTTGGACCGAAAAAAAGAGAGTAAAATTATCCCAAGTTTTTTTTCTCTTTCCTTTTTGGAGTGTCAACACCTGAGATTTTCACCAGAAGGAAAGAAAGAAGAACGACACAAGAGGATGAAAATGAAATGGATAAAAGGAATAATAATCCACACATTTACACACTTCCATAAGTCCTCCGCCTGCCTACTCACACATGCACAAGATCCAAACGAGTTCTCATCTAGAGGCCCGTGAAAATTACACATATGCTAGCAATTTAAATAATAACAGTTTCCCTTTTTTCTACCCTCTTTTCCCGTTTTTTAAAGCAAAGTTATCCCACTACATTAGGATGAAACCCACACACACACTTCTTCAGACTTCTCAGAAGCTCATTCAGAGTTGAACCAACTGCTGATGTACATATTGATTTTTATGCTTAGTCAGGAGGACAGCTACGATCATCAGAAATGATATAAGCATGCATGTTGCTCTGTGTGTGCTTTGCTCCTGCTGCTGCTACTATATGCTGCTGTTGATGATGATGACTAGAAATGATAATGATGACATGTAAGCACGGCAGCATTTTCTAGCCAGGATGGTGTATAAATCAGCTATAAGCAGAGGAGGATCCGAGAAGGAAAAGAAGAAGAAAGAAAGATGGAAGTGATATGTGGGCGCATACAGTTTTAACGGAGGAAACAATGTAGATTTTTGTGTGAGTAGGAGAGCGTGTGTGAATGCAAGAAATAAATAGTTATCAAACACACATAGCATAATTTATAATAATAAAATATGACTCTGGAAAGAAAATGATGGTGGTAGTGTGTGGTGCTGTGGGTGATCACCAGATTTGTAATAATATATTCCACTGATTCAACTATTTTTTCTTCTTTCTCTTTCTTTCCCTCTTGTCTTGTTCAAGTGTAAATTTCGTAGTACACTTTTGCTTTGTTTTAAAGAGAAATAGAAAAGGGAAGGAAAAGGAAAATATGAAAAAATGAGGGAAAAGCTTTGCATAATGTTTCTTACGTATGCATCTTTCTTCTCTCTGGTGTGTTTTCAACTGTCGATATTTGTATATCACGCAGTAAGTCTTTTTCTTGTGTTGAGCCACCATCACCGTCATCATCTCTCTACTGATTTAACTCCTCTTTCTTTTCCACTTTTATGCCATTATGATACTACTACTACCATAAGCATTTATACATAAAAATATATCAGCTTTCTTTATAATCATTCTTCTTTTTCTCTCTGTCGATCCTCTTCCTCGTTTGAACTCCTTTCTCTCCTTCATTCATTTTTTTTCTGCTGATAAGACACCGGCACACGGTCTCATCTTCTCCCAGAAGAAAACGACACTACTATATACAGCTTAAAACACAAGAAGAGAAAACTCATAAAAACATAATATACGCTTGTGTGTGTATATCATTTCTCTGAAGCTCACTGAAAATCTATTATATCCCGCGTTACACATATTATTGCAATGATCAGCATCATCGCTTTCTCGTATATAAAACCCAGTGGTTGTACCACGTAAGCAAATGCTGCTGTTTCCTCATTCTTCTTTAAAATGACAGTGTATACTATACACACTGCCGCCTTGCTCTCTTTCTGCTTTCCGTCTTTAATATTACATTTTGAGATTTGTACTTTCAGCTAAAAAGTTGGCATTTCACAGAGAGAGAGAAGAAAAGTAGTGGAATAATTCAGCAAGCAAAAAAGTGGTGGTGGTTGGCGGCATCAAAAACAGAGAAACGGGCAAAAGTAAAGTAGCTTGAGAGGGAAAGAAATAGATCTCTTCTTGTGATGTCACATCTGGTACAGCTCAACCAGAAGCTTATGCTGCTCCCATCACACATCTTTCTCTCTCTTTCGCTCATTTTAACGTGCATTAGCAGTCCCCTTTCCCTTGTTGGCTGTACATCAACTTTGAGCAGACAATAATAATATTTTGTATGTAGCATACGTACAAAGTATGAGTTTTCAGGCACAGAGATACATTTTATTACCAAAAAGAAAAAAAAACGTACACACCGGTTTGACTCTCGAGTGTAAATGCATTACTTGGATTTGCATATGAAAAAATGTGAAACGACACGACACATAGGTACATATTATATTTACCTATGAGAGTATAATAATGCCAGCATTGATTACTCTGGGTTTTTTGTTGATTATCATATTTTTTAACATGCTACACACACAAAATCCCAAAGGCATGTAGGATCTTCTCTTGGTGGTGGGTAATAATAAGTAGAGTATCAAATAGATGGGCAGGCCAAATAATATAGGAAACTTCACACAAGACAATATTTTTTTCTTACGCTATTTTCCTTAAGAGTTTACTCAAAGTGCGTATCTAACAAAGCCTGTCAATTGAAAAGTTGTGCCCTCCTTTGCAGTCGCTTTGAACAAGGCACGGTATAATACGCACATAATAACATTGTGATTTCATGCATAAACATTGTAGCACCATAATACGGCATAGCTGACTGATTGTAAAGCAAAAACAAAAGAGTCATTTACACCTTGGTATTTTTTTCAAAAATAAGTTTTTTTCTACTTGAGGAATTATGTGCGTCATCACAGCCATAATAATATGCAACTACACAAATACACATAATATCATTTTTTACGGGGTACTGACTACTGATTATGAGTTCAAACTTAAACTGTGACAATGCAGTTTAAAGTTTGTAAAAACCCTGCGTGGAAAAAGCCTCTTTTAATATTTGTAAAAAAACTATAGTGTATTAATATCAAGCATGGGAATAAAATGGCCTACTTGTGCAATACACAAAAAAACTATTTACCCTTTTCTGCATGCTTTAACTCTTTTGCTGATTCTGATAATTTTACTTATAGCTTGTCGAACTCTTTTAACAGAACATTCCTTAAAACCTTTGAAGATAATAACAGGAGGCGGAAAAGTACTCACGGTTTATCAGGTAAGTTATATACGTGTTCGCTGAAGAGTGTAAGAAAAAGGTACAGGTTTTCTAACATTTTTTACTGATAGTACCCGCAAAACATAAAACCCGTAAAAATGTTGCGCCTCTCTAAACCAGGAAGATACAACTGGGTGTAGAACCACCCATCTCTTGCTCTGCAAGTGTCGATGAACAAATTTTTCTCGCGTGATTATAAACAATTTTTTTTTGTCTAATCGCAGGAATGTTAACTGAATCACAGCTAAAATTTACAATGCACATCCTACTTGCTTTTTACGCCTTTTTCACCCAAGAAGAAGGCTAAGTATCGTATCGAAATATATTTATTTCAAATGTGTTTAAACCTGATTTCCCGTCTTTTGGCCATCTTCCTTTCGACACTTTGTCTTTTTCCTTTTCTGGTAACCCAACTTATACCTAAACCAACAAAACTCCAAAATATCCCATTGTAATTCAATTTTCATCCAAGCAGCACACCAATATTATCACACGGGGGACATTCCAAGAATAGCTAATGAAATTCATGCATAACCAATAATACAAACTCATTTTTGGTTAGTAAACCCAATGAACAAGATCGGGCAATTTGTTTTCTTCAATTTTCCTACGATCCTTTTTCTCATTGCTTTCTTTCCCTATTTTTGGGTTCACTACACTTCACTCTACTGTGCTGTCTTTTTTTTGCCTTATTCCTTTTTCCGACATGCTGACATTCCGGCGTTTCTCCATCTCCAACCTTTTTTATAAGCACGTTCTCCTCTCTTCTGGAGTGATATGTGCGTGTTGTACAAATGAGAAATCATCTACCCAAAAAGGTCTGTCTTTTAAATGGTGCATCATTGCAATAAAAAACTGAAAAAGCAAAGTGAAAAGCCACTAAGCACAGCAAAAACAGTTTCAATGAAGTTCATCCACACACTCCCGCACCAAAAATCATCATCATGAACATCATCCCCGTCATCCTGATCTTGGTCGCTTATAGAATACACATCCAACATTTTTTTTCAATCGGGAATGAAACCCAAAAGCAAGTTATGGTTTCTTCCGCTTCATCGTATTTTCCTTTTTTAATAACAATCATCGCGCCAAAGAGAAAAGAGAGAGAGAGGTGCGAGAAAGGGGAAATCTCTACGAGATTTACAGGGCGGCTCCCATAAGACCCACAAAACAGAACAATCCCGCAAGAGTTAAAAACGGTTTGCAACACACCTACACACAAACATACAGTTATTATAACAAGGGACGTTGTTCTCTCATCTTTTAAAGCAGAGAAGAGAATCAAGCAATATATTTATAAGCACCATCATCTCATCATCACCACAAAAATACAACTTTGCTCAACCACCGACTCTGCCAACATCACGGCCACAGCCAGACTTTTCTGTGTGCATTCTTCTCATTTCCTGTGTTCCGGTAAGGCGACAAAAATTTTCTCATAAATCAGCTCCCGTCTGCCTTGCCGTGTGTCTTTTGGAGAAAAATAAAAAGACAGTGCGGGTGGTGGTGGTAGGATGCTACTCCACAGGAGAAAAGGATGGGCAACGTGTAAAAAAGGGGAAAATCGTAGTCAATACTTTTCTCTTAAAGCAGTTATTGTTATTAACAAAATATTTTCCCTGAGCTGAACATACGTCTTAATCCGGACGGTTAATTGGAGGAAAGCGATTTTATTTTTATTTACAGGTTGACATCCTTTACCAAAGGCGTTGGGTTCAGTTCTTGTTGCCCCATTCTACGCATTCTATGATGATGATAATATGAAATACAAACAAACTACGTGTATCCATATTCCCAAAAAAGTGACACGCTGGGGATTAAATCATCGCATTTAACTTAATTAGTACAAACACCTCGGGAAAAGCGAAATTCCATGCCTGCCTTGTGTCGTACATACATGCACACCACCAGTTTTCTCTATTTTCCTCGCTTCCGACAAGACTTACACGTGTTTATTCATTATTTTCCCATTTTCCTTTGGAAATATGGCCTTGTTGGGTGATGGAACAAAAGGAAACAGAAAAGAGTAGGTATCATCATCATCATCATCAAGCAAGCAAGCTAGAAGTAAAACCTCACAAAAAAGTTTCCTCTCTCGCACCAAAACTCACTCATGACAAATGACAAAAGTCAGCAGGAAGTGGGAAGAGATTCGTGCATACAAAACATTCCAGACTATATATCTGCTCACTTTTCGTGTTCTCACTTTGAACACTGTTAATGTTCTAATAATATGATACAACAGCACCCTGTCACTATTTTTTTAGAGAGAAACATCGCGCATCATAAACTAATGTTGACGAATACATTAAAATCGTGCTGGCTTTGTACAAACTAAAAGGAATTAACCTCCCAACATGACGCTTAAAAACAATGCAAAAAAGGGTATCAAAATATCTAGATTTTTTGGGTGGGTAATAACAAAAAGGAGGAGGATATAATGGTGATACATTATGAAAATGAAAAAATCTCAGTGTGTGCTATCCGGTTGATCTAATAGGCAAAAGGTGTACATTAAATGATGGTTATGACATCATAAAATTTATGGTAGTATCCGCCTCCAGTAATTTTTATTTACTGTTTTTACACACAAAGCTGTATTAATATCTATTTATTGTAAAAACTGCCTTTTAAGCAATTAAAGGTAACCGATTATAGCTGAGGTCACTCAAACGAAAATACATTGGATTTTGTTTTTAAGTACAAAATAAATTGTTGACTTGACTATTTTAGTGCAGTGTATTTTGTCATATTGAGCATAAAAACTGATCAATCAGTGATACTCTGAATGACAACACTTATTTTTTAAAAGAGAAACTAGCACGTAGCCAAAAGAGTGTAGTGTGCTGCATTCCATAAAATATTCCATTCTTGTACACACCAATCAACTTTTCAAATTGCTATGCACACAAACTGTTTAAACAATTTTATGCTGTTTACACATTGCTGACAGAGGCGAAAATCCAAACGTTTCAATATAAACAGCACACACAGAGCAACCAGAGTGCAATATGATGATGTAATTTGTTACGCTTAACTTTTTACTAAAAAAATATGTATGCAATATGTATAGTTATGGTGAGCGCAACACAAAAAATTTATGTACTTGCTTTTCATCATCCCAGTTTCTGTATTTTTGTATTTACTCAACTAGAATATTATTTAGATCATTTCAGGTTTGAAATGACAGGCATAAAAATAATAAGCATAAACAGAAATAAAAAATGTATGCAGCATAACTTTGTGTTTAAATAAAATTGGAGTAGAGCAAAGAGAGAGAGGGGGAGTAAATGACATGGAAATGATTATATGCAGTTTACAAAGTACCGTGGCGTTTTTTGGAAAAGTTTAGCATAACTGCTTATTTAATAATTATGATGATTTGGATAACAAACATTGGTCAACAAAATCGCCTTTGACAAATTGCCTTCCTAGAACCTCCAAAATACTTGCTAATTACCTGTGACTCTGACCATTAAAACCGCTGAGCCAACAATTACAAGGGTTTTATGTAACACGGCTTTCATGTGTGGGCTCTTTTTCTATTTGCTTCCAAATTTTGATAAAGTACACACAAATAATAATTATGCTGCTTTGCAGTTGTTCCATGACTACTCAAATAACTCAAAGTTTTAACTTCCTCCCAGCTTGTCATATTATATCAACATGGCAGCATAACCAGCAGCAGCAGCGCATCATCATCAAATGATCATGATCCTTCCTCATTATCTCACCATTTTTTTCTACCAGTAATCACCTCCATCTCACATCAGACTGGCTTGAGGTTTGGTTTCAGTTTTTCTACTAGACTACCAGTACAAATGACTAGACTTGTTTTGCTTTCGCTTATGTAATTATTTCAACTAGCTTGAAAGTGATGATGATGGCAGTAAGCAGAGTTGCAATTGTTGGGCCGATTATCAAAATAAAAGCATGTAGTTTTGGCAAGAGTTGTACCCAAACTGCATGCTTATTATTAGCACTATATAGTACCTTTCAGATTTTGTTGATTTTTTTTTCCTGGAATAATGACAAGGTAGACAAGGACCTTGTGTAGTCTTCCAAATGATCATAACTATCCTCGCCAGTAAATAGTTTTTTTTTGTGAAAAATCACGAACCATGTATTTCTTTCGTGGTAAAGTAAATACAAACAAAAATCAAGTATTTTTATTTGATGTTGGTGATAATGATAAATGTCGGCGTGTCTTCTCCACCATGAACTTGTACATTGAAGGATTGTGTGTGTGTCTTCTTCTCGTCCTTTCGGTGCTGTTTGTGTTTTGATGTTGCTAATGACTCTAAACGTTGGTTGTCAACTCATTGCTTGTATTTGCAGAGGGAAGGTCCCACAAAACAAAGTTGGCTTAAAAATTTCCGAAAATAGCTGACCCAAAATTTGTTTCCACATTTTTTGTAATATTTTTTTTACCATGTGCCGCTGCCTTTGTCAAATATTGCGTACATGTTAAATGTTTACCGGCTAGAATAGACATGAATCACGGTATAATAATTTCCTTTGAATGTGTGACTCTGATGATGAGGATCTTGTTTGGTGAATGATGTGCTGATGATACAAAGTACAAAGACTAAAAAATTAACTGTGTGTACTTAGTTGGCATTTTTTCATTGTTAATCAAACAAACTGTGTGAGTTAGAACGAGGAGGAGGGAGTTCAGCGGAAAATAAACTACTCTGATGATGAAAATATGTCAATTCAAACATTTTTCTGAACAAGCATATTAACTTGAGTGAACTAACTACACAATTCCTCTTTCTGATTATTACAAACACAACAAAAAATTACCATGTTTACCAGCAATAAAAAGTTTGTGAATGCGGAGTGTGTGTCTACTAGTACATCATGAATGAGCATTTTTATCATTTTCAAAATATTGTTATTGTTATTACTACAAACTAACACGTAGATATTACCAGCGGTTAATTTTGTGGCTTTATTATATCAACTTAATTTTGTCCCTCAGACAGAAAGTGCAACCAAAAAAACGGGGCAAAATGAAAGTAATATTTAGTACGGTTGACTTATCTTCAGCACACGGTACGCTACACACAAGCACACAAAATACACTATTTGCTATTTACACGAGTCCATTAGTGACAGTTGACAGTTTTTAAAAATTACAACGTTTTTCCAACTTGTAAAAATGCAAAGTACAAACATTCTATCATTTGTCAACAGTCATCACATCTCTCTCACTCTCGGATGCCGCTTTGCTAAATATATTTTTTATGCTGCTGTTCTCTTTCTCATCTCATGACGCTCTTGTCATATTCACAAAATTGTCAACATAAAATAAAAATATTTTTAGTGGGAGTCATCATTTTTGTCAACATGCTCAGGAAAAGAACTCTATCACATCACATCTTTCACATCGCATCTCTAGCACACACAGTCATAAATTATTTGTTCGTCTTGCTGACCATGAATATTATTTAATGGTTTTGGTACTTGTACTGCCAAAAGAGTTATTGTTTAGAAGCACAATTATGCTTGACTCTCTGAGTTCTAATGGAATGGATGGATTGCTACATGTGAATACATACTAGGTAAATATACACTGCCCGTTTCTATCTATCTTCTACACTGGTAAGCAAAGTGCAGGATTTAATGGGATGTGTTTATGTATGGGAAAAAGAAATAAAAATGTTTACTTTTTCGCTGACGTGGCTTCCTTTTATCCCATCAATCCCATCATTCTCTCTTTATTCTCTAGAGACACTACACAGAACCAGTACTGCTTACTCAATAAAGAACACGGCATCATCAGAAAATGAGATTCGACTACATTTTATTTTTCTTTTGACGTTGACGACACAAAAACTCTTTAAAATATCCCAATGGCAAAATGGTGCTGCTGCAAAGAAAGGTTATTGTAACAATGCCTTGTGCGCTCTTTGCTTTTTATGACCAATGGACAGTTGAAATGGGAAAATATCTCTGCCCATCCACCTAGTTTGCTTGTTTAGCTTGTGGAAAGTAATGTTTTTGTAGTAGCCCGTAGAATAATTGCTTTAATGTGAGCATTCTTCAAAAAAGGGCCAAGTTTCCAAAACTACCCAAATAATTTTTGCAAGCCGCATAATATTATAGTATACTAGTCATGTGGAGACTTTTTTTTGTTTTGAAGCCAAAAAAATTGTTTTTGTACAGGGGCGAGAGTGAGAGCGAGAGATGGGTAAAAAAATATATATTCGGGAAGAAAAACAGCTTGCAACTTTTTTCCCCTGGAATGAGTTGTGTGTACCACTGTACCACCTTCAAATGTTTCATGGCCATAATAATAATACTTTTGTACTTTTCGATGATTTCAGTTTGTTTCTCTCTGATATGCTTTTGCTGGCTTGTGTGCTGGATGGAGAGAGATAGAATAATAACAATAATGTTTGTAGGAGAGGACGCGCATAAACTATATTTTTTGGAATATTTGTGGAGTCAAGAGTGGCTGAGGTGGAGGAAAGCTTAATGTATTGAAGTGAAACAAGGAGACACACAAGAGAGAAAAGTAAAATTGTAGTATAAAGTTTCCTCCTTGTATTTATGTGGAATTCCAAAAAAGGGAAATGTAAGTGGCGGTATTGTACACACAAAAGTAATAGTAGTAACGTTTATAAGTATTATTTGTAGAAATTGTAAGCGCTATGGGTGATGTGATTTTGTGGAATGGATCCTGTTTCCAGGTTTTCTTCCATTTTTTTGGCCGGCGGACGAACAAATAGCAATAATCATATTATCTCTGAACATCCTCCTAAATGTCTCTCTTTTGGGTCTCACTATGAATGGAAGGAAATTGTTTATGATTGCAAGTTTGGCTTCCGATCCCATTACATATTGGGCTATTTATTGTGCCCAGGCGAGGACGAAGAAGAAGAAGAATCCTTCTCTTTCTGGCTTTGCTGGCTCACTCTCTCGCATTTTCCTTTTCTCTCTGTGTGTGTCGTTTGTTTCCTTTCTTTTTCCTCGAGAAAGCTTTTGGCGTTGGTCATTCTTTTCCCCCATCCGTTTTATCCATTGGTTATATCTTGTGTGTAGATATTATGTTATATTATGTGGCATTATGGTAAAGTGTGATATGTTTTACTTTCTTCCGCCATCCAAAGCTGAAGCGGCTGAAGAAGAGGAGAAAAGAAAAGAGCGGCTTTGAAAATTACGTCGACCTTTACACAAAATAATACTCTAAGCACAGAACACAGCAGCTATTTATACTGCAGGACAGAGGATTTAGTAGTTTAGCAACCAGAACCAGAGCTACTGTCGTAAATTGTGTAGAAAAGGAGGATGGATAATATGCACACAGTGGACAGAGATTCTTTTATACACAAAATCGTCTCTTGGAACAAACTGTTTTTCCTCCAAGTCACATTTTGTGCTTTGCTGATAAGTTGCCTCTTTACAACAATAATGTACACAGAGAGAAAAGCAGAGGCGACTGTTAATATTATTGAATGTTTTGCCGGCATTTACTACCGCTATTATTGCTCCCATTTCTGTACTTCTTTATTACACACGCTTGTTTGAGCATTTTGGATTTGTGCTCGTTGCTATTTTCATATGAATATTATCTTATTATGTAGCAAAGTTGCTAGTCATTCAATGCTCATAATCATAATAGCATTTGTCATTGAAGATATGCACCTTACCAACCACTTTGCGTTTCTCTACCACTTTTCTTATTACATCCCGCACTACTCATTCCTGTAATTCTAAGAAGTAATAATACTCTGGGATTGTGTATTATTGTTATTGCCACAGAGCAACATTGCATTGAAGAAATATATTTCTTTGTTCACGCTATCCACTCTGATCATTGCCATTTTTATCATTCCGCTTTTATAAAAGTACGTGTTGTTCTAATTTGCGGAACAGCCTATCTTTCTGTCGATTTGTCTTTGTTGTTTACTTTTGCGCTTTAGGCTTGCCTGTTTCATTTTCTTGTGTCTATGCTCACCTTTTTCTTCTTCTTTTTTGCACTGGCTACATCACAACATCATCATAACTCTCTGCACACTTTCATTTTATGTGTACCACATATTATACTGTATTTTCCCGTTTCCTCCTCTTCTCTTGTCTCTCAGAGTCTTTGCCTTTGCCTTTCTGTGCAAAACGGATGATTGCTTCGGCTAGTTTCGATAAAACTTGGCAAGCAGCAATAACATAACAATGGGCAAAAAAAGGAGCAGCAGAAAAAGAGACAAGGAAACAGCCAGAAAAAGAAAGAAAACTGTTATGCAGCACACAGCAGCAGCATTGGTAGTAGTGGTGAAAGTAAACGGTAGTAACATATGATCTTCATAAACCTGTCGTCCGAGAAAGGTTTGCAAAGGCTGACACGGGAAACGACTCGGGCACATCCCGAAAAAAACTTTTATGACTTTTCCTTTTTCTCATTCTTATTTTCTTACTCTTTCCTCATTCCTTTGCTTACTTTTACTTTTCTGTTTCTGGTGTACTCCTACTATTTGCCCTACAACACTTTTCTTATTTTTTCCAGCCTTCTTCTTTTCCCTCCTATTTCCTCCTGTGTGCTTTGTATAAAAAACAGAGAGAGACTTAAAACTATGTACTAAATATATAGGTATATGTGTATTTCTCAGAAAGAAAAAGAGCAGAAGACCAGGTCCCCGCGCTTTTTACATCTTATGAATCTTGATAACACACTAAAAACTACTTGTGCAATGTTTCCAGTCAGAAAGACAGCCAGCTTTCTTTCATGTTGTGTAACTTAACGCCTCTTCCATAATAATATTATGAGCCTTTCTCCTTTTTCTTCTCTCCCTATCACTTTTCCTTGCTTGTTATTATTATATAGCCAGTTAAGTGGCATCGTGTACAACAACCATCCATGCCACTGTCTCTCTCTCTCCTTCCTTTTTCCCTGGCTCCTATTTTTCCTCCTTCTTGTCGTCGTCGTCGTCGTCCTGGTCCGCTATGGTCTTTCTCTCTAGAAAATAGTTTACGTGTAAATGCTTTTCTTTCTCTTTGCTGCTTGCTATATGACTTTGGCCTGGCCAACAAGATGAGCATAAAGAAAAATAAAAAATGCTAACAACCCTTCCACCACCACCGCAGTTTTTACACCGTTTCTTTCTCTCTGCTCTGCACACAGACATATGCATATCAGATAATGGTCGTATTATATTATAACCAACATAACAACTATACTCTTTCATTTTAACCCTCTCTTGCTCTGTCGGAAACAAAGTCATGAATACGTGCATGTTTATAAGTATTATATTATGTGGGTGGTATCATCATTCTGCCTTCTCCTCGCCTTTTCTCAAGTTTTGTGCATGTTTTTTCCTGACTAGACCACAATTAATTTTATAACCCTCGTCCTTGTCAAGTCCCATTAAAATCAGACACACACACAACTACTTTTTATGCGTACACTACTTGACGTTAAAAACCTGGTGCTTAAGCTATACACTTACACTCTAGACAAGACGTAATGAAAACAAACTCTTTTTTTGTATTCATAACTACGCAGCAGTAGTTGCCCGGTTTATATATTTAATATGCGGGGGTGGTACGGTATGATATACGAGCTGGTGTGGTGTACACACAAGCTTATACATTATTTCCGTTATTACCTTTTTTCAGAGAAAACAGACCAGACCAAGCTCGCGTTATTATCAACAAGAAAGACCAAACAATATGTAATGTTAATGCCAGCCAGAATGAATAAAGATGCGTGACGGACAGGTAAGCAGGGTTTTGACAGGGAGACACAAGCTCAATTCCTTATCTTTTTTAAGAAGGAAGAATCTCATTCCTGCGTTTTATTGACCACGAAGAAAGTTGCGCTGTTTATGTACTCTGGTAAAGTGACAAGGAGTGTCTTTGATTGTGAAACACATAATCGTTTACGTAAAAAACAAGTAAAATAGACATGAATAAAGTTTCCGGTATATTTTCATACACGCACGCACCAAAGTTTGGCTGTAAAGTGGGTGTGTACTGTGCACGCTAAAAAATAAGAAAGATTCCTACATAAAACTTTTTTTAAAGAGGTTAGCGTCTCATTGCTGCTTGTATGAAAGAAGAAAAGGAAAGACAATGAGCAAGAATATGTGCTTGGAATTTTTGTATGCATTTTTGATTCCATCTTTGTGTGTCTCAGCCACTACGTCTTTTCTTTCAGGGCAGCTCATTACTATTATTACGTTACGACACACACACACAGTGACAAACGTACGGGCAAATAAAAGTCGTTTAAGGAAAACGGTAAAAGTTTTGCAGAGTGTGGAGGATAAGGTTGATATGTACATATTTTGTATTTTCGTATGCTTTCCTCGTGTCACAATTATATTTTACTTGGCCCTCTTTCCCTTCTTCGTTCTGTTTTTTCTACTTAAAAGCAAGCATCAAAAGTGCTTAATTATGTACTATTTTTCTATCCAAAGACCAACTCCAACTTACAAATCTTTTGTTTTATTAAAGGAAACGCGAAAAAAGAAAATGATTTTATTCTGCGTGAGTGATAAGCACAATAAAGTGGATGGCCCAAAAATGGTCCCGAGAGACATTGTCTAGAAAAAGCAGCAGCCGCAGTGGTGGTGCTTGGCTTGTTATACGATTATGATAATAGTCATATCTAAATGAACTGTGTATACACAAGATGAAGATTATGATGAACAGTGTCGTTTGTGGTGGATGACTCTTTGATGTGCTTGGAGTACCAAGCAATAAAAAATATAACAAAGTGGTAGCGTTTTATAGTGTTGTGCATAGCGACAATGAACTGTTTTTGTCATTACACAGTATTTAAACAGGAATTAAATTAGAGCATGCAATTAAAATGGAAAGAGTTTTTGGATGCCAAAAGTTATGTAGAAAATGCCCTTATCAACCGACTATTTAATTGGGCTGCTAACTAACTACTATTCAGAAGATTCGCTCTATTCGTCTCACAGGATTGACGTTATGATTTATGCCAGTAAGGGTGGTGGTCCGCACTTTACTAGTCTATTTCCCTAAAAATTGCACTAAATTTTATGTTGGGCAAATAACTGGCAAGCTACACCGAAAATTATAGTTTTCAACAAAACTAGGTTAACTTTATTTTCTCTTAAAGTTACAAAAATGTCAAGGGAAATTAACGTAACAATTTACCACTTGACCCAACTCAAATCTACTTAAAACTTTAACTGCACGCAGGCAGGAATAAATCTACATCTTACTTTCTAGCAGAGAAGTAAACGATTGAGAACTAAGAAGCTCCAGGCACGGAGCACAAGAACAGGAAAAATAGGCCAACGGCCAACAATTTTACAATCAACAGCGAACAGGAGATGTGCTGGCATACAATAGGCCGGGTAAACTACCCGGGACTCTTGCATCTTGGCACCACATGGTGCTCTCAGCCACACTCCTTTGTTCACTCAAAATACATCAACGGGCATTTCTTACACTCCCACTTATTTTAATTACTAATGACAATGAATCTTAATTAAAATACAATTAAAGAAATGCTTCAATCAAAGTCGATCCGGCTTCTTCACTCGACGTCCCGCTCTTGTGACAACTTCCGGTTTCTCTGCTTTCTCCTCTTCTCCTTCTTGATCTTCTTTTAGCTGCTCTAAAGCTGCATTCAACTTCTCTCTAACTGCTTCAACTTTTTCCGATGGTGACAGTGATGTTTCCAACAAGAACAATCGCTGAACAGGACGGAGAAAGCTACCATCCCTTGTTGCAACTTTCACTTTTCTTGCGATTCCATCTCTTCCAGGGAACAGCTCCTTTACTACTCCCCACTGCCAGTCTATTCGCTTCTTTTCCTCAGATTCTATGAGGACCACATCGCCGACACGGACACTTCTTTTCTTGATGCTGGCTTCATGTTTGAGTTGCCCCAGGTACTCCTTCACCAGCCTTCCTCGCAGCTTTTCTCTCAGGTTCTGTACCCGTCTGGCACTCCCACGTAAAGCTTTTGCATCACTGGCTTCAGCTTCCGGTAAGCCACTTCCCAAGTTATCCCGAAGGAACATAGCTGGGCATAACGGCGCGAGATTATCCTCCTCAGAGAAGTAGGTAAGTGGGCGCTGGTTTAAAGTGTCCTCAACTTCACACAAAATGGTCACCAGCTCCTCCATGGCCACCACTCGCTTTCCCAGGACTCGACGCAGCAACACTTTCGTCATTCCAACAAGGCGCTCCCAAAATCCGCCCCACCATGACGCTGTTGGAGGGTTGAACACCCACTCCATCCTCTGAACAGCAGCGTACCTCTGGACATCTTTCCAGTTGACTTTCTGGAACAGATTGTGGGCTCCTACAAAATTCAGACCGTTGTCTGAATAAATCCGTAAAGGACGACCTCTTCTTGAGACAAAGCGGCGAAACGCCATCAAAAATCCTTCAGTGGATAGGGTTGGCGTCACTTCCAAGTGCACACAGCGGTACACAGCACATGTGAATAAGACCACCCAGACTTTTTCTCCTCCATATAAGAACAACGGTCCCAAAAGGTCAACTCCTGTAGTTCCAAAAGCTGCTCCTGGCGTCACTCGTTCTTTTGGCAATGGTGCTCCTGGAACTTGACACCTTTTAGCACTGAAGCGGCGACATAGCAGGCAGCTCCCAATGACTCCACTCACAGCTCGACGACACTTGAGAATCCAAAACTTTTCCCTTAGCTTAGCCATCAGCGTTTGGACTCCAGGATGAGAACTTCCGTCATGCTCCGCCAAGATGATCGCCGTCACTATCGGGTGCTTTGAGGGCAGCACAACTGGACATCTAACATCCTGCTCCTCGCATCCGAAATAGAGCTGTGATCGGACTCTAATCAATCCTTTCTCGTCCATGAAAGGGTCACACTTCCTTAGCTTTTCGTCATTCAGTCCAGAAAAGCCGGTCTCTTGCAAAAATAGAAGTAGGCACACCTCCGCATCCTGAATTAGCTCAACTGTTGACTCTCCCACTAAACCCATGTTCTGGTGCAGTTGCAATCGACACACGACGGCACCTTCCTTCTTTTTCTTCACTCTGTACCTCAAACTTCGAACATACCACAAGACCAGTGCCGCAATTCTAAGCTGGGTATGGTAGCTCGAGAAACGCTCCAAGCGCTGCCACAAAGCTCGTACTGGGTTCACAAAAGCTGACACCACATTCTTCTTTGCTTCCGCCATTACTTCTTCTTTGTTCACTGGAACACTCGTGCTTGGCCAATCCTTTTCCGGCATCTTCAACCACTCCGGTCCCTCCCACCATTGCAACTGCAACAGCTTCTTTGCATCGCAGCCTCTCGATGGAAGATCGGCTGGATTAAGCTCCCCAGCAACGTGTCTCCAATCCTCAACATTTGACAAACTCCTAATTTCGTCAACTCTATTTTGGACAAAACGCGCCCATGGCTTATTGTGGCAAATCCACGCTAGTGCTGTGCTGGAATCAGTCCAAAAGTGACACTTGACTCCTTCTTCTAGCTTTAAATAGCGCCTCACTTCCTTTGCCAATCGAACTCCGATAAGGCACCCAAGCAGTTCCAATCTCGGAATGGTGACCTTCTTCTTCACTGGTGCTACCCGTGTGCGGCACATCACCAGCTGGACAACTGCATTTCCATTTTCATTCTCCGTACGAATGAAAACACAGCTGGAAAATGCGGCAGAGGAAGCTTCTGAAAAAACATGAAGCGTCACGTTTCCTCCTCCAGCTCCACACATCCACCTAGGAATCCAAACTTTGGCCAGTATTGGAACTTGCTCCTTCCACTTGCTAAACTCAGCTGCAATATCTTGGGGAAGCGCATCATCCCATTTCATCTCCAGCTCACAACAACGCTGGAACAAGAATTTAGCAATGATGGTGAATGGCAGCGCAATCCCCATTGGGTCAAAGATTGCGTTGACTGCTGCCAGCAACCCCCTTTTCGTCATCTCTCCATTGACTTTCTGCAGCGTTCCGTCTAGCGACAAACTCAGGCAATCCGTTGCCGTATTCCACAGCATACCAAGCACTGGCACTATTCCTCCTGAAGCTGATGGTCCTATCTCCCACCCTCTAAGGTCCATTTGGGCGGTCGCAAGCAGCTCCACCGATTTCCTCCAAAAATACAAAGCTTCCTCCATAGTGTCGTGACTGCTGACACTATTATCCACATAGAAGCTTTTTAGCAGCTCTCCAGCAACTTGAACATCCTCATCGGCCACTTTGGAAAGACGATGCCTCAAGGTTGCAGCTAGCAAGAAGGGACTTGAATTGACCCCAAAGACGACACGGCAGTGGCGGTATACCACCAGCTCTCTACAGGAAGTGTCTCTCCACCACAAAAAATGAAGCACTTTCCGGTCTTTCAGCCTGACAGATATTTGAAGGAACGCCTTCTTAATATCAGACACGATTCCAATCCGCTTTCTCCGAAATCGTGCCATCACAGCTGGAATCAGCTCCAGTAAATTAGGTCCCTTTTCCAGGCACTCGTTCAAGGATGGGCTGCCTTTCACTTTTGAGCTGGCGTCAAACACTGGACGAACTGGTGTGGTGCTGTTCACTTTCACCACGTGACGATGAGGCAGATAGTAGTCAGGCTGGATTCCTCTCTCTTCCTCCGGTACTACCTCCACAATTCCATCCTCTTTCCAAGCTTCGATTATCGCATGATAATCTTCCAAATAGCTCTCTCTTCTTAGAGCTTGCGTCAGGATGTTGAGTCTTGCCAGAGCCTGCTTCCTATTTGACTCCAATCGCAGATGACCCTCAATCCATGGTAGTCCAGCTTCATATCTTCCGTCAGGTAAGCGTGAAACTGTTGACTCGAAATGAGCAAGTGCAGCTTCCTCCAGCTCCTGCCTGCTCTGTGTCTTTGCCTCGTCCACTATTCCAAGTGTTTCCAGGTTCCAAAGATCTTCTTCCTTCATTGATGACACGGCCATCGTCGTGACCATGTGTGACTTGGTGGATTTTACAGGAACATCCTGTAAAGTCGGAGAAGGCAACGAGCCCCCAACCATCCACCCGAAAATTGTCCCCCTGACAACAGAGTACGGATCCAGACGCAGAAATCCACCATCTACTATCTGCGCCTCAATGTCCATTCCCATGAGCAGCTGGATTTCTTCTCCAAACTCTGACTGATCTGGAAGCTGAATCCCTGCACTCTCCAATTTCTTCATCCAGTCACCAGCTGGAGGCTTCCGGATACCTCTAACTATCTTTTCAACTCCATTGAAAGGATACGTGCCAGTTGCTGATCCATCTAGACTCCGTATAGTGACGTCGTACTGGTCATGCTCCACAACTTTGCTTACTTTACCACCAAACACCTGGTGGCTCATTAGCTTGCTGCTGCTTCGTTTCATCCTTGCAGCCTCCGCAAACAACAGCTGCACATAACTCTCCTCAGAACCAGGATCTACGAAAATCCTTGTTTTCACTGGTCCCCACTCCGTATCCACCAATGCCACCAAGGTCAACAGTACCACATCCTTTCCACTAATGTTAGAGCAGCCAGTTGTCGGCCTAATTGCTCTGCTGCTACTGCTCTGTTGCGCCGGTCCACTTTCGGTTCCTCCTGAAGCTGCCATTTGACGCTGCACCGGTGGGGGTTGATACTGCTGCTGTGGCGCTTGATACTGCTGCTGTTGTGGTGCATAATACTGCAGCTGAGTCGGGGCTGGTGGCAAGTAAGAAGCTGGTGGTGGGTACCCATATCCGCCTGGATCTGTTGCAGGTACCATCATCATCCGGGTAGACTGAGGCTTTTCCTCTCCCCCACGGCACATAAGAGCAAAGTGCTTGCCTTTGCACTTCACACATTCCACTTGCACTGTACATGCTGCTGATCGATGTCCTTGTCGAAGGCAGTTGAAGCAAGCTCGCTTTTCCTTGACAATGTCCACTCTTTCCTTCATTGACATCTTCTTGGCCTTTTGACACTGCTGTGGTTTATGCCGGTTTCCTCCGCAGAAAATACACTGGAACTGGTTTTGGCTGCTACTTCTACCATCAATTCCCATCAAAGCACTCGCTGTAGGCAAGTCGGTTCTGTGTGCCGTTTTCCCGTTTCTCCTTGTTTCAGCAGGTACGACTTCCAAGCTAGTCGGCTGGGCCCTAGCAGTTTCCTCCATCCTCCTTACTTCTCGCTTCAGGAACTCCATCATGTCCTCCAGTTCCTCTTTGCAATCTGGACTGGATAAGTACCGGTTCATAACGTCTGCCGGTACGCTGGACTCGATCATCGGGTAGAGCAACAAACCAAACTTGTCTTGGGTCACTCCAAGCTGTTCCAGGTTGAGGATGTGGGACTGCAAGCTGGTCACGATGTCGACCAGGTCCATTTCTTTTTTCAGACGAGCACGGTCCATCAGGTCAATCAGGTCCCTCACGTACACTTTGATGAGGGTTGTCTTCCTTCCAAAACGCTCCTCTAGCTCTTTGTAAGCTAGTGCGTAACTGCTGTCAGCTGGAGGGAAGCTGCTCACTACTTTCTCAGCTTTGGATCCCGGGACCATAGTTTGGAGGAGGTAATTGTACTTTTCAATTGCCGGAATTGAAGCATCAGTGGCCACTTCACGGAAAGATGCTTCAAAGGACCTCCAGTGCCTCACGTCCCCATTAAACTTTGGGATCTCCCTCTTCGGCAGGTTTATGTGGTAGGGATTACCCACAGTTCCTAATCCACTGGCATTACCACTTGCATTTGCGGCTGCTGCTGATGTTGTCGCTGTAGCTACTGGCGTCAGAATTCTTTTCACTTTAACGTCCAGCAGGGCCTTCTTCTTTCTTATTTCCAGCGCTATTCCATCCTGCGCAGCCAGTACAGCATCCATTCCATTGGCCAAAAGCAGATCCGTGTATGGGGTGTGCAACGCAGTGAAATTCCTTATTTCACCATCCACTACACCAAGCTGGATTTCCGCGGCTTCTTGGTCCACGGGGGTGGCGGCTATCAGGTTCTCCAGAGCCTGTATCTCCCCTTCTAATTGCTGTTGAGCCCTCTCGGCCTTCTTCTGGGCGGCGTCCATCACGGCAAGCACGGCTCGGGTCAGCACCATAAACTTCACTAAAGTCAATCACTAATCACTGGATAAATCCGGAGTCAATCCTGGCAGGTTCGCCACATGTAGAAAATGCCCTTATCAACCGACTATTTAATTGGGCTGCTAACTAACTACTATTCAGAAGATTCGCTCTATTCGTCTCACAGGATTGACGTTATGATTTATGCCAGTAAGGGTGGTGGTCCGCACTTTACTAGTCTATTTCCCTAAAAATTGCACTAAATTTTATGTTGGGCAAATAACTGGCAAGCTACACCGAAAATTATAGTTTTCAACAAAACTAGGTTAACTTTATTTTCTCTTAAAGTTACAAAAATGTCAAGGGAAATTAACGTAACAATTTACCACTTGACCCAACTCAAATCTACTTAAAACTTTAACTGCACGCAGGCAGGAATAAATCTACATCTTACTTTCTAGCAGAGAAGTAAACGATTGAGAACTAAGAAGCTCCAGGCACGGAGCACAAGAACAGGAAAAATAGGCCAACGGCCAACAATTTTACAATCAACAGCGAACAGGAGATGTGCTGGCATACAATAGGCCGGGTAAACTACCCGGGACTTTTGCATCTTGGCACCACATGGTGCTCTCAGCCACACTCCTTTGTTCACTCAAATAATACATCAACGGGCATTTCTTACAAGTTATTTGCCTACAGCATTATTTATATTAGCTATGCTCATTACTCAGTCATCAAAACTTGTTATTTTTATATTCGTTGTACATTTTATTGCAAAAGCAATAAAAAGTCATGTTTTCTTGCTCGCATTACCCCAACATTCTACTTGAATAAACTAGAAGAAACATAATTACAAAGTCAATAAAAAATCAGCAATCAAACAACAGAAATAAGTTTGTTTGCTTTTTTGGGATAGACAATAAAGCCCCCAACCTTTGATTCGGTCCAATAAGCACACCATTTGGCATGTATAATTAATAATTACTCTACTCCAACATTGTGTAAACGTAATCGTTTTAAAATATCTTGTTTTTCGTCTTCTTCTTTTTAGTAGCCCCAAATTCCTTTGCTTTTTGCCTTGTGTGTGTGTTCTTTACTTATTTATATGCGTCCGGGAAGATTAGGATGAATTAACTTTTTTACTTTTAGTTTTTAAAAGAAAGCCTGACTGCCTTGCTTTGCATGCAAATTGAATAGAGGCTTAGGAGAAGGAGGAGGCTGATGATTTTGAGAATGCCGACCTCTCCTTCTTCTTTTTTTCAAGAAACGAAACAATAAAGTATTCTGCTCTGCTACTACTACTACTATATACTGCATGCAAAAAAGATTATATTGGATCCTCATTGAATTAGCATATTAGTCGCTTTGTTCATCATCATCATCACAACCACCATCCATACGGTTTCTTTCTCTCTGGGTTTATTTAGAGTTGCAGCTGTAGCGAGACTCTCTTTGGCACTGAGAAAACCCTGGGAGATAAAATGACAATCTTATTTTTTCACAGAGTAAAGCAGCACAACAGATAGAGTTTTCTGGAATTATATAAACTTGTTGGCAAAGAGTATAATATTTTGATGTCCAAAACCAGAAGAAAATTGAACAATAGAAGGTTATTGTTATAAAGTACGCTATATGGAACACGCACTGAAGACAAAATAGTTTCAGAGGCACACAAGCCAAAAAATATCCAGCTTGTTTCTGCGGCATTTTGTATGAAAACCAACATACGCGTTGTACCTATATAATTTGCAGGCTTTTATATTGCCTAAAAGGCTAAACACCAAGAAAATAAGAAAGATCATCCAAAAAAGGAACAAGAGTCATCATCATCACCATGCGTACAAAAAGGTAACAACGGATATTGCATTTATCATCACCAGAATTCTGGAAATGAAAATGTTCGAAAGGAAAAGGAAAAGGACACCAGAAGTAGCAGCACTCTACACAACATCAAACCAAAAAACCACTTTGTTTTCAGTAGATAAACGACCATTATTCCCCGTTTTTTGTCAATGTGGCCAGGTTTTCGCCACCAAAACATAACAAAATACTTAAGCGTTCCAACCAAAAGATGACAAAATACACCAATAATAATAATAATATAGCAATGATGACGACAATGCAATGCTGCTCATGATATTATATAAGATGATAGTTTCCCGGTGTCTGGTGAATATTTCCCCGGAAAATATTGCAATTCTTCTTGTTTCTTTTATTTCTCCTTTACCAACCTTTTACTATGCATGGAAAATAATTTGTGGTAATATATATTTCAGTTGCATCCCGTGTATTTCCCCTTTTGCTCATCTTTCTTCTTTTTCCTACAAATTTTTGTTACTATATTGCTTTTCTTTGAAAGAAAGACAGAGCTTTTATATGCCGCATTATAGACCAAAAAACTTGTACTAAACTGCACCACTTTTCCTTTCACCGCTCTTCTCTCTTGTGCTCTCTCTCCCTCTTCTAATATATTTCAGATATAATTGTTTTCAAAAGAAATTAACGAATACCACCCAAATATTAGCCATCGGAAATGAATAACTAGACCAGAGAGTAAGAAAAGAAGAAGGAGATAGAGAGAGAAACAAGCTTATTGTGTTGCAGTTGTTGGCACTGAAAACCTTTTTGTTGCGCCTTTTTGCTCCTCATTGCCATATCGCCACACACACACAGGCTATTCAGCTTTTTCGCTGTTTAGAGATAAATTACTTTAAGTGCTTGAAGAAAAAGATGTGAAAAGATGGTCTTCTCTCTACCCTACACTGCCATAAACCGGCAACACTCATCATAATACATCATTATACAAAACGCAATCTAATATTATTACGCAGTAGCTTATATCTCCACACAGAGTTGGGAGAACTACTTTTCTGCTACTATTATTCATGTTACACATTTTATGTTGTTGGCTGCCGTTTGGCTACTCTAGAACCAGAGAAATAGACAAAAGTAACCCTTTTTCCCAAGTTTTCTTCTATTTTTGGTGCTTTGCCTCTATTTGCTGCTGCGGACCAAATTCATCATCATAAGATGATTTCATACACAATAAGATGTTGGGAAGAGAATGTAACAAAACTATATATTATACAGGCTTGCCATAAAGAAAAGTACTTTTAAGAAGTATATATGCTCATCAGTATCATCATCTTCACAACAAAGCAGTTGTTCTAACCCTCTGATATTTTTGTTGGGGTTGTGCTCTTCTTCTCCACCACCACCAAAGGTAATAATTCTTTTTGTTGCCAATTCAATGTCCATGATATAAACATAACAGTTGTATACACATGCTACTAAAAAGGAGGACGAATATTAGCCGGAAAATTTATAGAAAGAGTGTAGAGCATTTTATCGTGTCTCTGGTGGGCATAAAGAAAATACTTTTCACATTTCATCGTTGCCATTCTTCATGTTGATGTTTTTGTTTTGTTATATAGGTATAGGGTGCTACCACCACCAACATCGCCAACGTAATGAAATCAGAATTAAATGGATCATCATTACTTGCCTTGTGTACTGAGGTGTCTATGCAGTTTAACCGGAACAAGAGGAAATTTAATTATAAAAATAGGTATTCCAAAAAGGATGACAAATTGAGATGTTCGTCTTTTCATTTAAATAAAAGAGTCAAATAGGTAGGGAGACGGCAGTATAAAGAAAAAGCGTAAACATCCAAAAAACAAATAAAATGTAATATTCAGTTGTCCACTGCGTAAGCCCCACTGCATATATGATATAATAAAAAAAATGAAATGAAACTTTGGCCTGACATGTAATATGCTTGGCCAACATCATTATCTGTGCTATCGGAGAATGGGACAATAAACAAGCATTTATGTGTAGTCCAGCTCATGAAAATATAGCAAAGAATTTTATTTATTGAGGGGAACAATTTCTTGGATCACTTTTATTACTTCCTTTATGAACTACTTTGTCTGGAGAGGGATGCATGATGATGCAACTATGAGATTGCTATACTTTCATACTCTTCTGCAACTGCCAAAACTTATATATTATTACGTTATGTGATGATAAAGCGGTCAAAATATTAAATGCTCCCAAGAGGTTTTTTTTCTGGGGATTGAATTGAATGGGCAGTGCAGTGAGAGGGACAGAGAGTGGAACAAGGAACACGTGGGGATATTCAATGTGTAGAAATACCAGCAGCTTGATACGATTTGACTATGGTCAGGTTAAAAACATTTCGTTGCAAAGCAAAAATCTGCATAAAAGTTTTCAAGTTGCATTATAATTTGTTTAAAAAAATACAAATTGCATGTTTTTGTAACAAGGTGTTGGTGCAGGGTTTTTTACAAATTAGCATTGTGCATTTCATTCAGAATATCATTTTAAAACGCAGTTGGAATATTTTTGTTGCTGTTTTACATTTAATTCAGCAGTTTATTCATCGCCATCCCAATACTTTTTCGCTGTACAACACCACCACCAAACACAAGCTCAATAAAAGTCACAATTTATACTCCATAATAATAACAAGTATACACACAATCATGTAAAAGTGCTGCTTTTACACTCCATCCTTCCTTTTTTATTTCACGTTTTATGCACTTTGTGCGCAACATCCTTGGCATATAAACGGCAAATAAAAAGCTTTTTGACAACATCCAGAGAGCAAAAGCAGGAGAAAGAACAGCGCCCTGCTATTTCCTTTTTTGCGTCGTTGTACGTGCATCATAAATGTTTCTGTTTATTGTCGCACTAACTGAGTCATTTTTGAAGAAGAAACCTGTTTTATACGAATTAGCAAAGTTTCAAAAAAGAAACAGAGCTTCTTTACGAAAATTGTTTCTCTGAATTGGGAACTATTTTTAATGTCGTAGTTTTTCTTTTTAAAACGGAATAAGAGAAAAAGCTTCCTCGCAAAACCAACAATTATTCATCAGTCTAACGGCATTGTACCAGCTTTGTGAAACACAAGATGGAATAAAAAATGAGAAAATGAAACGTGGTTGTGTGAAAAATGCTGATGATAATGATGACAACGGTGTGGGGAATGTGAGCGACAGGAGTAGAGTACCAGGAACAATAACTCCGACTTCTGCCGCACATTAAATTTTCCCTTTTTTGTATGACTGGAATAATTTCTATTGTTTTCCTTTCTCTTTTTTCAACCTTCAAACTACGAGGAACAAGCTACGAGGCAAATTTCATGTCACCGGTTGACTGATTTTTTTACTTCTCTCTCTCTCCAAAGTTAAATAACATTCTTTGTTGAATGAGTAGCGAATAAGGGAAAAACTTTTTTTCCTAGAAGGGTTATGATGAAGTCAGTAAAGTCACACATAGATAAATGCATAATACACACACAGACAATCAAGCATACATCTTATACTCTCTCTTCCTCTGTCTTTGCCACCACTCGTTTTTCAATCCTTAAAGCTTTTCAAAATGAATGAGTAGAGTCACTCCAAGTTGACACTTCATCTTTTGAGCCGTGTGTCTCTGATGATGATGATGTAGCACGAGCAAGCAAAGAAAGATACAACAAGGCAGCGGGTGAAAAAAAACCGACAAAAAAGCTAGCTCATATATTGAAACAGGAAAATGCATATATTTCATAGATAGAAAAAGAGAACATATTTTTGTGCTTACATTTTTGCTCCAGAAACAGACTCCTAGACTGGTTTATACACACAGAAAGACAAAGAAAGAATATAGCTTCTTGTCTTCTTGTCGTTTCCTTTCTCTCTGGCAAGAGTCCCTTGTTCTATTCCTCTTGACGAGAAAATCACCAGAGAAGCGACTTATGGGCTGTTGATTTGACTTGAGCAGTAAAAAAAATATACAGAGACGGGCACAATAAGACAAGTCAAAGTGAAGTTGTTATTATGTATCTATATATTATCCGCACACACAAAAGGGCTTAAGACACAGGGTTGAAATGAGAGACAGGCTAATGTATTTTCTGTGAATAAAATGAGTCACTCGGGAGACCTTTCCTGGCTCTCGCGCTCCAGTATTATTCACAAAACACAATCTAAAACACTTCACAGCAGAAAAGAGACATCGGAGAATGGATAGGGATAAGCACAGAAGGAAAATAGCAAAAGGCTTAAAAAAAGACAAATACGCATACAATCTAACCAACAGTCTTTTGTTTTTTTCTTCTTGCCAGTCTTCTGTTTCTTCTTTCCATTCACGTCATCTTACTTACATCTTCCCATCTATAAGTTTCTGGCGCTTTGATGACATTGTTCTTTTTTTCTCTGTTTAAATATTACACACTAAGCATGTACACTAGTAAAACAGCAGTTCAATAGTATAAAAAACCGACACATACACTACAGAAGGATTTTTTTTTCTTCTTCGCACCTTTTTTCTGGGCGAAAGATGCTTTAACAGAGCGAAACTGTATATCCAAAGCGTTTTGTTGCCAACTTGCTTGTTATGGTAATGTCACACTCTTTTAAACAATGAGTAAAGACATTTACACAGTTTTTCTAAAAGTCTATCTAGTGATGAGGCTGATGATATAAGTTGGTAGCGGTGGTGGTGATAGAAAAAAGAAAAAGAGTGAAAGGTGATGGCAACTCAACGACAACTCAACGGCAGCATTTTATGCAAGCATCCGCTTTTTATGTTTCTTTATCTACTTAACTCTCATCTGGCATTCTGCTCATTTTTTACCTCCTTAGTCGTTTTTCTGCTTTCTTTCTCCGCTTTTGTTTTTTCTCTAGTTTAAAAAATCCAACTAGCTAAAATGCTAATGCACAATAAGTGCATAAACGGATGTCGGAAAGCTAACAAGAAAGATAATACTGGTTTTTTTTCGTTGTCTACTGAATAATATGCGGATGATGATAATGTTTGTGTACCCAGGAGAAAAAAGGGAGATACGTGGGTCTGTGTTCTATACACTTTAGTGTCCTTGTGTAGCACACATTAATAACGTATATATAAAAAATCCTTGTAATCAGAGAAAATCTCTTAGTTTTTGTCTTTCTCCTGCTACTGCTGGCTTGGAAAATAAGGAAGAAAAAATGAGTGGATAAACATTCAGAAAATCAAATGACAGTAGAAACAGCAGCAGTGTAGCGTTGATCCACGCGGCATAAGATATATAAAAGAGAGCACAATATCGAGAGGGATTTACAACCCCCTTATCTCTCGATTACACAAAGCCCAACAACACTTTTTTGTCATCTTCACTAGGCTAATTTGAAACGAGAGGCTTTGATTTTTGCTGTTGCTACTAGTATACTGTGACGCCCTAAAAACAAGGCGCAAGTTAGAGTCAGAGAAAAAAACTTGCTTTTTTGATTTGGAAAACTCGTGCACTAGCTTGTAAACATCATCCTGTGTATTATTACGAGTAGTAAAATAATGCACAAAAGTAACGTAGTCTTCTTGGCTGTCACTTTTTATTACGTGTATAATCTTCTTGTAGATGGGATTTTTTTGAGTAAAAGTGTATATCTGTTTGGTGGTGGTGGTGCCCAGTCAGACAGGCCGATAATCCGATGATGTAATGTCTTGTGAATGTATCACTTAATCCACGCCTTTTGTCATTGCTTTCTTTTCCAATTTTCTCCACACTTTTCTGACAGCTAACCAGTTTGAAAGTTGTACTACTTCACAGAAAGGTGGTGAAATAACTGGTCGCAGCTCACTTTGCTTCACTTTTTCCAAGAGTCTCAATTATCCCCAGTCGAACGCTTGCTGCTTTTGACGATTTATAAAGCATTCTTTAAAAAGTATACCAGAAACGTGTGCCCAACTTTTGGAAAAAGACCGGCAGCTGAGCTTCAACGGATATTTTGAGAGCTCGTCAAAAAGTCTGCTTTTCTCCAGGGTCAAGGTAGACAAGTGAGAAAGGGAGAGAGACATTCGCCCCAAAATATATTGTATGCAATCATGAGCACAGGCATACGACAACAATAGCAATTTAAGAAATTTAGCTAAGAGTTAACAATGATGATCGACACACCGACAGTCAACACGCAGTACACACAGTGTATTACGTAAACGCATAAATGCTAATCACAAGAGACAAAGAGGATAAAAGGGTAGCACAGCAGGAGGTTTATCCATGCACCTGTTTTCTCAAGTGAAGAGCAGCAAAAAAAGAAGGAAAGGCCACAGCTAAAAAAGTCAGCTTCTTCTTCGTCTACCACATCTACTAACTCGGGAGGAGAGAGATTATGACGATATGATGATAACATCATCAGTCTTGTATATTCAACTTACTACACAACCACATAACACCATAATAAGCTGGCAGGTAGGTATTCAAACAAAGTTAGTTACGCTAACAAGAGAAGGGAAAAAATATTGTGCTTGTGCTTATTACATTACACTTTATGTGCTTTGTATTACTACAACGCAAAGGTAAAGAAGAAGAAGAAAGGATTAGAATCTGAAAACAATATTGCATTTTTGGTGATGATAAGACACAGTTGAAAATAAGCAATTGCACCAACAGCAAAAGAAGATGGCTACAAAATAAGAAGCATAATGTATTGAAATGCCACGCATTAATCTACTGTAAAATGGTGTATTATGTAGCAATATTAATAACTTGAGCGTATAAAAAACCATGTCATGATATATAAATATGTAGATAGCTTGTGGGATTATTATATTGGAAGCTATAAAGTGCATCAAAAGATATTTTTGGGAGCTGCCACACAGAAAGGAGAAAGGGTAAAGCAAATATCACACTATAATCGCAAATTGCAATCAATGTGTTTGTGTTTCAAACGAGGTGGAAGAGTAGAAGAATGCGAATGCTACACATAAAATTGTAATAACACCCAAAAAATATGCAATTTTTGTGAATCTGATTGTATTTTTTATGTATTTTTCTTCAATCACAAAAAAAGTATTTTGCCTTTGTTTAATAATCTTGTGAATACGAGAAGTTAACTTGTGGAGGCTATTTTTATGTGTTATATAAAAAGTGCTTATATGCCAGCAGCAGAGTAGTTGCTTTGGTGAGAACATTGTGGCGGGGGAGGTTAAAGAAATTTCATTAAGGAAAGGATTTTAAATGTATGAAAAATTAAGGTTCTTTTTGTGGTGGTCATTGTAAAAAGAATTAACCTAGTTTGTATACACATCACATGTTCATCATGTACTTTATTTAACTGCAGTTAGTTTTTAATAGCAGGATGATATTATGCAGATCATGTGTAATCAGAGTAGGTATGCACTACACATGTGGCATTTTTATATTTTGGTAAGAATCTGTGAACTCCTTATATCAAAATAGCCATTACGCTTTGCATCAAGCTTAAGTGAAATTTCAGAGTAAGATAACCTTCGATATATTGCGCTGATATGAATAACAACCTTCCTCACGTTGCATAATTGCATTTTATCTTGTTTTTCTAACTTGACATGTTGTTGTCTCTGGATTGGAATTCTGCATTCTCAACTTGCAGCACCAACATGCTTAGGTTATCGCTGCAGTTGCAATTTTACAAGCTGGTAAATATGACAATAATAATCACGAGTGAGTGGGGTGACCAGTAACCATGCTGTAAGAAGGACTCAATGCAACTTCTAATGATAAAAATTGTGAAAAATGAGAACAAGCAAACAATAAGTAGCTCTAGCAGTTTTACCCATTTAGTAATACCAGTCATAAAACTATACCAAAAAATCCAGGGTCAATTGTATGCAGTTAAAATTTTTGTGCAAAAAAAACTGTCTGAATAAATATATTATCGCACTATTTTTTAAAACAAATCTACTCATATTTAAGTCAACTAAAGAACATGAAACCATGATGAGTAGTTTTTCACCGTCTCTAATGATGCAATTAAGAGTGTAGTTTGATAAACGAGATTTTCAATAAAGTGCGCATTTTGAACAAGACAGGCGTCATATTCAAAAGCGGTTTCATAAATAGGTTATTATGAATTTTAGTATAAAAGTAACACGTACAATGGTTGTCTTATTGAAAGCAAAAAGTATCTCTACAATTAACCCTGATTAAAATATTGAACGCAAGCATAAACAAAAACGCATTTAGAGTTATCTAAAACAATTATTTTATTGTTATTGGAGACGCCCCCATTCATGTAATGAGTGTGATGACTTGACTCTTGACTGTCTCGACAACAAAAAATCTTGATAAAGGTAAACAAACCGGATTCAACACAAGTGCGCATTGATGCATATAAAAAGCTTTTATGTCTCCTAACCAAATACTTTCCTTCAGCCTTGGTTACCAAATATCCATAACTGAAAATTATTATCTTGAGATTTATCACTTGTGTAAAGTTACGTTTAAAAAAATGGTGTAGAGGCACTCTGGCGCTGAGTAATCGTCCTGAATATGATACAGCAGCGGCAGTAAAAAACAGGAAATGTGCCAAATAGTTTACATTCCAAATACATACTTGATGTCGTGTACAAACAAAGATTAAGAAGCGTCAATGTCACTTTTTCAAACAGTTGTTTTTCTCTGGCTAGCCAAAAAACACTCAGAGACATTTATGATAGCTCATTTAAAGGATTACCCATTTAATATGAAGAAGCTAGGTATTAATCTAGAAAACACTTGGTAAATCACGTCTATTCATAATAATGATCTACGTTTGAATTACCACGTGCAATGATGCAGTTAATTGGACTGAAGTGAGAATATTACCACCTATTTGAATACAAACATTCATGGAATAAGTTATTATTATTAGGTTTCTTTACTACGTCGGAAAAACGATAACGCAAAAAGATATCAATATGCAGCTGCATTAGTACTTCAAACCCCAAAAACAAAATTCCATGAAAAATGGCCAAAAATGACCTTGGCACCAAAATGCAGTTTTTTAAGTGCGGTGCTCTCAATCTGAAAGCAAATTATTGTTTTGTTTATACTACTGTCGCAATCATATAAAGTTTTTAGAGACCATTTACTTCTTAAAATACTAGGTACCATCTTGGTTTCTTGGTGCTCATTCCAGTTTTTATGAGCTGGTGGATTATCCATCATGATATTCAGTAGACGAAGCATGTACAGCAGTAAATTTCCAGGAACAATTAAATGACTGCATCAATATTTATAATAAAGCACTAACTCTGGCTGTCCTCCGTACAATTTTTGAATCCATCTACAAAATAGAAGAAACAAAATAAAAAATATGACACGCGGCTATACACATAAGTTTGCGCATTCTACTTAAAAAAGGAACGGCTTTTGTGGGCACTTTTATCCCATAATAACATTTCACATAACACATTTCAACTTAGAAAAGCACCACCAAGGAAAAAACAGCCAAAGATATTTACGCGGACAGCCACTTCTCTGCTGCTAAAGAAGAACATTTTGCTGAGAAAAGGGATATACAAGAAAGTGGTTGAAACAATAAAGGATGATATAAACAGAGACAGCAAAACTATTTATGTACAAAGGGAAAAGGGAGACTTGCAACAGTTGCATTATTTCCTGACATTTCCCCCTTAACCTGAGAGCGCGCGAGCAAAATATATATGGGCATAATCTGTAATCAAATTTAGTACAATTGTCTTATTGCAGTCATTCTTTTGGGGTTTTATGGCGCGGAAAAGAAGATATAGAGTTTTTGTGAGGCACTCTGAGCACCAAGACAATAATATAAATATACACTGGGGTTTTTAAAGGGTTGCGTACAAAATACAACACTGGAAAATCTAGTCTCTCTCTAGTCAGTAGCGTTTCTGCACTCGATAGAGTTATGTCTTAGAAAAAGATGTACTTTTAGAGTCTTGAGCTTTCTTACTCTTCCTTGGTTTTCAAAATGGTAATGTTATTATTTTTATTTTTTTATTATTAGCGTCAATGCCCACGTCTCGAAGAAAGAAACATGATCAAGACAAATCTCATGCAAAAAGGTAGCTAAAGAAGTTTGAAGCATACTTACCCAGGTTTAGTGTCCAGGCTTTATTCTTAAAAACGTGTGGCACTACTCAGTTTTATGCTAATTTGCATATATTTTTGCACGCCTTAGACAACTGTCCATTAGAAAAAATAATAATGCTTAAAAATTTCAATGCAAACTACGGACTTTTCACCCAAGTCTACCAAACGTGTGTATGGTGACTTGTGACAGTTGCATAATATGATATTATTACACAAGCAAAAATGGTAGATATATTTTTAAAAGATGGCACACAATAACGTTTTCCACCTCCATTTATATTCATTCGGTTTTTTCTCCAGTGGAGTAAAACTCCGTTTCAGAGGATTTAGGAAAATAGTCACTCTGTATTATACAACCGGAACAATATTTCTCTACTTTTCCATAAACCACTTACACATCTGCATACATAAATGGCAGTGAAAAGGGCTCAAAAAGAGTTGAAACCAACCTGTTTCACTTTTTTCTGAGAGAGCCGTTTTAAGTGAACCGGAAATCTTGGATAGATCCTCAGGTGGCTATCCCGTCCCACTGACAAGACTCTGACGAGACTCTTTAAAACAGTTTTTCTATATGTCCCGGCTGATCTTTTACCTTTTTTAGTTACGTGGATATTTCAACTTCTGACTGTCGCATATTTTTGTTATAAAATGACACATTCAAATGGCTAAAAACAGATATAAAAGTATTTCCAGTAAAAAAGTCAACTTTAACTTTGTCGTAAGAAACTATAATGAGATGACTATTGTTTCGTAACGATGAGAAAAAAGATATTATTGCATCTACAAGTACGAACTTTTAAGGCAGGAAGAACATTAAAAGGATTTTGGCGGAAACCTTATTATGTTTAATATTGCAGTTTTTAAGTTTTCCTCATAAACAACATTCAATGTGAAAACGCAGAGTACATAATCCGCGTTATGGCTACAAAAACCTTTTTGCATTTTAAGCTAGCGCCTTAAACGGAGTTTTTTTTTGGAAAGCATATAAATGATCGTTGTAATGTGAAACAGGTAATAATTAATTACAAAATCTGAAACACAATGCTTCGTATTGAATGGCTGGACAGTTGAGGGTGTCAACGTTGGTTATAAATGGCATAACAATATCGAAGCAATCATTACGACAATGACAATGACAGAGGACCCTACTAAACTGTTAAGGAATTCTTTTCCCTTGTACATTTTAAAGCAAGGGTACTAGTCAGCCACACAGCAATAACATGCTGATAGTGATAATCCGTATATACCAACTACAGTGTGCTGTGTGGAGAGAGCAGGGTAAAAGAAACAAAGTGTGCCGAGTGCCGCTTTACACATTTCCTTCATCCCCGGAAAATATACAAAAATGGTTTGGATGGAAACATTACCATAAATCAACTTTCTGCTCCTCTGCGGCTGACATTCAGGTTTGTACTAAGAAAACGGAGCGGCGAATGGGTTTTGGAAATTACTTTAACTCGTAACGACAACTGTCGCAAAATTTATTAGCTCATAAGATCTCAGTTCGACGCCCATTTTGAGACCAAACCGAAAGAACCAATATATATACGCATTTATTAAGTAGCGCTAGCTACCTGAATGATAAAACCATTACATATTTGTCTGTCTGTCTGTTTGTTTGTCTTACAACCGAAATGAATTTGCTTTCAAAACGAAAAGAAATAAAACAAGCCTATTTTCAAAAAAGAAAACGCAGTAGACCATAAAGCTACTTCCTTACTCCCACTCATTTACTAACATTTCTCCAAATATTAATATCAATGCACACAAATAGCCATATACAATATGGAAAAAGAGCATCAATTTTTTTTCAAGCTACTTTAGCCAGAACATATCGCTCCACACAAAACCCAGATTTTCTTTCTCTGCAACACTCTTCTTAAGTGTTAGCACCTTATTCTTTTTCTATTTACTTTATTAATGCAAAAGTGAAAGAAAGGAGAACATTAGCGATAAAAGGGAGCTTTAAAGCAATACAAAATAAGTTTTATGGGTTATTCCCTGTCATGGCATATTATGATCATTCAGGGGCATTGTAAGAAAGATCTTGGAAATTGCTTTTAAATAAATTAAGCTTTCGAAAAAAAATATCGGTAATATGGTGGTGACAATGTACTGCACATTTCTACTCTGACAAACAACATCTGTACCAGATTTTTGCAAAAAGTTAAATAATGGCTTGCTCCCTAACCCTCCTCGCATCTTACCCGTATCCTGTTCATCAACATAAGAGCATGGAGATTCAACGAGAAACCCAAGAAAACGAGTCTTTTGACAACCTCGCCTCCTTATAACATGCACACAAGTAATTCATAAATGGCTTGTTACACTGGAATGATCTGATATAGAATGCGTGTAGCTCTGATGCATAATGATCATGCATATAAAAATGTTAACACTAATGCAACAATCATGTAAGTTTACATGCCCTTGTAATAACCTTTTTTTCGCGGTGTGTATGTCTGTATGTGTCTGTGTCGTCAAGTATGTAGGTATTAGGTTTATATAAAATATTGCACACTACAGTAGCCTCTTAAGCTCAAAAACAAAATAAACCAAACGAACAAGATGCAGCAAGGTAGCTACACACAAAGCCAATCTGTTTTTAGAGTAAAATGCTGGATTGGATTTATTTCTACACATTGCAACATGCAATTGCAGTTTTTATACCATTTTATACCATTTTGCATAAATAAATGTATTCCTTTTCGAATTTTATAGTTTTGTATTGTCTCTAATAAAATGAGATTCAAAATAATATACCATATGTGTGTTTTTCTGCAGGAAATTGAATCTATTTCGTATTTTTCCTGAAAACGTAATGGATACTAATACCGTCGGCCTCTTGTGAAAAGAAGCGCCTACTTTTGTACATTCTTTCCAAAATCCTTTATGTGACAACTTTACAAATATTTATTTAATTATTCCCCAAGGATACTGCTTGCATCATGCTTCTATATGGTAAGTAGTAAGCTGAAAATGTATTAATGCTGTTTTGGAAACAAAAACAACTTTTAAGGCAACATTATTGACGCATCCATTTATTTGCCGTGGTGGTGCTGATGCTGATATGCAAAGTTAAAAGTACACAAGTCTGGTTCATTCCTGCGAACAGTATTCTGAATGTGTTTATCTTTGCTGTTAGCCACAGAAAATAAAAATGGCTGGGCAAAGCGCATCACACACAAAAACAAAGGAAATGGAAGCTTTACTTCTCACAACAAACTTAAAAGACTGAAAATACAACTAGAAAAAGATTCAGTGCGGATGTTTGTGGATTTTTCATGTGTGTAAAAGTAGAAGAAGAACTCTCCGACAAAATAATATTATGAGTAAGCAATATTCAAACAAAAAAAAAGCTTCACAGTTTTGTCTCATCTCGTCTTTTCCATATCATTTATTATTATTTGTTATAGGTATTATTATTAGTTTGCTTATTTGTCTCTCTCTCTGAAAAGGGTACTAACATACTCGGAGAGTCATATAATCTTGTTTGAGTTGAGTGCATCAAGCAAAAGGACATAAAAATCTGACCAGTTAACAAGACAGAAAATAACCTCTTTGCTGGTTTGGTTGTGTGATAGGAAACGGAAATGCTTGTAGCTCACAGCTCCTCAAATTCCACTCTTTCTTCTCATTCTCCTTCCACAATTACCATCACAACTGTTTCTCCGTGGTGAACCAAACAACAACACGACATCATCGTCATCATCGTTGCTTTTAACGACAACATCCTATACTTTAACCCTCAAAGTACATCACCACCACCACTTTTAACGTTCATGACACATTTTTACTACGCTTAAACAACATCCACATTTAAGATTTTTGGGGAGAAATACACATAAAATGCTAAATGCAAATAAACTTTTTGTGTGCTTAGTATTCATTTGGTCGTCAAGAATTAAAAGACACAGCTTGTTTACTGTACATTTTGCTGGTACCCACTTATTATAAGCATCATTGTGAAGCAGTTAGTTCCGCTGTGGATCATCGTATCACCACACACAAAACCAAGTCAAATAAATCAGCGTCCATTCTTTTTTCCCCGTGTCAATTTTCATTTGCTGAGAAACATTAAACAAATACAAATATTGTTCATATATTTTTGGCTCAGCTCAGAGTGCTCTGTACATAATATCTGGACAAACAAAAGGTATTGAACAAGTTGAACAGATCAATTTTAATGATGGTGACTATTTTCCGGTGTCTGGTTTCCGTCTGGGAAAATCATGCCAGTTTCATTCACTGAGAAGAAGCTAAGACACAAAAAAGGGATCACGCTTGAAAGAAAAAACCCTCTGTGGTGAGTATATAGTTGATAGTAGTGAGTGGTGACGCTTTTTTGTACGGGTGGTGTGTATCCGATGGCTCATTGACTTGCACTTGGAGAGATGAGGAGTAAGGTGCATTGCACGCATTTGGTTTTTATCTGGGTATTTGGGCATTTGGGCATTGCTCTTGGGGCACCCTCTTGTTTGGAATTGTATGACCTTATAATAAGGAAGAAGCATTGGTCATTCATAAATTAATAGAAAAAAGGATTTTTTGGCTTCCTTCTTAACAACTAGGGTTTCTAAATTGCATTATGGTAAGATGACCAAAATTCAAGTAGCTTTTACGCATTATAACGTAAACGATTGAATGAATGTGTGTGTATTATCCTATCTAACAAGTGCTCACAGTATGGACCATTCGTTCTTCTAAATATCTCGGCCTTTTTGAAAGACATGTGTGTCCATGCTGTGTTGTTTATACTTGAATTGATGACGTGCAAGTGTCGTGTACAAATATAAGGATAAAATTTTTGCTTCAATTTCTCTGTCAAATGTAGAATAAAAATGACCCTAGTTCTCACGCTACTCTGTCTTCTTTTATAACCCATTAGCCGAGTGCTCTACATAAAATATTATATATGCATTTTCAAGTTACAATCTAAAAGATCAACATTATCCTCTGCTTCCACATGGACCTTTTTTTACCCTTTTCCACTTAATCTTTGAATAAGCTGAAGTGGCTGGTCTATGAACGCATTTTTCTAGCGTGTTGATTTATACACACGCACCAAGTAATTTCCATTTGATTTGAATACTAGCCATTTGATAATGATAATCTAAGGAGATTTCAAACATTTGATATGACAAAAGTAGATTTCCTTTCTACGCGTTTCCTTGACCAGCAACGTTGTTGTCGTTGAGTGTCCAGCAGAGGCTATAAATAACTCGTTTCACTGTGTGTTCCAATCTTAAAGCGTATTAAATAGAGGAAATTAAGCGGATTTATGTCCACCGCTTTCACTTATCTGCAGTTAATTTATTTTATAAATAAGCTAGCAAAATTATAAACATGAAGTGATAGCCCCATAAACAAAATTTGGAATACTGCAGCTAACTGGTACACACATTTGAATATGATGATAAATCTTCAAGACGTATTGTCTTATGCGTGTGTATATTATGCAGAGTTACAAAAAACAACAGTTGCCGTGTTTGGATTCAAAGGGGATTTTCAATTTTCTCGCCTTCGTACCAACTTTGTATGAAGCTGTTCAATGTTCAAGTGAAAAAGAAGGGAAGAAAAAACTACACCAGTGTTGCGGTGCAATGATGATGAAGGTGTTGATACGCAGTATTTCACATTTATCCAAAGCCTACGCAACCGTAGCGTATATAATAATATACAATGAGACAGGATTGATGATTGATGATAATGATAAAGGTTATCTGAAATGATATTATTTTTTTATCATTCTTCCTCCTTTTCTATTCCTTTATCTTTCTTGTTCTTTTTCAAGGGAAAATAAACATCAGTCTTGTAGATGTAGTTCTGTGTTCACCAAAAAAAATACTTTTTATACATTTTTTATTGTTATCGCTCAGTATATTGTATAAAGTGATGATGATCCAGGATAAAAAAATGATTGTATAATGTATGACAATACACATCTCTTGCAGGAGAAAATTTAGATGTTTGTTTGAACAAAAAATAAGGTGTAATGTATGCGGTGGTGCATGGAAGCGGCATAATTTTAACAAGAAACATGTGAAACGGAGAAACGATAACGATTGGTAATTTGGAAAAGATAAATGTGCTCGGGCTAGACAAAGAGAAAGGCAAGTTGGTAGTTAAAAGCAGACGAAGTTCAGAAGCGATACTTTAGGAACAATGAAAAGTTATACGAGTGACCATTAACCACACGCTCAGGGTATTCACTTTGCTAAATGACATTTTATTGTTGCAACGGAATCTGGTTTTCAGCATTTTTTGCAACGTTGCACTCAACAATGTTAGCATGCTGCATTGCTAAAAATAAGATTGATCTTAACAGTTCATCCTTGCAACCAATTCAATTCCTTCTACTTATCATTATTACTTTTTAAAAAAATGTTTGAATGTCTACTCATTCCCTATCTCATGTTAGTTTGGATTGTTGTAGTACGAAAAACTCAAACAGTTATTTATTTGCCTTGGGTTTCAAAGAGCTTTTCATGTTTCCATGAAAACCTACTTGTTATAAAGAAAGCTTCACTTAGACACAAGTAACAAGTTTGATTTTGAATGAAGAATGATACAGACGAAAAATAAAAATAACAATAATGTACTGTGATATGTTCGACGATAAAATGAGTAACGATTGTGATCATTTCTTAAGCATCGTTTACACTTGGCTGCTTTAGAGTATCAAATCACTTGTGTATTATTATTGCGCCTGTTTTTTTCGTGTATTCGTTCAAACTGTGTGCTCTATTATCTTAAATATTTTTATCCCAAAACCAAAAGCCAAACAGTCCTGAATCCCCTTTCTTCAAAAGCTAAAAACTCTGATGAAAATGGTGATACTATGTGATGTTTTGATACGAAACTGATAATTTGCCACCCTGAAAAATTTACTTACCTTGTCCATTAAAAAGAGAGCTTTACCAAAATAAATACATTTTTTTACTACACCGGATCCAAAAGAAGAAATTCATAAGGTAACAGAATATGCTGCTGCTGATTTGAAGATCTCTAAACATGGTTGTTGTTTTGTGCAAAGAAAGGAAATGTATATTGCCTGCTTGCATTTACGACGTTGCTGCTGCTGCTGATCATCTAGAATGATTGCAGCTCAATATATAAACTTTTGGAGTACCTTTCCTCTTTCCCTATCACCCACTTCCTTTCTGAATAATCTTTTATGTTTTTTGCAGGATTGCAACTGTGAAGATGCGATAAAAAATAGATAAGTTTCTTCTTGTTACCTGCTGGCTTGAGTTTGATCCTTTTCTTTCTGACTTGTTTAGAAAAAAGGAGTTACCAAATTTCCTTTTAATAAACAGAATTATTGGAGAGAAATAAAGGGTTATTATGAGAAAATGCCTGGAGCACAGTCTGGAAAGGATAAACATAAACAGGGATGGAACGCTGCCATTTTTTAATGACCACGGCTTTTTCTAAAATTGTTTATGAAATCTTCAACTGCTAACTAGTTGTTTATATATTATCTTTTTATGATAACCTGGTTAACTGATTCCTTTAGAGTTGCGTTTTCGTTAAAATTCACTTCAATTTTTGGGACATATACATCCTTTCAAGCGGGCTATGGCATAAGAATATTGTATGCTTATTATTGTGCTATTCCCTCTGGGCTTTACTTTTTGTAAAAAGTGTAAACTGTTATCTTACCATAAATTCTTGCTGATAATTAAATTAAACTTTTAACTTGAAAATAAAATGTATTTAGTTTCTGGTTGATCTTGTTAATGTTGCTCATATATGAAAAGGATGCACTTTATTTTCACAAAAAAACATGAATCAATTTCTCAAAGTAATTTACTTTTTTATCTTCTATCTTTCATTGAAAGGTTTATAAAATGCAAATAAATTTTTTGGCCTGAAAAATAAAAAAACAGTATAGAGAGCAATAAGTTGGTTCAGTTTTGCATTAAAATTACATATTTATCCAACAACAGGAGCAACGAGCAACCCGGGGCATTCTTTTTACTAGACTTGTTCCATTCGATAACAATCCTGATTGAAAAATTGTAAAGGGCTAAAAGGAAGTAAAGCCATTTTTGTTCATTGAGTCAGTTGATAAATAGTAAAAGGTTGCGTCATTCATAACTCTTCTCTTTCTGGGCTTTTTATCATTCTAATCCCTACATAGTTTCTTTTGCAGCATATCTTACACTTTTATTATATTCATCCGTATTGTATTCCAACTTATTGCCCATTTTTACCCAAAGAATGCAATTATTCTTGTACTATTTGTTGTTTGCTATTTTTTAAGAAAAAACATAACACTCTTGCTATTGTTATTGCTATTACCTCTACACAATCAAAGTTTGCTGTTGGTTATCACTCTCACCAAAAAAAATTTGGCACTGAGTGCATATTTTTCTCAAAAGTCTCGTCACTTCATGCCACAAACACATTAAAAATCTCTCTATGCACAACTTAGTTTCATTCAGAAAGAAAGCTACCAATTCCAGTGTATAATTTTTTTTATATAAAAAGTTCAGCTTATTATTTTTTTTACTCTTGATTATTTTTATCGTTATGATTATCGTCATTGTGTGTTTCCCTTGTTGTTTGGTAAGCTGTGCTGTGTTCTGCTATGTGCAGACCAAGTTATGTGCTGATGCCCAACAACCGTGAACCCAGAAAAAGAGCCATCACCATGTAATCATCCCAAAGGATCAACAAAGCAACCTATTACACGAAGCTGGTGAAGGTTTTACTCCAATCTAATGGAGAGTTCTCTCTGGTTGATAAATGAGACTGGATTTTGTCTGGAACGACATACGTTATATGGATGCACTACAAGCTTGCATTTTATTTATTTGCTGGTCCAAATTGATGAATGGATGGTATTACTGACAGTAGTGAGTGGTGTACACGTACATAACAATATTTATTATTTTTTACAACTACAATTCACTCTTGTTTACTTTTCTACTCCTAAAAACTTACAACTTATTGTTTGTGCATATTATTGTGCTTGTAAAAGTTTCTTTGCTGATATATCTATATCTTCCTCTTATTTAATATTTTTTTCTATCGCCACATCATCATCCTGTTCTCCTTCTTCTGTTGCCTTTTCATCTACACTTACCATCTTATCGGCAGAGCATCAAGATGAAAATGAAAGGACCTTTTAACAGCTGCCCTATAAAAATTTAACGAGCCTTTTAATTACATTAATGGTCTTGATTTTGCTCCATGTTTATTACAATACCAGCATATTATGAAATAGATTCTTGGACAGGGAGGTAGCAGAAGAAGGCATAAAAGATGCGAATGAATGCAAAATATACAACTTGAAGCAAATTTCTTAAGTTTATGTAGTGTCCAGTCCAGTTGTATTACTACAGCAAATTACACTGCATTTATTCATTTCCAAGCTAATTCATTAATTTAATGGACGTTTCTTTAGAATTGCAATAATGCTGTCAAAATTTATTGTGTAATAATATATTTTGCATGCAAATTGAGAAATCAAAAATAAGACCAGCGTTCAAAATTACGAGATTAAAGCTAATTAATACGCACGCTTTTTTGCTAGCGTTACACAACACACCTACTAGCAATTTCCTGTTTGCTTTGTCTTCATCAGGTATACTAACGCCGTGCCCAAAATGTGCGAAAAACTCATAAAACCTGTTACGTTGCTGACAACAATGTATCCATTCTACCCAGAATGATTTACTACCCCGAGAGTGGACTAAATGGCTCATGATGGGAGTCATGATGGTGTAATGCCTGTCTTATCTAAAATGGTGGCATTTGCACCCAATAAAAAATCGCCATTCCGCAAATTATTTTAATGACTTGAAACTATGTTTTCTTTGCAAAAAAATGTGAACACGCATTCCTGCTGAAGATTCAGCCAATGAATTTTTCTAATCTGTAAATACGCAAAGGGAAACCAAGCTATTTGTATGATGATTCTGTTTGTTAAAAAAACCATTTTCCTTATTCAATAGTTAACAATGAAAAGGTAGACTACCGGCGGTGTGCTTTTTTGTGTCCCTCACTATTCAGCATTTTTTTCGTGTTCACTAGCCTTTTTATTGTCTCAAAGAATGTTTTTGCGGTTTTATTATTTACACTAACACAGGTTTTCCGCTGTGTTGCTGTTAGCGCTTTGGTAACTTTTATGTAAAAAAATGGGAAAATGGAAAGCCCTCTCTCCACCGCTCCATCATCCCTGTGCTTGTTTTCAAAACGACATGAAAGAATCTATTGGAACAACTGGCAAACGAAACAAAGACAGGTAAACAGGTCCACATAAGTAGCCAGACAACAAGAAAATGTGCAAATATGTAAACTTTTTATTGATCCGGCTACCCGTTTTGAAGAAAACGCAGCGTTAAATTGAAATGCAAGCGTATATAATAATTTTGTACTAATTTTCTTCCTTTTTTATTATCCAAACGGACTGTTTCCCTGTGTTGCAATTTTTATTACGTTGCTGAAGAAACAACAAGAATGATACAATGTTATGATATTTACTCGGGCCATTTACAATTTCCTTAATGATTAGAAATGGAATAACAAACAGTTGTCAGCAAAATGAGTTATTACACTGAAAGAAAAATACATGTTTTTTTGGATGTGAAACAGTTAAAGAAAAGCTGTTGGCAGAAAAATTTGTAATGTGTATATATTTTCTTGTAGTATTAAATCAAGCTGCAAATTGTCCCATTGATTTGATTGAATGAGCAACAACGGATGCAAAAAAACGTTTTATTTGGTTAGCATTTTTTTCAATAAGAAAAATTATCTTGATATTTTCAGCAAACTTTTTAAAAGCAATTGTACAGCAAGCATAAAAGCTGGTTATTATTATTTGTGTGAAGGTGTAAAAGAAAATACACAATTGATTGATTTTATGCTTCTGATTATGTGAGTTTTGCGGTCTTTTCAACGAAAAAAGTACATGAGTTCATAGCCCTATCAACATGGGACGCAATAATATGTGTTCACTGTTCACTCTTCACTTGACAATTTTCACAGTGCAGTTATTGCAAATAGATAGCTTTTTAAACTATGTCGTTGACATCTGCTCGCTTGTCAATAACTGAAAAAAACTCAAGTTCCCATGATTTGCCCCAACACTTGGTTAATTCACAAAATTCTCATGTGTGTAATGCATGGGAAAAGAGTGACTTTACCCTTAGAACTATTTTTCAGCTTATTTTCATGTTTTTCTTGGTCCAATGCTGAAAAAAGTACATAATAAACTTATCATAAAAAAGTTAACACTTAAACTCATTCAAATATTTTTCTAGTATATTTGATATTATTCATAGAATTGCAAACAGGACGAGAAAACCACAGAAAAAACCGATACTTTTTTGGCATGCATCGATGGAAAAGGATTCAAAGGAAGAGCAAAATGAGAGAGATGGTATATAAATATATTATTATGTACAATGTACATAATAAGTTGTATTTTTTCCTTTTGATGTATTTTGCCCGATAACAGTGTAAGCTTGAGAAGTTTTTAAATAATAATAATATCGATAATAATATCGACTTGTTGCTTTTAGTCAAAAATAGGTGTGAAATGTGGTTGCTATCAAGTGCCAAAACTTATATTTTTTCAAATGAACAACTCATGTATTATTACGTGCGAAAATAGCTCTAAAAAGTTGGTTGTTGCATATTTTTTTCTTCTTTTACAAGTGGCAAGAGATTTTCCAAAGATTGTGTGAAAAACTCATCAGCATCCCAGCGCATCATCTTCACAGACAAGTATCCCACCGTTATCTTTATCATCGTTTGCATAAAGCAGCAGTACAGATAGTAGTGGTCCTATCCTTAATCTTTGGGCTGTTGGGTTGTTGTATGTGTGTATTTTATTATGAAGCTTGCGATCAACTTCATGGCTTGTTTTTTTCTTTGTTGCTTCTGTTCAACTTGTAAGTTTTGTTGCCGTTTTCTAAAGTCAAATAATTTACTAGTTGAAATTCGGAAGAAAGCAGTAGCCATCATCATCATCATTATCTTTCAGTAAATTGAAGCGAGAAACATAGGTGCATAATATATAATATAATAGTCATTGAAATTAAAACATTGATAAAAATCTACTAGTACACTGTACGCACGTGAAAGTACAAAGCACTATAAGATGTTGTGTGTGTGCCTGAAACTCGATTTCGAGAGAGAACCTTCTTACGAAGAAGAAGAAGCAAGAATTCTTGCTGCTAAATTTCCCAATCAAATGTAATTCAAGTCAACACGTTTTCTGCTGTATCCTCATTATCACCATCGTCATCATCATGATTATGAAAATTACTCGTAATAAATTGTTTCAACGCGAGAAAGATGTAGCGCGAAATTTTACTTTAGCATCGAGCAGATCTTACGGTCGTTTTAAAATATATACTAAGTTTGAAGATGTACACATTTTAAAGCAATGTCATGTTACTTCCATATCAAATCAAAATTCTTTCAAGTTTTGTATATTTTCTTTATTTTACAGCATTTATTTGTATTATTATAGTTAAAATATTATTTATACTTTAAAGGTGAGATAATGTAATTGACGCTGCATGCTTTAACGGACAAGCGACCCATAAGGGTATTTTATGAGACAGGCAGACACATCGCTGCTACCACGGTAACTGCTAAGTGCCAGAATAAAACATAACTATGCTTTTCTAATTAGAACAATTTTTAAAAACAACTATTTATGCTACTTTTGCTTAGAAAGGAACAACTTTGCACAAATGTTATTGCAGTCAATTTTTGCACCTTACGTTAGAAAGAATGTCGTTTTCTCTTAGTTTTGATTAACAATAGTTAATTGAATATTGAATACGTTTTCTTAGACATTAGAGAAATGTAAAAAGTTGGTATAAGAAACAAACCAACAAAAATACATTCCTAAGAGGCTTTTAGAAATTAATAGAACCGACAATGACATCAATAATATAGGAAATGAATTTCGCCTTTTTACCCATGGAACATAGCTACAGTAAAACCACAACTCACAATATTATCAATGTGATTTCGAACTAGACTTTAGCGCATCAGTAAACAAAATCGTTAGGTAGCCCAAAACTGAAACTATAACCACCGTTAAAACTCAATCCATGCTTACAAAAATTGTATTTCCCCAAAAACGTTTTTTGCACATCATTTCTACTCTCGTTTTAACTAAAAGCAACTAAGCATTGGATGCACAAATTCATCATTTAACTTAAAGCAGCCCAAGATACGCTACCTAATTAATGATTGTTGTATGCATAAATTAGAATTCATCCAGATAACAAGGGTGAAGTGGAGTAAATCGGTATTCTGCCCGACTCGTGCCGTATAACGTTGAATGTGTACACTGTGTACAAATGCAAATTACATACCTATGCTTATATTTACTTCGAAATGCTTTTCGACTCAACATTTTACCAAGAAAACACTGACATCTATTCTTAAGCAGTCAAGCAACATTTACCCATTGTTATAATCTCCAAACACAACTCAATGAAATTATGAATGGTCAGCGTGACATATCCACTAAATGTCAAGGTGTATTGTGTAATGCGGAGTGTGTCAAGTAAACAATCACCTTTTCAAAGGAACAAAGGAAACTGGTGTAAAAGGAATGGCTCTATATAGCATTATGCCGTTATATGCGCAATGCGGCAGGCCCAAAACTCAAATCCATCGCTTCTTTGTCCGAAATGTATACACTTTTCGGAAGCTGCTCTGATTGATTATAATTATGTTTTATAGTTTATCACCACATTTTGGGGATTATGAACATACATGCCCTAGTACTTAATCCCACAATTAATCCCACACACGCATGTCCCAATACATAATGTAAGTTTTTATATAAAAACAATACAAACATCCGCTTAACTCGCTAATACGCTTTAGTAACAAACTTTGGCGTTTACTAATCAAAATTGCAAATCGGATTTTTTAATAGCTACATACAACAAACAACAGCAAAATTTTATTGAATGCAACCTGCGCCAGTGACTATTACAATCCGTCTAAATTACACTAGCTTAGCTCTTTTTTCAAGTTTTTTTTATATGTATGGTGCTGTTTCAGCATTGTCAACTTTAACTAAAGAAAAGTTTCATCTTATTACTGTGCAGACGAATAAAATGCAACAGAGATAAAGAACACGACGGTGGAACACAATACAAAAAAGCGCAGAATTCTGCCACTCTATTTTTACGCTAGCATTATTATGTAAACCCTAACAAGTCAGTAAAAGGAAAAATGGAGCTAGGTAGATAGGTATACATAGTATCCATTTTTTATCCCTATAAAAAAGTGAACAAACAAAATAATTCTACTTGTGACTTGATAGCGTATTGTGTCTACTAGTCCATACAATAGGTAGACAGACAATATAAACACGTATACAGATTTTTGTCTCCTGTCAATTCTCCTGTTCAATTCACATAAATTTTCTTTCATCTGCCGCCACCAAACTATACAGTATAGCATATTATAGAGCTTTCGTTTTTTATTATGCCTGTACACTTTCCCTGTTTATTCTTCCGCTTTCTCTCTTCTCTGCTCGGGGAAGGGTAATAGAAATACAATTTTTCTTTGTCGACATCCCTCCTCCTTTTGCATTTCTTAGGTTGTTAGTAGAGTTGTGACCGTCACCTTATCTCTATCACATCGCATCACTTTAGTTGTGAATCAAGTTTTCTGTAAATAAGATAAAGAAAAAGTCAAGAAAAAACAAAATATTACCTGCGTATAAATAAAAGGCATGAAATGATATGTACAAGTACAAACTTCTTGAAAACAGTCCTAAACATATCATATTTTACTTTGAGACTCAATTTTGTTCGGTTTTGTTACTTGAGTAAAAAAATACTGATTTTTAAATGATGATATGAGAAAACTTTTTCTTAAGTTGATTTTTGTCAGTTTGCATTCTATTTGCAATCTTGAAATGAATGAATGATTGTTGATTTGTACATGATTTCTTTGCAGAACATTGAACGTCGCATTAAAAACTTGGAAGCTTCATGCTTTCTACATTTATTTTCTCCCCTGGTCGCTTACAGAAGACATAATATACGTGCATACATATACATAACCCGAAAATTCGCCTTTTTGCATTATTTCACGTTATTTACAAAATTGACAGCACAACATAAAAATTCCTTGGTAAGAAAAGAATACTACTTGAAAGAAAAAGATTGATGACATGTAAGAAGAAAAGTACACATAAAACTATGTAAGCCACCGAGCGTATTGTGTACCCCTCAGTCGATAAAATAAAAAGTGACTTAGGGAAAGTACATAAATATACAGCAAAAACGAGAAAGATAATGTACAAGAGTATCTTTTGCGTTCTAGTTTTGTTTCAGGGTTTGTGAAACAAGTGAGTTATAGATACACGGCAATATTCCGGATTTTGAATAATAAGTAAAGGAATGGAAGGATGAGTGCATGCTCTGGAACAAGGGTCAATACCAATAACAAACTATCAACTTGTGTGTTTATGTGTACGCGGATTCAAAAAATGGACGTGATTTTCAGATGCAGTGAAATAAATTTATTCAATTTTGGATGGACAATAACATCTTAAATGCATTTATACGTTTGCTTTTGTGAACATGAAAGTGCTTACTTAGGATTTTGGAGAAACATGAGGAAAATGCTTATGGAACATGGAAAGTTTTATGCATTATTTATAATTTTCATGCAGACAGAATAAACATTCTTTTTAAAGGAATCTGACGTTCTGAATTATAATGACATTGGTATATAAACGTGAGCGAAAAATGTAGGACTTTTCATATAATCCGCCACACTTTTGTCGTTTGAATGTTTCTGGGGTTTCAAAACTTAAACATTTTATGTCAGTGTAACTTTTACAATCAAGTAACTACAAGTATCAGTTAAATGTTGATGCATGAAACTAACTGACGATGTCAAATGTTTGTCAAATAAACGCACTGAATATGAAACGTAGACGCTACTTCCTTTACTCAACATTTTCGCCCTTTTCTAAACTTACCATTCTTCATTTTCAAACTTTTCCTCCGGAGGATTCATATCAGTCTCATTTTTATGCAATTAGGAAATACAGTTTCCTAATTTTCTGTCAATTGAATATGAGTAAAAGACAACAGAAAATATAACCGAATTTCTTTGTCTTGCAACGACTTGTAGATTACCTAGTACCTAGTATAAAAACTGAGAATGATTGAAACGGTCAAAATGTGCGGAATTATGGATGCAAGTTAAACTTCATGTTATATGAACAGCGGACAGCGCCTGCGCCTCCTTGCATACTAAAGCAAGGAAAAAACCTTTCACGACGCCGATTCTATAGTTTTGTGAATGGATAGTTGAACAGCAGTTAAGTAATTTAGAAGTGTGAAGTCAATGCAGTCAGACATCAATTGTTAACTTCTTCGTTTTCCTTAAAATAGTTTTATCTTCTTAATCCATACTATCCCTTAGTTTGCATCAATTAAAGACAATTTCTCAATTTAAGAATGAACAGGAAATGCTACTTTCATTACCAGCTAATCATTGTATGAAAAGTCATTAAATCAAGCACAAACCCTATTTCATTTCTAAGAAATGGTTTCTTGACCAAAATCATAGCTTGACAAACAAGAGATAAAACTGTCAGCAATTTACCTTCAGGATCCACACTTATAGAAGCACAGGATGCTGTGCAAAATGCCCTTGATGAAAAGAAAGCTGGTACCCTCTGCCAAACGGAGACCTGCAAAGATGTGGGTAATAGCCCAATAATTAAACAAGGTTGCATTGTGGCTGTAATTGTTATTTGCCTTTTTTTAAAGTAAAATCTTCTACCTTCTCCTCATTGTATTACTGCATAGAAAACACTCCTCATAAAATTGAGCTAATTGTATGGTTGGCGTTAATTTATTGTGTACTTACGTAACTTAAATTAACTTTACAGTTTAGTTGCTTTATTATTGTCATTGCATTAAATGATCTTGACTGGTTTGATATTATCCTTATCAAGAAGGTTTTTCCCATAAAATAATCTATGTTTATTGTGAATTGGCGCATTTTCTTGTATGCGTCTTACTTTCTTTCAAGATACGTCAGATTTTATGGTACTACGAGGTCTAACTGAGAAACATCACAAGTCTAATTATTTTATGAAAAAGCCATGGAGTATGCAGTCCATTTCCTGTATTTTTGTTTAATTATAAATATTGTACCTAAGTCATTTAAATTTTCAAATATCTGAACTGCAATGATGAAAAGAATGAGAATTCAATTTAGGTTTGAGTTTGGACTGGGTAAAATGTCGTCTTGTTGTTGTTACAAAGTTGCTTTTATGTAAATGAGGAAGGTTCTAGTTCGAGCAAAATATTTTGTAAGCTTGCTAAGGATGAACAAAGCCTTCAGTCAGCCACTTTATTTTAGTGAATTCCACGAAAGCTTGATAATGAATCCAACAACAGTGATAAGTACTACTTTTTGAAGTGGTTTGTATTTTGTCTGAAATCTGAAGTGCTCAAGACTTTTATAAATTAGGCATGATTTTGTTTACCAGTTTGTTTTACTAAAAATGCCAATAACAACCAGGCACCAGCGTAAAAATAATTATAGATTTCTTAAAACGGATTATGATGGCAGCACATTCATTTGATATCTGTGCACAAGTTTTCTGAATGCCCTATTCACTGATATTCAAATAAGTTGAACTGCTCAGGAATGCGCACGCAGACAAAATAATTATTACGAAAAAAGCCTTGTGGCTACAAATGTATTTTTTGTTGGAAATGTCAGCTATACTTTATGCGCATCATATCCATGCGATTTTTATTACTGCGTACTATTTTCAAAACTAATCGCAAAATGCAAATCGACGAAAATATCGAAATTAAATTCTTTCTTTCACAAGCTATTGATTCTAGTTTTTAAGTTTTATACTCGATACGTTTCATAATTCTTTTACTTACGTTTACTAGGTAGTTCAACCTGAAATATGCCATGAAACTAAATGCGCAAAAGAACCATGAAGAACCATGCTTATGATGGTTATTCTTTAGATGCTATGAATCAAATGGTAGTTATTTTAATCATTTAAAATGAAAGCTTCAGAAGAAGTACAAGATAAGAAGTTTGAGGCCAAAGAAAACTGATTTCATTCGATTCTTTTGGTATTTTTAAAGGTATCGAATCTGAATTTCATATTTCTTACAAAGGAAGAATGGTGCGGCTTCATGATGGTTTGCAAGCTGAAACGGAATTACTTAATGCAAATAATTTCTTTGCAGTTTGGATGTTGTTATGTTGGAAAATGTCAGACAAACAGACTGATAAACAAAAAACGCATTAAGAAAGTAGACCGCTTGGCATGATGATTTATGTTTACCTTTCTAAAATGACGTCCAATATACCAATTCATATTTTTCTGCGCTTTTCATGATCGTTTGCCTTTCTTTTGAATTTTGTCTTTGTTAAACTATATCCACGGACTATTAACCTAACGAATTCTAGTCCAATTTAGTCACATGATTATTTGATGCCATTATCTATCGGTCTGATAGTTGCATTTCCTGTTGCATGCATTGGATAAACATTCAAAGTTTAGAACTCAACCTAATCAATTTGAGATTGCCTTTAAACACTGAATTTAAATCAGTTTCCGGAAATCATTCGAAAAATACGACTACGCTTGTAATGTTTAGTTTGATCCTTGTCACAATCCTGTCGATAGTTTAACTGGTATATAACGGCCGACATTTGTAATCATTTGTAATCATTCCTACTCCAGCCAACCTATGAGTAGGCACTTGCTGGCTTATTTAATAAGTTGACAAAGTGCAAGCCGTAGTTTTGCATTACGCCATTATAAGTTGCGAATATTACGGTTTGACACTTCTTAAAAAGTTGAACAAGGAGACAAAACTTGCTAAAGGTACAGTAAGCAATTATTTTAAAAACAAATTTAATTGAATTATTAGCTCGCTGCTTCAGCAGAACCCTTCTATAATCTCGTTAATTTATTTTTGTCAAATTATAAACATCTGTATTGATTCTAGAAACTAGAAACATTAAGATTTGTGGGTATTTTATTGTTACTAGTTTTCCAATATCAATCATCTAATCTAAAGATTAGTTAGTAGCAGTTCATTTGAAAGTTCAAAAGTAACAGTTCATACTTCATTCAACCTGTCGAATGCATAGTACACCTTCACGTGGACATTGAACTGAACCACTGAACATTGACTAGCCGTCTGTCTCTTTTCCGTCTTTCTGATGCCCTTCTCTCAGCAGAACGCATCACCACTTCACTCTAGACTGTCTGTGTCTCTCACTTCTCTTCTCGTGTGCTCTTCTTCGTTGGCACTGTTTTCGTCTTTGTGAGTGCCATAATTAATTTTAAGGACAATTTTGACCAGTTTATTTCTCTTGTAGTTAACATCAACATCCAACGATTGTCTTTTGATCTGGTTAAGTGGTAAGTATTTTTTTATTATTTTGTCTTTCTTTTGATGAACTATTTTTCCTCAAAAATCTATCCTAAATAATATGCGCATCATAATCACGGTTGTAGGGCTATGTCATATGATCCACCATACTTTTTGGGCAAATTCATAACTAGCACCGTATTTTATCATAATTAGGCATTTTCAAGTAACGCACTCTAACCATTAGATCCTCATAAATTTTAAAAGAGCGTATGGTAAATCCATCGATGATATCCTCATAAATGGTCGGCTCCTTCTTCACATTGCGCTTGTTGGCGGAGCACCACCACCACCTCCTCCATCGGGAATGGTGTTGGTGGAGGTAGCCTGATTTTCTCTCTCGGCCTTCTCCTTCCGCCGCTCCTGCTTTATCGTTCGACGACGAATTTCAGGGCTCTCCATTTTTGATAAGATGAAGCATTCCTTTTTAGTATTCAGGGTTGGGATGCCAACGTAAAGGGCGAGAAAAGTTGCCGAGAACACGGCACGGAGATGATTTCATTTTGGAATGCAAGACGCAAAATATCCATGTTTTGGACTGCTTTAGATAATGTTGCACTTCAAAGTACTTACTGGTACATTATTGTTCGTTTTAATTGTTCTCCATTGCTCTGTCAGAGTGCAAAACTCTTTCTAGTATTATGTTCATTATCACGGATAAGACTGTCATGTTATCAATATCATAATGCGACGATAATTACTCACATCTTTTATGCACAGAAAATGGTGGTGTGGGCTAAATTAAATATGATACGCATTTAAATCATTAACATTTTGGCTTAGCAGGACAATTGCTTGATGCCAAGCTTAGTGGGTTTCCTTGTACAAGTCTGTTAGAAATGACTTTTTCACACCACCAGTGCACCCTTGATGATGATAATGTCTATTTCTCCCAATAATATGCTTATAATTTAGTATAAATGAGTTCATAGTGCATTTGTATCATGTTTTGATTTTGGCAACATATAAAGGCGGCCGAATAAATGGTTTATCTTGTGCCCGTGTGCTTACAAATGTCAATCTGATGGGGTTCCAGGGAGATCAGCAGATTGTCTGGTTTGTGATCATCATATGACTCACTACACACTTTTTGTATTCATAAAGCTCACTTTTGGTACACTTCTTAGTTATAATTTAAAAGTACACAGAAAGGAACAAGTAAGTGGTCTCGTCTTTTTGCCTTGGTTCATTTATATTGCGTGAATACAGTCACAGTAAACAATACAGCAGAACTGGTACTTAAAAATTATTAATGGTTTACCAACAAGGTGACAGACAGATAGTAGATACTTGGCTGCAAATTCTTCAGAAGAAAGTTTTTAGCATTTAGTGAATTCCATGAAAGCTTGATAATGAATCCAGCAACTGTGCTAAGTACTACTTTTTGAAGTAAGTACGTATTTTGTCTGAAATTTGAAGTGCTCAAGATTTTCATATATTGGACATATTACAAGCGTATTTTTCGTTGGAAATTGTCAGCTATAGTTTATGCGCATTACATCCATATGATGCGTACTATTTTCAAAACTAATCGCAAAATGTAAATCGACGAAAATATCGAAATTAAATTCTTTCTTTCAGAAGCTACTAATACCTGCAGCCGGATTTTACAAAATCGTACAGCAAACAATCGAGATCAGACTGATCAGGGTGAGTGGGATAAACGTACGGGGTCGTATTTTTCGCTACACTGATTTTGTTGTTGATTAAACTTACAGACAATGGGGTCGTGTATTTCGATACTGAAACCAAAAAAGGGAGACAAGAAGTCGGATACCATTCAGGATGAGAAGACCGAAAAGCAGCTGAAAAACAGGACAGAAAAGAAGGAACAAGAAAATCAAATAAAACAAGAGTTTCTACTAGTAAGTGACTAATTAGTTGGTTTATTTGTCTTACTATCTGTGTTAGTAACTGTGTGCATTAGTAGATTTTTGAAACAATGCACTGAAATATTCTTGTTCACTAAATAGGAGCAACTCAAACGTCTTGATTTCGTCACGGAAAACACTCAGTTTGAGATAGAGTTCGCCCTACCACTTTCCAAGGATAAACGAGGGAATGATGTGGATTTCCGACCTTCGATGATGCTCTCCCCATCCACCTCTAAAAAGTCGCCACTTACATTGATTATAAGTGATGAGTTCATTAGTGTTTGCGCTGATTTCCTGGCTGAACATTATGTTGGAAGGCAAAACTGGTTAGTTGGAGAACTGGGCGTTACTAAGGACTGCAGAATCTTCCTAGAAATCGATATTGCCAACGATAAACGCCTTACTCTGTACTTTGAGACGGCCCAAGATGTAAATGAACACTATGTTTCCATGTCAATACATGTATTGTCTTGTCTTGTACTTGTCAAATTAATCATGTTATTTATTTAATAGGCGCAAATTTTCACTCACACACTGAACGGTGGGATTGTCAAAGTTGACAAGAACTATGAGAAGATTCAGCAGGCTTTGTCTTCACGGTAAAAGATATTTTAGTTAATAATAATAATCATGTCTTTATTGAACTCATTTTACTTTGTCAAAAAACAATCAATGAAACCTCGCTGCGCGTTTTACTTCATTGGTCCGTTTAAACAAATTACATGTATAAAAGCCCGTTAACCAAATATAAATACGGCGATAATTCTCATTCTATTTCGTATGTTGCAGGTTCGAGATATAAATAGTAACTACCGGTAATCCAAATACTTCGTCGTATTCGTCTTCGTCTTCGAACGTCTTCTTTAAATATTTTAGAAAAACTACAACCTCTATTTGTTAAAATTTTCTGTAAATCCAGTTATAATTTGGCGTAATTAAAAACGAACATCAACAAGCATAATTATTGCTGTAGTTTCGCATTCATTCAAAGTATAAACGTACATTTTCAGTTGGGTGTCATCCCGGAATTAATGTTTTATAGTACCAGAATTTAGGCTTTAATCAGTGATTTGTTTTAAAATCGCGGGTAAGATTTTGCTTGGAGCTCTAAGATTCTAGCTTTTTGTAGTATTGAAACATTTATTTCTCCCATTTAAAAACGCATTTATAACTGGTTCGCTTGAGGTGCCCATATGAGGCTCATATCTGGTGGTAAAAGTGAGTCTATTCCGTTATTACTGATTCGTCCGGACTTGGTCGCATAAGCAGCGCTTCACATCTGACAGGTTAATATAAAACTAATGAACGAGATTTCTTATGCTCCATGATATTAATGGATTACAACAGCATGATGATTCAAGAGTATGCTATAAATTTAGGTGTCTTTATTTATGATACACCTGCAATTACAATAATATAATTATAATAACATTATGTTTGGCTGCAGTAAACTACAAATTTACCAATTGTGAAAGTGCATGGACAATATTATGGACATAAAAATAATCGATGATGGCATGAAAGCATTTATTACTGTTTTCAACCTGAAATTTCACATTCTCTCATGCAGGATTCCTTACTGGGAAAATTATCTGTATTTCCGGGGCAAGTAATAAAAGGACGACATTTTTTCATTATGCTATCATAATAGTAGCGCACAATTTCTTCCTGACATGTACGCGGTGTTGAACCCAAATTGCATTTAGCAGATAACTTTGGAACATTAAAACTAGACGGGCTCACAATCCTTTGTAGTCCAGGAGCACCCAGAGACACAATACTGCTCGCCGACTCTGGATTCGTGATGACAGTGGAGTTGTCAACGACATCTTTTAGTCTTGCACATGATTGAAGACAATCCTGTTCTGTGACAAAGTTGTTTAGGTTGCCTGAGTTAAGAAAACAGTTTACTGATGAGCGTCTGCAGTGCATTTCATGTATCATTCAATTGTTGACTTACCTTGGCAGCCTCCAAATATAAATGGTCTGCATTTACGAGTTGCGCTATCAAAGAAATATCGCAGAATATCATTCCTGCATGGTCCCGAGTCCTTGGGTAACCGGCATGGATTGTTAAACCCGGGATGTATTTGGCCAAATCCGGGTAGCGTATTTTGGTGCGGAATTGGTGGGCTTAAAATACCCGGAATAGTAGAAGGTGAAAATTCGGAGGATGAATCGGGGGAATATTGCAGCGGACTATTGTTCTGAGTGAATCCCAGAGAAGGACTAGTAAAACTGGGCGAGTTTTGAAATGGGTCACTGCTCGTGCCAAAGGGATCACTGAGCACATTGCAACTCTGAGTAGGACGAGGTTGACATGATAAGGCTGAACTGCATTCCCAACATAAAGAATCGAATATGACATAATCCACAGGTTCGCTTTTTACCCCGTCAAATCCGTAGCTAATACGCAGTCGTAACAGTTGTCTGCAGAAAATAGTGTTCCGTTTATTAGCATGCTCTTGTATAAAATCAAGTTTTAATGGAACTTGATGTATTGTTAGGTATATTATCTTATTACCGAGTTTTTTCTAATCCCTCTCCTGGAATGTAAAAGTTGGCCACTTTAGCATCGTGAATAGGCATGTCAGGAATGTCACAGACAATCGACTGAAAGGTTAGCAAACGCCCATTCCCAGTAACTGTTCCCGTGTGCGTTGGTACCGCTTTTACATTTGGAGCCTTAGCAAGTCATTCAAAATACTCATAAAACGCATTCCCTTTGAAAATTCATATTTCATTTATTACATCAGCCTACCCGATATACATCAAAGTGACATTTAATGCTATTATGGTCTGCAAATCTTTCTCCCCACACAAGAACTTCGCTACACGCACGACTTCGAATGTCACACGCATCAACAAATCCAAGCGCGGATACTTGTGGTGGCGTGTTGGTATTAACTGAACAATCCGCTCCTGAAAACCCTTGGGTGCATCGGCAAATTCCTGAAACAGAAAGCAAATACTTGTTCATGATACCTTAGAATAGATAGATAAGAACTGAGTACTTCGAAACTCATTTTTACCATGATCACACGTTCCAGAACCACTACAGTTATTTAAACATAAACTGGATAAAATTGACAATGGAGGAGTTCCATGCTGCCTCCCAAGCTGTGGTTCCCAAGTAGTCAAGTTGTGATAAACTTGGTATCTACAGTTCCATCTTAAATGCTCTAAAGAATCCAGTGTCCAAACGGTTGATTTCGAATGCTGTATGAAACAGGTATACATTATGATTTCAATAATGGAAGGTAAACTCTGTTTTAGTTTCCAATTTGACTGAAAAACCATTTTTGGACATACCACCACTTCATTTCTACACGACATTATATGGGATTCTATATCAACTTGTGCTACATCTCTACACAATTTCGTAACAGGCATTCCCTCAATCAATCCTCGACAATAAACTTCTGCAGCGTCTTCCGTAATTTCTCCAGTCTTTTCAATGGCTAGTTTTAGAGGGGAATGACCAGAGAAAATGGGTAGAAGGGGTGCTTCCGTCGACTTGATGCCAAACTCTTCCCCTTCATAAGTAAAATCCTCTTCTTGAAGTAGATCTAGTAGCTGAGTTGTTATATCTTCACCCCGAGGATCCAGGCATTGCGCCGAAGTACACTTGTTCGCCTCAGCATCCTCCTCATTTTGCTCACTTTCTGGCTGGTATTCCTCGTAAGGGGATGAATGAAAAGCTTTAGCTTTTGGACGAAGCTGAACATCGTTCTCGTTCTTAAGTCCAGAACAACTACAGTGACCCGGGCTATATGCATCATCTAGGTGGGATTCATCCTCCTCATTACCATCATTTGTAAATGACCCAACAAATAAGCTTTGCTCTGTGGTGAGTCTCCAGGATTTGGTGAAATCATCACAAACGGAAGTTGTGTTGGGGTTGGGAGTGCATACAACTTGACCACGATAAGAGGAAAAGTCATTGGATTTGTCCCTGTCAAATGAGCCACACAAGCCAACGGTATGGTCCATATCGGAAAGGGAAGCTTGGAGGGAAATGTAGCGAAGATTTGGACCCAAGTTGAGACGAGAACCAGTTGGGAATTGAATCTAGAACGGGATGCAAATAATGGCCCATAGTACATTAGCTGATTGGTAAGAGATTTAAACCCGTATAAAATTACATTTTCTGCATTTACCTGAAAACTACGTCCCTCATCTATTCGAATAATTTTTGGCAAATGTTGCAATTTTCCAGGTTCAATATAGTTTCCGTCCAAGGTATAACTCCAAAATCTCATTTTTCCCGTGGTACAAACATCAGCAGCCAACATAATCTCCCCGAACCGAATGGCAATGGCGCATGTACACAGTGGCAAGTTGGTGCACTTTCTTCGATGAACTTGAACTTCGTACGGAAACACGGTATGCTTGTACAGCACAAAAGTGCCTTCATACGTATTCTTATACTTGACCCCGTCAAATGTTTGAATGTAATCACTAACAATACATTCTTCAAATACGTCCGCTTGCTCAACCGAAATTTCTTGCGTGGGTAAAATTATATCTTGCCAACGGGGTGGACTAGACTCTGCAGTTTTGATTTCAATCAACACAGACGACGCAGTTTCTCCATCTAGTCCACCAAAAAGTCCATCGCTTAAAGCCCAAACTGATATTTTATGCGTTGTGTTCCATTCATCCGCACATACTTTGTAATTGCAAGTGTTCATCACAATCTGAAATATTTAAAACAATGAATGAAATACAGTTTTGTAACAAGAAACCTTCTTTTTATTCTTCTTCTAGCAGTTGCAGTATTTACCAAGTCAAAGTTATTCCCACCCGCACATCTTGGTCCGGATGAAGATGCTATTTTGGTAGCAATGTCAAAAGTTATGCAGCATTCTTCCTCTTCTTCCGGTTCCTCTTCCTTTTTCTCTTGTTTTTTCTTCTCCTTCTTTTCCTTCTTTGGACAAACGATTGGGATGGTTGTCTGGAACTCAATGTTGACCGCTTCAGAACCTTCCGCGGCTACCATGTTTGATGGACTTAGCAATATAACACCAGTGTTCAAGGGTGGGCTAGTGGATGGTGCTGTAAAGGTATTTATTGTTGTGTGTTTTGCTTTTGCACGGCATTGCAACTGCGGAATATAAATAGTAAATTATCATCAATAGACAGTGTGAAAAGTGATTTAGTGATTTTAGCAACAACAATTTTATTACCGTTTGCCCTACAGCCCATTTGTCTTCTTTAAGCAGCCCTTTGTGTTGTTGCAACAATCCAAAGGTTTCCGACTGAATGATTTCATCATCCGCCAACCAGTCCACCTGCAGAGCTACCGTTTCCGGTACCACATGACCTCCCAGGGTAACATCACAAAAGAACTGAATTTGCGAACTATCTTTAGAGAGGCCATACGACACTTTGGTTTCTAATATATCCACGGGAACTGTAAGAAAAGGCAATTAAATTTGTATTGCACAATAATGACAAAGCTTGAACAACGATTATAATGAAATGATGATTATTATTACAGTGACAAGGAGTGTAGCCAGAATCAGAAGTCAGGCCTGCAGGACAAGGCACCTCGTAACCTGCACAATATGCAGATGGACACGCCGGCGTGGGTTGCAGGTGATACACCACAAAATCTGTACAATTCCTCACGAGCATGGGAAGTTGGGTTGTGCAACAGTTTCCTTTCACGGATATACATCCCGTTGCTTTAACTACGCCTTCTTGAACGCTGGGGATTGAGCCTTTTTTAAATCAAGAAACAATTCAATAAGGTTTAGTTTGTCAATCATAAAATATATTATTATCTAGCCATAAAAGCAATGAACAAAGACGTATCGTAACATCATCGTAAACGAAATGCAAGTCAAACTAGCAACATCTCATGCCAGCTTTTTAAAACAAGACCGACAACTGATAAAGCTTCAAGATCAAAACCGTTCCTTTTTCTTTGTTCACACTGTACTAGAACCATTAAGGTACCTATGTATCATGATCTCATTGTACCCCAGGTCCCAGAGTACATTCCCTACTGAAGCCAACAATTTGTTGGCAACAAAGTTGGCAGATCCCCTGATCGCTTTACTAGCAGAAGCTTAGACCCTACCATCAGCACCACCTAGTCTTGGATCGTTTACTCTTGCTTACTCTACAAGGTCAGTCATCCTGCATTTTCAAACAAATTATAAGATCAGTTTGAGTGCAATTTGTAACATAAAGATTATTGCTTTGTTGTTATTTTCAAAACTGTTTTACATAGACTAAATTGTCATTTTTAGCATATCATTTTTATTGCTTAACAGATAACGTTGTTATAAAAACAACTTTTTTGGTAAGCCATTATTTCAATTTTTGCATGATGATTATTGGCTATAGGTACATTAGTGGTTCTTGTAACGGTTGATTGCATTTTGCTTCTGTTTCAATCGAAACCAAGAACAAGATAAGTAGAAACAGGACATTTGAAGTTAATGAGTTTACTCCGTAGTGTAGGGAATAGAAGGCAGATTTACAGTATGCATGGTTGCACTATTGAACAAAACAATTCCAGAATTTGCGATAAGTCGGCTCGTTATGAATTACGCATAGTATTCGTTTAATGCTTTATGTTTGAATTGAATAGCAAAATGGTTGGAGATTAAAAGAGATTGAAATACTCAGATTGATAAACCAGTTTTAAAGATACTCGCTTTCTAAAACACTTGGCAAGAAATGTAAGAATTGGTTATCAACTATTCCGTTCCTTATCAAGCTTCCAAATTTTTCAAGTTGCAAAAGATTAGGAGCATAAAAATGGCATTGATTGTCAACTTTTGCGTTTCTAGTTATTCAACCGTTTCATTTATCCACAGATTAAGTCAGTTCATGATTCATTAATATTATTACATACTGTATCTACTGACTGTATTACACACTGAACGTGACAATCGTTTCAGAACAAAGCTTATTGTTTTAGAATTGACCAACCTACCCCAATAGTTCCCATTGCGTTTATTGTTGTTGGTCATTGAGAATCGGTTTTTATAAGAAGGATGTGTGGTGGTTACAGTATTTGTCCATCTTTGCATCTTCTTATGGAGTACTAAAATGTCATGACTCATGCAGGTACCTGGGCACGTAGATCACGCTTTTGTACCATCATCACATCAATGGAACCTTGGTATCAGCCACATTCATTATACTTATACTCTGTCAGTCATTTCTTTGTCATCGGCGAGTTTTCTAGAAATGCGAAATAGCTGGTAACTTCTTTAATTGAATAGGTACTACTAGCACAGCAACATAAAAATATAATGTGGCATGTGTGTGCTTACAATTGCCATCAAAAGGACGATTCATTGATGACTGACGAGTACTTCTTTTTCGTTTCTGGTGTGACTAATTTGTAATGATAGCATGTTACCTTCTGTCATGCCATAATTTGGGGAGGGGAGACCAAAAGCCAACCACGCGTTTAAAAGATGCAAGAATCAGTGAACGATGTCACAGGCGTTGTATAAAAAAGGCGAACCTTATCATGTGAATTATATTAGAAAATAGACATGAGTTGAAATGCGTCGTCAAGTGACATATTTATTAGTGCTATGCATATATTTGACATTTTCCCATTTTGCACTTTTGTAGCTCTGTAAATCCTGAATCACATGTACAAAATTTAATTGCAGTAGCAATTTGTATTGAAAGCTTATAACCGCACGAGTTTACATTCATTCGTTTCTTTTGGCATTATTTTTTCACAGTCTAACGGTAACGGTACTGAGGTCGCGCGATGCGTGTGTTCTCGGCGCTACGAATATTGTGAAATTGCATAACTCGTTTTATTGAAATGAAAACATCAAATATTTTTTGTTAAATTGATCGATATGCATTGACGCAGTGTATTGCTGCTTACTGAACCGTGTTTTTTTTGTTGTGGATGATGTTTGAAAGTGAAACTTGTATATAAATGTTATTATGGCTAATTCGGGAAAAATAATGGATATTTGAAAACCGTCGGAATGCAATTTTTAAGATTTTAGAAACTGACAAACATATTTAAATATATTATGTAATGTATGACAATTAAAAACTAGTAAGTTTCTGTAGTCAATTCATGTCAAGAAACTGTAGTACGTTTTATACAGATCTGAATACTGCATGAAATTCTCTGGGTCTGTCAACTTCTATTCCACGCGATGCTTAATCAATAACAGCTTGATTCATTATAAATTATAACCCATTCCTACGTGCTTTGAGTCACTGTCATTGATAAGAGTCAGTCATTCGTTTATACAATTTTACCATGATAACCGTAAAAATAGATTTTTTCGAAACTTCAAATAAAAAGAATCGGAAGGAAGCAAAAACGTTATCCGTTTTATTTTTCAGATAAAGATCAATGCCACTTGAGCAACTTTTTTTTGTCAAAAGAATTGCTTTAATTATATGTGAGGCCAATTCTAGATCAGTGGTTTCTTGGTAATCATTAAATTCAGAATTTAACTAGACTGCCTGGATATTGCACATTGCACTGAATGACGCACGCAATTAGTACGCACGAAGAAAATAATAAGTTTTAGTAGTTCTTGAAATTAACCGTTAAAACTTGTAATAGTACTAAAACATAACGGGATTTGGAAAAATAGATTTCCTTTGTGTTTATTTTTTGCTCACCCTTCATCCAAACCGGGGCTCGGGTTCCGCAGTAGTTGACACCTGGACACGAGGTAGGTATTGTGTTTCCAGCTAACGACTGGAAACGGTACCATCCCGTGACAAGGTCACGATCACATATGGCAAGCTCGCGGTTGGATCCTGAGCCGAACCTATAGTTATAGCTTCTTCTTGGCTCATTGTTTATGACACGGTGATAGTTGGGATGGCATGGGTTTACTGTTTGTCGCGCGTGCGCGTGGCTATTACTCTGGACGTCGTCGTGGAAGTGGTCATCGTAAAATTTATTTCGACTTCTGTAAGGTAGAAAAAATTACGTGAAATTTTAGCGAAATGAATAGCATAATTAGTAGTAAAAAATATGTTTGAACAACAAAAACAAACCTCAATTGAGCATATGCCGTTGTGGAAATCAGATAAAGAGTTAAAACAACAAAAGAGCACACTTTAGACACTTCATGATCCGCCATATTCCATTTGAAATTGACGTGAAGCGAAAAGAGATTCGAAAATAGGTATTTTCACATCATACAATTATAAATTAAAATTGACAAAATATGAGGAACAACTTTCAAAAACACGACACATGCATTCACACTGTGCACAAAACTTCACTGCAACCGAGACTACAACTCTATCCTGTTTGTTAAATCGGTTTATTGAATGAAACTGTATTACAACTTTCTGCTCCTGTAAACGGTAATGGTCAGTAATTCTGATGCTAGTTTCCAAAGTCCGTTTTTAGTTTGTAATTTTTCAGTTTCTATGAAAAGAAATCACACTTAAATTATTGCAATAAATTGCGTTCAAGTGGCCGACTTTGATAATTTCTAGAGAAAAACTTAAAATTGATACGAAACTTGGGATTGTTCACAAGCACATAACTTGCAAATACACTTTAAAACATTTTAAGAGGTACTCTCGATGATCAGAGGACTAGGACACTGGCTTGATTGTCACTACTGCGTTTCTCATTTCTAAATGTCAGCATTGGCTGCTGCGCGATCTCTTTGTTCGCTCGCTCTATCTCGTGCCAGTAAAGTAGCTAGATGTAGACTAGAGTAGCACCCGTTGAAAGGATAGTATTTGAAGAAGTGAATTTATCTTTAAAAATTGTGCAGGTATATTGTATATTATGAGTATGTATTCTGTATAATTAAAATTATTATCTGATATTTTGAACGTGATACATTGTGGACTTATGTGGAGTGAGAAGAACGAGAATACAGGTACAGGTCAGATCAAATGTTTCTCTGTTTTTATTTCTTGAGATTACAGCACTCATTGCAATGCAGTTACCAGAAACGAGGCCTTAAAACTATATTTAACTCGTTTTCTTACAGAAAAGCGTTTCCCATGTAGTAATAGTAATTTAGTTAGTGGTACCAATGCAGCATGGCCAGCATGTATGATATGAAACTCTAAAAAGAATCGTACGTCAATACTGACATTAATTTTACTGCCTTAAAATGTATGACAAATTTTTTGATTTGGCATCCATTTCACATTTTAAATGATTGTAGTAATCTGAAATCTCTGTTGAAAGTATGTCTTTTCTACTATTGATGCAGTAAAATCATAACAATAATAACAGCTCAAAGCCTTTGTGCTATTTTGCGGGTAAGTGTAGCTAAGCTATTGGTGCCGGAGAAAGATGGAAGAAAGAATGAAAGTTTTCAAAAACTAGAATTGTCATAATAATAGTCTCTTCAGAAGGCTATCTTCTTGTCATACTTGCAGTTGCCACACGTAGCGTTTTCCAATTTTCACAAATTATAGTTGACATTCAATATGATGCCATTGATATCATAAACCAATTTTACTGGCCATCATAGTCATTACAAGCACCAACAGTTTGTATGACAGTATGACATTACCAGGAGGATAATAATATTATGTCTGTCCGTTTAATGCTTTACGATAGCTGAAGCCGAGGCCTTCACAGCATCACAGCCACATTTTATTTTGTGCTACTCTGCAACTTCCGTGTATCCGTTGTCTGAAAACCATGTCCGTAGTTCCTTGGACTGAGATGGTGCGTGGTAAAATATTGAGAACAAAGAAAATCGGACCATCATGCAACAAATGAGTTATAATTGTATATAAAAATTTACCACAAAAGCACTCATTTGCGTTATGTAATTGCGGATTTTTCCATTTATGTAAAGAATACTAACATTATTGTCACTGATAAATACCACAACGAGGTCCTACACCAGACCAGAATCATCATGCATAAGGATAAGGGCTAATCTGCAAACAAGTTCATTGAAAAATGTTTTTGGATTTTTGCATTGGACATGCTTTAGTATGATTCATTCATAATTCGTAGTTACGTCAGGGTGTGCTCAACTTCTCGAAAGATTCATAATCTGTGGCATGTGGTGATACCCACATGATTTTTATGTGGTTACTGTGTGTCACTTGCCTTCAAACAAAAGTACCGAGTACGGCCTTTAAAAACTGACAAAAGTCAAGCACATATAATTGTGTCCAGATAAAATGTACTTGAATCATATTGCTCAAATCAAATTTTCCGAAACGTTTCTTAAGCCTTTGCTATTGCATGCGTTGAAAGATGGTTGGGAGTAATGGTGATTTTCATATTACTTCATCAAATGAAATTACCTTCAATGCTTCTAAACTTTTACAACCATTAAATAGAAGATTTGCAAAAATGGTACACAGAAAGTTGTATAATTTGTTGTGTTACTAAAGTAGCAATAAAAATTTGCGCTTGCATCAAAGTTTTGTTTTGTTAAGCAATATCTTTCTATACTATTGGCATGCTCACATTGACAAAAAATAGTAACTGGTCTACTCAGATCATTTAAAAGGATATACTTTATTCAAGGAAAAAAAGGAATCCGGAAACAAGCAACCATGACATAATGTGGCGTCTTAGTGACAAAAACTTTGCTTAGTGGTTTCACGCTAAATCATGTAAGATAGCCACCATCTCTCACTATTAGTTCATTGTTCATGTAGTAGTAATATATATAATAGGTTTTTCAACGATGACTCGTATGTTTGATTACTGTCATCATCATCAACACTTTTCGTTGCTCGTCGTTTTCTTGTGTTCTTGTTCCTCTGCTGAGAGAGAATACAATTTTAGGCTAGCATGATGATCATTGGTAATGATTAAGTCAATACATATGTACATAGCAAATAGCAGCGCAACAAAGGAATTGTTTATAAGATTTTGTAGATTTCGATGAGATTCCTTTTTAGCTCATTTTTTTAGTGGAAAAGCTAAGCTTTTTTTTTGCTGTCAAATGGTCCTATTTACTGAAGCTACGTCAATTGATTTGCACGTTTAGAAGTTTTCTTTTTATTGTCGTTTCACTTGGTATTGTATTAAGTTTGAAAGATATTCTAGTGCTGTCCTGGTTACCAGTATGTAAAGCCCTACAGCGATACACACGCTAAAAATGCAAGTGTGCATTATGCATCCATTGTCATAATATGTACTTACTTAACTATTACTATGTAATTTTAGTCAGTGAAGTAACACTTCTGTATTTACCTTCATGTCATTATTGCCGGGTTCATGTTATTTTAAACTGGAGAAGAGGATGCTTAAAAACATTCAGAAAGGTATTGTAGAAATGGGATCTGAATTCTAAATCTGAGTACCTACTTACATAGGTTTCCCAATTCCAAGATTCTTTGATAACCTTAGTCCAAAACGCTAAGTTTTTCCATGAAAATATCAATAACCAGCACATGTAATACAATTGTTTGCTCATAGTTGGATAGTACTATATCTTCAACTTTTTAACAACATGTCGTAAATTCGTTAGATAGTTTGTATGTGCCTACCTACCAACCCTGTTGAATAGGCATTGTTTTCGTTCAGTTTCATTTTTGTATAGAAAAGTCAATCATAATAAGATAAAGTATAATGACCCATTTTTATGACTTCTTTGTATAGACAAGCTGGGCAAATGCATTGGATTTGAAACATTAAATTAGGTTTTTTTTGCATTGATACAATTTATAGCTTTCTCTAATGCTGAATTAAGTTTGCGTCAGGTTTGCCCTCTGATACAGTGTGTAATTTTGGGTGTGTGAATAAACGTATATTGGACTACTTTATAATAACTTGGTACAATTCTTTTAAAAAGCATTTATATGTGCCCTTGTTATTGTACGCACTAATATAAACGGTTTTGCGTATTTCCGTGAATTCCTTAAAACGAAAGATTTCAAATCTCTTAAAATAGCAGCTTTGAATCATTAGTTAACGTAAATGCAGTAATTACCATTAGCAATAGATAATTACGAAATCATTATACATTCTAAGGATTTGTCTTTTTAAAACTAAATCAAGATTTTAATTAAGAATATTAAGATGCCACCCATTTCTCAAAGCGTTTCTATGTTTGCTGACGTTGAAGATTGGATAGAAGCTCGTCGTCGTAACCATGTAGTTTTATACTTGCGTAGACCCACGTTTAAAGCCAGGCGAAGAATTACGAGAGCCTCAAAAATGGCAACGAAGAGGATGATCAAATTGCGAGGTTTCTTCTGGAACAGCTATGTGTAGACTGGGTAGAACGCTAAGAACAAGTGATAAAATTTTAACTCTATACATCAAATAGGAAGAAAAGTAGTGTCAAGTGACAATAGAGAAGCCGGTGGAAAGTTGCATTTTCTCTACTTTTTCTGAGCGTTGCTCTTGGTTGCTCAGTTTGAGTGAGGATGACCAATGTGTAAAAAACCAAGTTGAAAGTTAAGTTGTCGATGTAATTGTAAACGGACCAAATTGCCAAGTGCTGCTGCTTTTTATAAAGATTTTTCTTACAGTTTTAACGCTTATTCTCTACAAAGTTCGATGGACTTACCTCCAGTCAATTGTTGCTATTAAAAAAGTGTATATATTTCTGTGTTTAAAGCAACATCAAATTCTTGTCAGGATTGGATGTTCTCTGGCACAACAACAGCAGCACTTTCAGCTCAGCAGTTAATTTCTAACTGTGTCCGATGCACCTTATGCAGAATTAATTGATTAGTTATGCTCATGTCGGCGATATGGTAGCGCCAGCACGCACGGTTACAATATCAACAAAACAACTCTGAACAGAAGCTGAGAACAGAAGTTGTCGTCTCTGATGCAGTTTGGCTCAAATTAACAAATTGTGAAAAATTTGAGAACTTTCGATACCTTCAGCTTAACCATTTAAAAGGTAAGTATTGTATTTTTTCAGTATTTCACTATAAAAATAAGTCGTAAGTGTTGTACGGGGAGGGTGCCTCGGAAGGGGGAACAGCCTTCATTATAAAAAATTTTCATTGTACGTAAAAATTTCCAATCATGATCGCATCTCTCTCTCTGTGTGTGCCTCTTGAACCTGAACGCAGAAAAAAGTATGTTACCTGCGCAATTACGATCTGCTGAATGCGCAGACAAACCGAAGAACCTATATTTTGAAGCAAGTACGTTAAATGCATTATTCCTTTAAAAGCTCAGTGTGTAGAATCCTTTGATCGTCACTTCGTCACCCGTTACCATACGTAGCGTACTCAGTGATTTTTTTTTTGAATTACCTTCGAATTGACTACAGGGATGGTGGTGATGATGAGTATGTCTGTACTTTGTATAGCTGCGATATGTCTTCTACAATTGACGAACATTCATTCATGATTCATGAGTCCATTTTAAGATACAACTTTTTGCAATGCTCTTGTACTGCAGATTATCGTGATCGGTCACTCGTTGCTAAACATTATCTTATGGAAATCGCCATTTCCGGCATTGCAATGACAGGTTTTATAAACATGGCGTAATAATGTGATCTTTGAATCTATATTCATGTATGAATTGTCAATGACACCGCCACCGGTTATTTAGCAGTTGTCATTTAATACAAATAGACGTCTCAAATTCCTCAAGCATGAATCAAATTAGGTGCATCATGTTTTTAAATTTGGTAATGCGGGCGTTTCTTTGTTAGTATATTAGTTTATGAAAAACCCTATAGGCATTTCAATGACAATTTTAGTTATCTGTTATGGTCATGACAGATTTGTGCTGTATGCTTTTAAAAAGTTTACATAAATCGATAACTACTTTTTATACTTCAATTTAATTGTAAAAATCACCTTTTCTTCTCTGAACTTAAGAGAGGATGACAAGATTTGCAAAATGAGCTTCGACTAAAACATATATAGAATATTTAAGGCTGTAATCAAATTTTTAATGTGCTGTTGTTGTTGATGATAACTGGTAGTAGTAGAGAACTTGAAGACTATATTTATATCGTTCGGAATCTTTTTTTAATATTCTATCATACTAAAACTTTTTTGTATTTAGTTTTTAATTTTTTGGAATTTTTTACGCTATAGTGGTTTCACGTTGGCGGTTGTGAAGTCTGTTCTATCCAATGCTTATCCACTATCTTACGCACGTGTGTAACCGAGGCGTCTTTCTCTCCACTGACATTTTCCTTGCGATAAGGCGGCGATATAGTGACTTCATTCAACACGATAATCTTGTCCCCATCCCAGTTTACATCATCAATCCTGTGGGAAAAAGTGAAATAATAGGATTTTAGTATAAATTGGTAGTGAGATTGGGAGATCAAGCAAGATTATTAATTATGGTGTAAAAATTCCCATCCACCGCCAACAATAAGGCAAGTAACCTATTACAGCGTTTGACGCCCAGAGTCTAATTTTAGACAAAATAGAACAGCGAGACCTTAATACAGGGTGCTTATCTCTTTTAAGTAATATTGTAGGAACTTAGAAGGTAAGGGACAACTTTTTTCTAAGGTACCATTAATATCTAATTACAGTAATCATTCGGGAAGTCAGTTGAGTCGTACAATTTATAAATTGTAACTTATTCTATTCTTATTCAGTTTAGTCGTTAATTTGTCTCTTTCGTATACAAACTGATCTACACTAAAACTAGACTGGCCATTTAACGCTGACTTAGTTGGCAAAGGATAGAGAACTTTCGTAAAACTCGTTTTACGTCTTGGTAATAGCAAGGAACAGTTTTCGGCCTTCGGGTGCTACGTCAGCGGAGAGTGCCCGAATCCTCGCCTTTTTTAATCCTATCATTTTCATCCTACGTTTCTCCAACTGTAAAACAAACAGACACACAAAAATCAGTAAAATAATTCCCAGTAAAATAATCCCTTAACAAATTAAGTTTAACATTAACTCAAAAGCACATTATTTTTATACCTTAGTGAAATCAATAGCCTTCAAGGTGTCGGCCGGAGCTCCATCTTCAATACTTAATTTTTCAATACAGTCAGCATTTATGATGTACATATCATTATTGCTGGACTTGCCATTGGAGGCAGGGGCTTCTGTTAAGGGTCACACACAAAACAAAACACACCATTAAAATCCAACATCCATCCATCTTACCATTTAATTAAACACATTTCTAACAAAAAAAACGTAACTTCACACAAACAAACTTACTGACAATCAGCAACCGGGAGGGAGTGTGAAACGCCTGAACCTGACCCTCCACTTCACCTCCTTGATAGCGGCATTTGATATAACTTCCCACAGTGAGCGGTGCCTTTTGTGACAAGTCTGCATTCCTATCATCTGCCATCTTATTCTCTTAAGCTTTCTGATTCTATTAAAAACTATATTTACACTTCTAATAATCCTCTAAACAGTTCCACCGTCCTTTTTCTTAATGAAAAAATAATAATTTATTCTGTTTAAAAAATGTTCAGCCTTTCACTTCACACACTTGTTCAACTTGTCTTTATATTTTTATATACACACTTGTTTTACAGTTTAAAAAAATGCGGAGGCCACAAACTCTTTCACAAGTTACAAGTTTGAATGTCTTGTAATTAATTGTTTTAATAGAAATTAAGCTTGATTAGCTAATTGCTAAAAAAAGGTAGTAAAGTTGGTGTAGTAGAGCCAGTCGGGCTAGTAGTGACAAGAGAGCTCTGAGCAGCAGGAGCACTCAGTCGAGAGATGCAGCGTTCAAGGTTTGTCAACCCGCTTCGCTTGATGGTTTGTGGGTGAGCGTATAGCCAAAAAGGAATGCTGATGGATGATGCTGTTCACTTGTTTAGGGACTGGTGAGATATGACCAAAGTCTGCAGACAGGCATGTAGGGAGGCACAAGCTCTTGAAAAACCGGATTTTTACAGGCTCTGTTCGTACACCAAATCGTGGGGTTTTTTTAGGGATAGGAAATTTTAGACAGCGTAATGTTTTGTGGTTCCCATTTTGCTGGAGCTCTCTGTTTTGCAAAGATTAACGGGATTTTTTTTACACAAGTGTTGTGTTAGGCCAATATTGGGTTTTGTTCGTGTACTTTTTGGAGTAAAGTTGTGGGGCAATAGAAGATGGCTAAGAACCACAAGTAGTTTTTGGATTTTATTTCAATTCTGTATTGAAGTTGTTTTATAGTAATACATAAGTAATTATATAGAAGCAATAACAATTAACAAACTGAACAACTTACAGTTAAGTTTTCTTTCATAAAACTAGAAGGGTTAAATGAAAATCCATACTTGATGATGGATGATAAAATGCCTGCAATGCAAATGCAATTTGATGAAAATCATAAGATTTCGGATTTCTACACTAGAGTAGCTTATTATAATAGTAGTACTATTTTAAATGACAAAAGTTTTTTTGATAGCTTAAAGGCTATGAGTATATGATATATATAGTTTTTTTTCTTTAACTTAGCAACTTTTTGGAGTAGACTCCACAGACTTGGAGAAATATATAAGTTTAATAGTAAGAAAATGAACAAATAACGAATCACTAAAGTGGTATACATATATCTAGACTGCAATAGTAACAATTTAAATGCTCAGGTTGTTGTTAACAAAAAAAAACTCCAGACTCAAATGCTCAAATGATAAAAGCTTTCCTACAGACAACAGAGTATACACAGTTTGATATTTAGAGTTAGAACTCCTTTCTATAACTAGTTGGCTTATGATCATAACTATTAAATATATGGTTTAACATGCAACTTCTGCAAATCCTTCTGAATAATTTCAGTTCATTTAAATAAAAAAAACAAAAGATTTCAATTCCTAAGAATAATCTGCTAACTAGTAATTAGCAGCGAGATATAATGAACGCGTTAGCTTTTTATAACGCATGAACACTGCTGTCATCTAGGTCTCCGTGGCTTCTGGAAATATCGGATTTGTCATCGTATTCCAATTCGCCGGATGACTCCTTCTTTGATCGTTTTTCTTGGCTGCTGCTTCGACTGTGCCTAATGCTGTCCACGCTGGCTTCTCGGTCGCTATTATCCTTTTTCTTCTTTTTGTTTTTGGATCTCTTCTTCTCATGACTAGTGAAATCATGATAAACAAGTTAGTATGAACTAGACTTTTGAATGGGATTTTTATGAGCACTTTCGTGTGTAACTTACTACCTAGGAGAGCTAACTTTCCTTGAATGAGAACGAGAGCGAGATCGACGTCGTTTCTTCGACTCTGATTTTGGGGACCGACTCCGCCTGTCCGACTTTTTTCTTGATTCCTTAATTGGGGTATCACTTTCGTCACCATTCTCCTTCCCATGATCTTTGTCCCTGTTCCTATCTTTATCTCTATCCTTGTCTCGGTCCTTGTCCTTCTTTGATTTCTTCTTCTCTTCTCGCTTTCTTGATCTTGACCGAGAACGCCTGGAGTGGGATCTGCTGCGGCTTTTTCTAGACCTGCCTTTACTGCGTGATCGCTTTCTACTTCGGCTCCTCCGTCTGTCTCTGAAAATTAAATATACAGATTGTATAGGTATTTATATTCCAACTCAGTAATAACGAGACAAAAATATATAAAGTCTTGTGCTATTACCTCGAACGAGACCGTGATGATCGTTTTGCTTTGGACCGGTACCTGTCACGATGTCTGGAGGATGATCGCCGACTTCTCGATCTTGACCGTCTCCGACTTCTGGAACGGGACCGTCTTCGTCCGCGGGATCTAGATCTCCTACTGTGCGATCTGCTTCTACTTCGGCTTCTCCTCTTTTCCTTTACGGATGGGGCAACTAGAAAGATGAAGAGTTTAGAAGTTAGATTTGAATCCATATAAAGTTGTGTAAAGATTATCATTTAAATACCCACCTGTGGTATCCAGGCCATGAGTAAGAAGGTTCTGTGCTTGCCTGGCCATAGCCTCTTCAATTTCCTTCTGAGCAGCCTCATTGGTTTTCGCTTGTGGTTTTATAATGGCTTGTGTGGCGTGGTAAACCCTAGATACAAAAGAAAAGCGTTAGTATCTCGTCAGTATGTAGTGCTTATCAAGATTTCTTTGGACGTGTGGCGGAGAGTTAATAATACTCAGAGATAATCAGATGACTCCCTCATCATCATCCTGACGTTCCAACAAAACTTACTCGTCAGTAGTAGTATAGTTGTTGTTACCAGAGAAAATGAAGAACAATCAAAATTAAAATTATGAGATAGATGGGCAATGGATTGGTTTGGAACAGTACTCACTTCTACGTGACTCGCAAGTCAAGTTAGCTTAAGAGAGAGGTTGGCGCATCCGCCTAGCAGCTATTCAGATTGTGCCTTTACACACACAGAACAAACAAAAAGAAACGTAGTCATCACTTAGAAGTTTAAAATCACGACTCCGGATGAACTTAAATCATGTTAAAGAGGTAGGCTGTTTTTGTTTTTTTTTTCTTTAAAAAGCCTTCACATCATGTAAAAACCCGTGTTTTTCCTAAATCTAACCATTGTATTTACCAAGCACAACTATTGAGAGCCAAGATCTTTCAATCGCATGTGATTTGCCGCTCGTCCGGTTTCCCAGGCAAGTCCTTAACTGAGGCTCCCCACAACACTGACATACAGAAAAAAACCAAAAGAGAAGCCGTTTCACATTTGTTCTATATATGCCATAAAAAATTTCAACAAGTGAGAGAAGATATAAACAAACTTAGAAAGGGTATTTAAAAAAATTATAAAAAAACAAACTACTAAAATGATAAAAGCCCAGCTTATTTTATGATGAAGACGATTGTGGTTTCAAAACGGAAAGAACGTCTTTGCTCATGATCAATGCTCAATGAAATGGTTTCAATTTAACTTTCAATGAAAATTTGCTAATTTAAACTTTTTAGTACTGGGCAGCTTATCATAATCATAATTGACTATAAAAACTAGCAACATGAAAAGTATTCTAACCTATTATAAAGAAAGCAATTACTTGAATAATAAGCACGGAGGGAATATATAATTAGGTAATAAAAGAAAATAAAAAAGCAGCAGAAAGCCAGTTTTTTTCTTCACAAACTCGCAATTTTTTTTCTTCCTCTCAGAGAGTCGCTACATTTATCTACTCAGGATGTTGAAACGCAGAGGCCAAAATTTAGAAACGCGCTGTACATATTAATGACGATGGTATTCAATGCAGCAGAGGTCAGTGCTTAAGAACCAATGACGCCCATCGACTTAACTCTAACCGATCACCACAGCACTGGGAAAGAATCGACACTGAAAAATAAAAAGAATGAAACTCCGAGAACACATTATGCATATTTATGCGCGAGAAAAACCCGACTTGAAGTGTGTGCCACGGTCTGAAGTCTTGTATAACGTCCAACGGTAGTAGTAGAAGTAAGAAAAAACCGGTCGCAAAACGAGTAACGCTCAAAAACCCACATAAAAAGTGTATTGCCCATATATTTATAAATGCTTGTAGTATGGTAGTAGTACGTCTTGTTGTCCACTCGGATATCCTTACCTGATCATTTTATCGCCTAAATACTGTCCGTTGAATTGTAATGCCAGGAGGATAGCGGGCTGCTCCGAGAATTCAATCATGGCGTATTTGATAGGGTCATTATCTCTGGTACAGAAACGAAAGTATTTTACTTCCCCGGCTTTGGAAAAGAACTCCATCACGTCCTGTGCAGTTAGCTGCAGATGAAAATATCAGAGATTAGATCAACTACAAAGTATAAAGAGTGTCTTTTGTAGTTGTGGTACTCACATCATGATCTATGTTGCAAATAATCACAGTCCGGCGGATTTCCTCGATTTTGCGCGAGTCCACTGTAGGAGGAAGTGGTGGATACAGCGGTAGATTTCTTTCAACAAGTCTAGGGTCCTTAGTCACGACCACTTGAAGTGGAGGTATTCCCTCAAGCTAAATAGTAAGGAAAAATTGATATGAGAAATGCAAAACAGCTATTATCTTTATTATGCAAAGTATTATGTAAATCTAACCTGGCTTGTAACGTGCTGTGGAAGCTTAGGGTCGGCTATACCAGGTAAAAGTGAACCACTTGCCAAAAGTTCCAGTGCTCTCGTTTCATCAGGAATATCTCCTGTAAAATAAAGGCATTTATTAGTATTTTCATCAATGAATGAAAAAGATGCTTTACTTTTAGTACAAGTCTTACCGTCCAAGTAGGGGATAACGATCAATGCCTGATCCATAAAGACAGTATTGGTAAGATGTTGAGCACTGCCAACGCTTGAAGAGTCATAGAACTTGACAAAGCAAATTTTAGATTTAAGCTGCAAACCAATGTCCCTGTAATTAAGAAAAGAAAAAGTACTGATTAATAAGTCACCTCAAATTATTATTATATGTATATGGCTTAGATTTTGGCTTGTTATATTTGCAATTACACAGTAGGGTAAAGACGAATGTCATCAATTTTCCCCACATATCCAAACAGTGCTTGCATTTGCTCTCGAGTTGCTTGCGGTGCTATATTGGCAACCTCCACAATTTTAAGTGAATCCTTGGAGTTGTAACCCTTGGATCTTGAGTATTCTTTGCTACTGTTATGATGTGAAGTGCCATTTCTAACTGCCGAGGATCTGCTGCTATTGGAAGGGCTTCTGGTTCTGGACCTACGGTCATTGTGAGGAGAGGGCGAGTCCACCATTTTGATTAGGTAAAAGGGCAATATCCCCTTTTCCCTACAAAATCACTACTCACTACAATGGCTAAAGATGCTCAGAGTACTGAGCAATTACTAACACTAAAAACGAAGACGAATAATACAAAGTTATAGTCCTAATAGAAACGTTTATACTTGCAAACGTGTATATTTAATATTTAAGTAATTGAAAAGAGGAATCTTTGCTCTTCCAGAAATTTTATACTGCAGCTCTTTTGCACAGTTTACGTAAAGTATTCATTCCCTAACAGTTTCATGCCGCAAACAAAGTGGAGCGGGTTTTGGTAAAAAAACGTTAATATTAATTAAAGAATTGTTTGTAAAATTTTCGTCTTGCTCCCACAAAACCCCATGTCTATTCTGTACTAGAAGCCATAAAGGACTCAATAACCAAGTAGTGAGCATTATCATCATATAATTTGTATATAGCATATAGTACTTTACATACCACCATCGACCTTTCCACAGAAACCGTATTTGACGCATTATAGGATTGATTTTCATATTCCGTGTAGATTCAAAAGAACGTAAGTATGTAGCAAAATATATATCCGAGAATGTAAAAGCATACAACAAACAAGAAAATTAGCTCCGGTCCTTCCATCCTTGCTTATAATGCCAAAGTTACCGCAGTTGTGAGTTGTGAAGTATACTTTCTAACATACATAGACACGCATCCACAATTTAATAACTTGTATAACTTGTCTAGAGAATGTAAAATGAAAAAAAAACTTTTGTTGTAGACCTGACTCCCGTTTGCACACAGACGAGCGTAAAGACGTTAACACGTACGCGTATTACTCGGCCTCCTTTCGTGGCATCCCCTTTCAGACTTTCATTCGGTACGGTGCTCTCTAAAAGCGTCAGAAAAAAGGGTGATATAAGCTTATAAGTTTTTAAAACACAAAAAAAACTTGGGTATCTTGCATACGTTAAAGGTGATATATTGGTTAACCTCGTATAGCACACCGGTGAAGGAGGAGTCCAACTGAGAAAAGAATATATATATCTGAAATGAACAAAGAAAGCCGTTTCAAATTACATGGAAAATAAGGTCGTAATCATGGAGTACATGCTTTACCATGCACCAAAATATATTTCTAAACTTACAAAGATGTCAATGATATAAGTTGGAATGTAGAGCTTGTCTTATTCCTATTGGGATAAATAGCCTCCGTTCCTTGAAACGCTTCTCTTGTTGTCTTTGTTCTCCTCGGTTTGATCTGGTTAGAAAAAGAAACCATTCAAGAATGAGTTTAGTAACTTTCTTTTTAACTTAACTTACAACTACAAAACATCTGAGTAATTTGCAACTGTAACCTGTAACCGTAACTTTGCAGTAATCATTCGTATTACAATAACATGATAATCATAAAATAGATGATCAAGTAATGTTACCTAAAAACTCGGCTAAATGAAATTAAAGTACCTTTACAATAAGCTTTTGAAACTGAACAACTTGCGATCAAGCCAAAGTAAAAGTTTTTACAGTAAAACAATAACCATAGCGTTATAGCCGTAGCTTATAACTCCAGAAAATCCTGGAGTAACTAGTAACGGCAACTTAATACTTAAGAAAATGTTTAATTAATAAGCAACCTTGCCGTAACTACCTACTAGTTTCTGAGGAATTATTTAGTTACCAAACTCAGAAGATTTTCGTGTCTAGCAGTCATTTTTACAAGTCATAAGAGAGGGTTACCAGAAAACAGGTGTAAATTATGAGTATTTGACACCTGGCTTCTGATCATCCTCTCACCAAAAACTGTTCAAATGTAAATATTAGGTTGGTAAACTTAGCTCACCCTCAGAGGTCTCCTGTTTTACGCAAATAATTAAACAAGCTAAACTTAAAGCAAGTACATCTATTCCATAAACTTGTTGTAATCCAAAAAGCCCAATTGCGACAAGTCCCTCAACTTCTCAAGTTGACAGTGTCAACATAATTGACATAAACATTGTTTCATGTCAGTAAGTGAAAACTGTGTATAAGGGCAGCCCAAGGGGAAAACTTATTTGTACTTTCTAAAGAATATTATTTTTTTGTATGGTGTCACTTGTACCTTGATTGCTTTCAATGGACATACCTTAAATAGTGAGGTGCCTTTAAATAAGTACTAATTAAAAATTAGACAGAAAATCTAAAAGGGAGGTATGAGCCTGTGACCATATTGGAAGTCGTCACTATAGACAGTTTCCAGCGTTTTAGTTCATTAGTCATCCAGCCGGCGAGCCGAGCCCGCACTGTCTCCAGATTACCCCGAGTGTTGAGACAGTTGAGAGTCTCAAGTTGATACCACTTTGAGCTGATCGCGCTCGCAATACAAACTCTCACTTGGTTCTGACTAATACACAGGAACACAGGCAAGCAGCGGATTTGATGTTTTGATATTCTTTCAGGAAATGAGATCTGTGTGTGTGTCTCTGTGTTGACAGCTCACTGATCACTTTTGGGAGTGGATTTTACGAGACTAGAGAAAGTGGTGTTCCTCCAGTGGCCTTTACTTGCAAAGTGCTTTAAACCAAGATGGAGTTGGTTAACCAGCCTGTTGTGATTGATAATGTAAGTTTTAGGAATAATTAATTGGTTTTAGGTATACCAGGTGGGCTCCGGTTTACCAGCGGGGCGGCTCACGGCTGCATTTATCAATTTGGATAATGAAGCGGTGAAAATTTTGGGTGAATTTCAGGTGTCAGGTTTATAATGCTTATTTATGGTAATTTTATTGTGTTGACAGGGATCCGGCGTGATCAAAGCGGGGTTTGCTGGGGATCAGGTTCCAAAATGCCGATTTCCAAACTAGTAAGTGCTCAAAAGTTTATATAATACAATAAAAATGTGGGATTTTGTATTTTAATTTGAGATGAAATTTGATGATGTAGTGTTGGACGACCAAAACATGTTCGGGTGATGGCAGGTGCTTTAGAAGGAGACCTGTTCATAGGTCCGAAAGCGGAGGAGCATCGAGGCCTTCTTGCCATTAAATATCCTATGGAGCACGGTATCGTTACTGATTGGAATGATATGGAGAGAATATGGCAGTACATTTACAGCAAAGATCAACTTCAATCCTTTTCGGAGGAGGTATGTGCACTAATATGTGATTATGCTGTTTTGAAAACAATGTAATATTAAAATGTAATTAATTTTGTTAATTAATAGCATCCAGTACTGCTGACGGAAGCTCCATTGAATCCTCGACGAAATCGGGAGAAATCTGCGGAAATCTTCTTTGAGACACTGAATGTTCCAGCCTTGTTTGTGTCCATGCAGGCAGTTCTCAGCTTGTAGGGAGGAGATATTATAAATTAAGTTATAACTTGAGAGGACTTGGTTTAAAATGTATTTTTTTCCATTTAGGTACGCAACTGGACGAACTACTGGTGTAGTGCTGGATGCTGGTGATGGAGTCTCACATGCAGTTCCAATTTACGAAGGATTCGCATTACCTCACAGCATTATGCGAATTGATGTTGCTGGGCGTGATGTTACACGTTATTTAAGGTAATTCACAAATTGTGAATCACAATCCGACTATTTTATCATCCTTAACTGGACATGAACTAAACTATGTGTGTATATCTTTAAAATTTTATCTATATTGATATATTCTAGATTGCTCTTAAGAAAAGAAGGGATCAATTTTAGAACGTCCTCTGAGTTTGAAATCGTAAAGACTATCAAAGAAAAAGAATGCTACTTATCTTCTAATCCTTACAAAGAAGAATCTAGTGACACTGAAAAGAGAGTCTATAAGTTACCTGATGGTAGCAGCCTTGATGTAGGTTCCTAAAATTATTATAAAGTAAATTAAGAGTCAACGTTTTAATTACTATTTTCTTTACAATTTAGATCGGCCCAGCACGCTTCCGTGCTCCTGAAGTGCTCTTCCGACCAGATCTTTTGGGTGAAGAATGTGAGGGGATGCACGAAGTGCTGTTGTTTTCAATACAGAAGTCTGATTTAGACCTTCGTAAAATTCTATTCCAAAATATAGTTCTTTCTGGAGGCTCAACGCTATTCAAAGTAGGTTATAAAAAGTATCGTATTCTCTATGTAAAGATAGCAATTCACACACTACAACTTAAAGTAAATCTTTGTTTTTTTGTAGGGGTTTGGCGATAGGCTTCTTGGAGAATTAAGAAAGCTGGCACCCAAAGACGTAAAGATTAAGGTGGGTAAAATTTTTCATGTACACCCAAGTCTGAACCAATTTATTAAAGAAAAGCTTTTTAAAATGCTCTATTTCTTTTTTCCATTACAGATTTCAGCGCCTCAAGAACGGCTGTATTCTACTTGGATCGGTGGTTCCATCCTTGCCTCCCTGGATACATTTAAGAAGATGTGGGTATCGAAACGGGAGTATGAAGAAGAAGGACAGAGAGCAGTGCATCGAAAAACCTTTTGAAATCTATATATCATAACTTATTCGATTTCAATACAGTATTTAGTGGGCAGTTACTGAAGCAAAAGCGTAACATTTTGTATAACTACAGATAAAATTTGTTTTATATTGTATATCAAAAAGGCTAATTACAGATTATGTTTGGGATCGCCATTTTGTAACATTTCCCAAAGACTAATTATGTATAGTGTGTGTGCACAATATATCATGCAGATTTTTAGTTTGATAATGCGAGGAATGTCAGGATTACGGAAACGCATTTTGTTCACGCTGCTATAAACTTTTTAATGTGCTAACTAAATCCATTTGTGAAGCTAAAAAAAACTTATTGTCTGGTGCCGTTAAACTTATCTGGCACTAGACGAAAATCTTTTATGGGCTATTTTAAAATTGTACAGGGTTCACCGAAAATCGTCATTGCTTTAATGTCAGTATCGCGTTAAATTTTGTATTTACGATAATGAAGCAATGAGCCACGCTGGTGAACAGACCCCAGAAACTAACTATCGCCATTATCAGTGTGTGTCATTCATTTTTGAATTGAAATACCATGGCGATATTAGAAGTATCATTGTTTTGACAATTACTTTTTTCTGTGCTGAACTACACCAAACTTAAAACAGTAATAAACTTTTGGCAGGAGCAAACAAGGTTTATGTGCCCCAACTTATTCATTCCAGGTACTAAACAAATATTGTGTGTAGAATGTGTTTTGGATGTTTGCAATTGCTCCAAGAAACACAAGTTTCTGGTGGATTTTCATCCGGAACAATGTCGATAGTCATACAAGTACCTTTTTTTATCCCATATTGACATTGACGTCAAATTTAGTATTCATTACAAAGCAAACTGCAATCTGTCTCTATTTTCACTCAATCATCTCCACACAAAGGCATCTATTCTTTTCTAATTCAATTAAACCGTATTTCGTCATTGCATAATAGCCTTCAAAAACCCGGAATTCTCTTTCCCTGTTCCGCTTGTGTTCAAGTTTCAAGGTTAGTAGTTTCATGTTGCATGCAACAAGCTATATAATTTTCCTGCAAACATCCCACTAAATCCCTGTAATCATGGAGAAAGTTTAATTTCCCATCTGCAAATAAAATTCATAGAAGGCATATAAAATAGAACGTCTTTGTACTTTGTACACTCGCTTGGGCCTTGGGCCTCCACAAACACACGCTCCACAGTCCACATTGTTTTGCCTCAAAGAAACCAAGCATTTCACCTTGTGTTCTCGCACTGCATCATCATCAGCATCGTCAGATGTTGTCACCACCACTTTTGCTACTACTTGCCTGCCAACTGCAACAGCCAACAGCGCGGTGCTCCTTGTCTTTTAAGTGTAAAATGTAACACGCAGCTTACATTATTCAGTAGTAAACAAAAACGGTGCAGTATTCCATTGGAACCTTTAGTGGCATGTCTGGACAATTGGTTTGTTGGTACAAGTTTGCAGAATTGGACCAAATCCTTTAGTTTTTGCACAAAGCACAAAATATTACTATTGATCTGACTGCACCTGACACTGCACTTTTACTCAGGCTGGACATAGTGTCAAGCTGTGTGAGAAAGTACAATTTTTCTGTAGACTGTTTTTTGCACTGTTTTAATGAAATGTGGACAGGATGTGCTGAGCTAAGACTTTAAATCTTGCGCATATGAACATTTAAAGATATTGAGTAAGTGTTAATATTATGATGATGACAATAGGTTGCCCATACTTTGTGGAATGATGACATGTCAGGTTTATCTTGTGGTTTAAGGAACTGTAAAGAATGGGAAAGAACCGCAAGGGAAAAGGTGGAGGCGGAGGTGGAAGTGGAGGAGGAGAAGCATCATCATCAGGTCAACAGAACGAACTGAAGAATAGGAAGAATAAGAACAAGACGGAGGAAACTGCTGAGGAGCCGGTACAACAACGACAACAACAACAACAACAGCGGTTACAACAGCAGCAGCAGCAGCAACAATCTGCAATGGAGGACGCCTTTATTTATCGACAGATTGCTGCCGCTGCGCCAAGGAATAGGCCGAATGGGCGGGCTGCAGGCTCAAGAAACAACAGATCTCATGCAAACCGTAATAGAAATGCCGATAGTGAGGGTTGGTGGTTTAACAGGGTCATGTCCATTACTGCCCTACTTGCAGCTGTTAGCTTTGTGATTTATTATGGTTATCTTGGATACAAGCAAACTCGAGTGCATACTCCTTACCAATCTGATAAGGTAAGGGAATTTAAACTAGAAACTCATTAAACATGGTGCTGTAATGCTAACTTTGTAACCTAACTTGACTTTTAGGTTACCCTCAAATCTGGCTTGGATGTGCCTGACAGGTTTTGGGGAACGTATCGTCCCGGTGTGTACTTTGGAATGAAGCATCGAACTCCAGTCTCCATGGTTACAGGTCTAATGTGGCTTCTTCCGTCAACGCTTCAAGCTGATGGACCACAGCTTCGGTAAGAACATATTATTCTACTTTCAATTCAAAGTACATGAGTTCAACATCAAAAGATTAAAGGTTTCTACTGTACTGTCCGTTTCTTATATAGTCATTTGTGCTCACAAAACGATAAACTAAAAAAGTATGGTTGGGTGGAACATGACGGAGTGAATTTCGGTGTTCAAGAAATTTCCGATAAGAAATTGGACATTGTTACGTCGTTTGTGAAACGTCAAGGGGGCACCAATGGCGGAGATTGGACAACTCGTGTGGAGCTAAAGCCACAGGTATTAAACTTTTAAGGGAACCAAAATGAAATTAAAGTGCAGATTACTCATTGATATTCTATTTCATGAACAGACAAATAGTAAAGGATTGGACGATGAAGCCATATTGTTCTTCTATATGGCCAAGGAGGGTCGTGTTGAGGGACGTATGATTCCCGAATACAACATAAATGCAGATTTGGTGTCTATTCGAGGAACAACCACTGATCTGGGGAGTTTTGCAATCAGATTTGAAAATTCAAGTCAACCACTTTATGTGTCCAGCTATAGTACAAAAATGCGTTCCCTTAATGACATCGACATGATAACCTTGGCAAACCTGGGGCTGAAACAGGATACTGGGAGACCACTATTTATGATGAATCAAAAGGGAGTAATCTCGGATGATCCAGATTTGATAATTTACATGGTTCATACCAAAGGCAGGTTCACTCTAGATATCGCCTTTGAATCTGGCAGCTTTTTGGACCGTCCAGGACCACTTGCAGGGAGTATTTATACAGAGCACTTGGCACTTTTCAAGCAAGAGTTTCAAAAAAGGTTTGAATCAAAGTTTCACTTGAGAGAAAAAGGACTTAACAATTCTGATGTAAGGTTTGCTCAGGCTGCACTGAGCAATATGGTGGGAGGCATTGGCTATTTCTATGGGCATTCCAAGGTACTGGGACCTTATCAGGGTGGTCCAGTAGCCTACTGGAATGCTGGTTTGTATACGGCTGTTCCCTCCAGAAGCTTCTTTCCTCGAGGCTTTTTATGGGATGAAGGCTTCCATCTTTTACTAATCAACAAATGGAATCCAGAAATATCAGTTGATATAATTTCTCACTGGCTTGACTTGATGAACGTGGAGGGATGGATTCCCAGGGAGCAAATCCTGGGTGAAGAGGCGCTAAGTCGCGTTCCCGAAGAGTTTGTAGTTCAACGTAACGACGTGGCTAATCCACCCACTTTGATAATGGCTTTATTTGATCTTATCGAAAGGCATCGTGACTGGTTGCTAGCTAATCATCGAACCACGCTGCAGAAAATGTGGCCACGGCTGCAAGCTTGGTACAACTGGCTGAATAAAACCCAGAGTGGTGAGGAGCCTACTACCTACAGATGGCGAGGAAGGAACGATACCACCATTCGCGAACTAAACCCTAAGACTTTGGCTTCCGGTCTGGACGACTATCCTCGTGCATCCCATCCAACATCTGAGGAACGTCACTTGGATCTTCGATGCTGGATTACAATGTGTTCCAAGCTTATGGCTGAACTAGCTGGGATTCTAGACCTGGACTATGACTATGACAAATACGTTGACGTGTACAACTCTCTTACCAATCCAGAGCTACTGGATAAGCTGCATTGGTCCGAGGAAATGCAGAGTTATACTGATTACGGTCTTCACTCTGACAATGTGGTGCTCCAATATCCTCCACTGACTCCGGTTCAGAGACAACATCCGCAACCCGACAGAGAAAAAATACGCTACGTGCTAAAGCCACCCGAGTATGGGTTTGTCAACATGTTTGGCTATGGAAGTCTGTTCCCACTAAGTCTTCAAATACTCGCTCCCGACTCACCAAAACTACTACCAATCTTGGAAAAACTAGAGGATCCCGACTTGCTTTGGACACCCTACGGCCTCAGATCTCTTGCGGCAAATGCACCAGTTTATCAAAAGAGAAACACTGAACATGATCCTCCGTACTGGAGGGGTGCTGTATGGATCAACATCAACTTTCTGACACTGAAAGCCTTAAAGAGCTATTCTCAAGTCACAAGCCCTGCTGGTATTTTGGCTCAAACGATTCATAACAAGCTTCGTAAAAACATCGTGTCCAATGTGGTTGCGGAGTACTACAAGACTGGCTTTATCTGGGAGCAGTATGATGATACCACGGGACAGGGAAAAGGTTGTCGCCCCTTCACAGGTTGGTCAGCTTTGGTAGTACTCATCATGGCAGAAGAGTACTAAGCTGACACCAAGTCATTTATAAATAGTCTTTTTCTTTCACGAAAAATTATTCCGGATAAAAAATTACAAACCATGTAACGTACTCAGTACACACCTCTACGATATATTGTGATATACAGATTTGCTTTAGATATTCGTCAACAGAAATCTTCAGAAAAACCGGCTCTGCCATTCCTTGTTGATGCTATATGTACTACTTTTAAGAACTTTTGAGATTCAGATAAAAACTGATGATACTACCGTACTGTATAAGCTGTGCTAATTTTATTAAACGTAACGTCAATCGTATGTATTCAGTATTTATTATTACCAAAATAAACGTGAAATGTGTGTGTCTGCAAAGTGTACAAAGCAAACTGAAAAGAAAAAGCAAAGTAACGTTATTCAAAGCTTTCAATTTGCAACAGTCAACGTCTGGCATTCCCAATAAAACAGGCATAAAATTCTTTCGTTCATTCATAAAATGTACAAAAACCAGAATACTCTTTTGAGGCATAATAACCACTTTTCTGGACAATAACAGAGCATATGAATTTTTGAACTTCTAATTGGAAAAATCATATAACTTCTCATCCTATGTCGTTTTACTTCATTTTAAATCCAAATTTTAAGTTTATCAAAGTTTCGAACTAATGGCAACCTAATTACTTTTTTACATACTGCCATTACATGTTTTTGTAAACATATATCAATATCAATAAACGGTCTGGAATACTAGTATAAAACCGACATAATATAATTTATTTTCTTCAATACTTTCGTCCCAATTTTAATCCTGCGTGTGAGGAAATCAGTATGCAGTATTGTTTCTAGACTCTATATTCAATTGCCAACATTTTACATTAATGAGTCAATACAAAAAACAAACGCATGATAACTTTTTGTTCCCAGTACAAAAAATGTATTTGAAATTACATGCGGACCAATGTGTCTTCTGTAGTATGTATTCGATATATTCGCATGAATACATACAATTTCACTCAAAGGGTTACAAATAATATCGTACATCGTAATCCAAAATGTTTTGAAACCAATTAGATCTGATGGTTAGATTGAGAACGTAACGCATGACGCATACTATTAATTTCTACTTATTTACTCATCTCTGTTTTATATCGTATATAAAATTAAGGTTTTGTCAGCTCGTCCAAACTGTGCACTTGATATTATGTAAGAACTCTTTGTTTTTGTTTTCCTTTTCAAATACGAATATTGTCGCCATTCCACTAATTACATACTACATCCCTTGTATGCACTGTAAAATGGAAACCTTGCTCCAATAACAATGTTGGTGGAAATGTGTTTGCCACAGTTTGTCTGATAAATTCCCGTGTGGCACAATTGGCACGCGTCCAACAACTCAAAAAAGCAAACCTGCATAGCCTAACCGAAAGAGATGCCAAACTTGAAACTGAGGACGAGTTAAGACTAATAAATTGCGGGTGTGGACAATCTTGCAAAATCATAGACATGCATTTAAATCAAAGTTGAAGTTTCTACAGAATGATTACCAATTAGGTAATTTCATTAAAAAATTATGCATTCATGTTCAGAAATATTACTTAATTTTGAAAAAGTTCTATAAAACTTTGCAAACCTAAAATCAAAATCTTAATTTAATTCAAAATCCGGAAACACTATTTTCCATTGTGAAGATTTTCCACATTCACAACTTCAGCAGACGCCGACTACTACGAAGCTCAACACTCTTTCTAGATCTGTGTCTGCAAAACATAGTCATCCCTACACACAGCTATATTACATTCAATATATTCCAAAACCAAAATTTTAACTGTGTATGAAAAACGCACAGTTGAGTTTGCCATCGCATCACTACATGCCATGCAGTTGAAATTTCGTTGGAATTCCTTATATACTTAGTATGTGTTCAAGTCTCATAAAACATTTTAAAATAATTTTCATTTCGCTGGTGAGCAAGCCATAAACTGCTTCCAGTAAATTCTGCCATTTTTATATAACCTCGTGTGTTCAAACGAACGTTCCATTTTCACAATCTTAAATTAAGATCCCCTTTTAAGCTTTGTAAAGGTGATAATGATAATCATTTCAAGTTTTGTTCAACGAGCATTTAACTCAGAGTTTAAGTAGTTTTCATGGAAATCGGAGCATAAATGCATATACAAAATACATGTCTAGTGTTGTAACTTGTGACGTAAAAGTGAAATTAATTGCGACCTTAGTTCAATAGCCATTTAATTTGTTGTAGATTAATAATTTTTTGCCATTGCCATCTTTAAAACAATCTAAATTAGTGTTTCGAAAGTGAGGAAAGGATTGCAACACTTTGTCGCATTGTGTGGTTTTGAGTGCGCTCTGCTGGAGGCTGTTAATTTTCAGTCCACGCATGGTTTCAAGTTTCATGCTGGTGCATGCATGCTTTATATTTTATGGGAGCCATCCACCACCGCACCACCGGAAATACACTGTTTATTTGATTGTGCTCGTTGGCTGATACATACATTTTTGCTACTTACAACTTACCACTTCTGAAATAGGCAGACATAAAGACCTCATAAAAAGGCGAACAGCGAGAGTAAGTGTGGAAGTGTGGAACTTCAGGCAGAGTCAGTAGAGGATATAAAAATCATATGGCCCGAAACCGAATTGATCATACAGACCAACAGCAAGAAAGTACAATTTCGTTCTTTTCTTTTTGCTTTTTTAGTCACCTTGTGCCTTTTTGTATGGTTTAGGGAAGCCCGATAAGTTAGTGAATTTGTTGGTCTAGGATGTACATGTAGAATATAGACAAAGGGTTAATTTCTTTTTAAGTTTGGTTAAGGGGCTCTTTGATTTCCGTACCCTTTTTCTTTTATTTGTTTAAAAATGAGTGTTTTCACAAGATTGTCACGGCCCCTAGCAAGTTTCCTGTTTCCCGTTGTGCTGATCATGTGAAGAAACAAACGGTTTTTGAGTGAGTAAAGGGTTTTTTTTTAAACTGGCTTGTGCAGCGTCCAATTTGGGGTCGGCATCGTTATATCGTCACTTTGTCACCATTGAGGAGACCAACGGTGTCGATAATGTTTGCCGTATGGAGAAGTAAATTTAAAGGTAAGCTTTTTGGCGTTTTAATTGTAAGAGTTATAAGTAGACAGTCAGCTCAGTGGCATGAAATTAGTTGTGTCTCTTGAATAATTAAAACGGAAAAGGAAAGGTTCGTATTATATACTGTCGCCGGTTTAGCACGTCTGTCCGCATCTGTTCGGCTCATTGAACAATAGACGTGACGTGAGTTTGTGTGTGGGTCCGTTGATTTACAAAGAAAATGAGATCAAGACTCAAGATATCTTAGAAGCAAGGCATACCTACAGAGTAGAAAAGGTACAACTGCCTAGTGTAAAGTTGAAAGTGGACAAAAGATGAGCTGATGAGCAGTCCGACTGGATAGACGTGCAGCCAACAAAGCACGGCAAATCAAGCCATTTCTTCAAAATTTTCTTTAAAATGGATGGTTCAATCATGTTTTAATTTTGTATAAAACGCTTGTTTCAAAAGCCAGAATAAGTATGTCGTTAATTTCATAAAATATTTGTCTTTTCATTTTTTGTGGCTAATTACGCAGTAATGCTTTTGGAGTACTCATTAAACCAAGGAAAAAGCTGTAAACGAAACTAGTTTAAAAATAGGTATATATTGTTATGTATTAAGAGTCTTTCTGATAGAGAGGTGCTTTTTGTCCATAGGCCAATAAAGTAGAAAGGCTACATGTCAGAATAGTTACATTACAATAGAGTTGTCAGCGGCATGCTTAAGTGAGACAAGTGGATAATCCTTTCATATACAAACAATGAACATTGACGGGACATTTTCTGTACGAATTGAGTACTTGAAACGATTAAGAGGCTCGTATTCAATTAGCTGTCTGGCTGGTCTTGTCATTTAGTCAGTTTGACAAAAGCTTGCCATAGTACAGATACCTATATCAATTTAGCATTAAAGTTGGCTTTTGAGTACACATGATTTATAACTATGCAATAGACTTATGAAACCAATGAAACCTGTCACCACACGTACTAGACATTTCCCATTTCAAGTCCATTTTAAGAATAATGAAACTGTAATAATTGGGGTACGACTTTAGTGTATGTGCCCGTCATTTTATGTCGACTTTACTATTAAGTAGTCTCCCCAAATCAAACTTACCTTCTTCTTTACCTCCACGAGTTGGTAACATTCCACTTGCACTTGCATTGAAGCAAGTGAAACTGATTAAGAAAATTTGTCACTTATTTAGCATATTACCGTCTAAAAACGTAACAACGGGTGGTCGCCAGTTACCATCTATAAAACCGTTATAATGCCATTTTTCATGAGACAAAGAAGGAATGAGCAAATTGGGTTGTATTGGACATGGGTCGGAAATGCGTTTTAGAAACAGATGCAAAAGTTCATTTGTCATTTGTCATAGTGATTTCATAACTACTTTTGAGCTATATTTAAATAAAGTGGCACAACTGTTCTATGAAAAGGCTAGTGCAGTCTGTGAGTCCGAGTCTAAAAATTTGTTAAAAACGATCATGCATTGGGATCCAAGGACAGAGGTTGCAGTCCGAAGTTGACATAAAAATATGATGCAGCTCTCCTTCTGAAGTTTTTACACTTGCTGACGAATTTGACTACCTTTTTGTAATGCAAAGTCAACGACATTAGAATGCCATTAAAAACTAAACACATATTCAAGCCGCAAATGAGTCGTAAACAAATGCAAATTTTCCTTTTGCAAAATATGTTATGCATTATCCGCATTGTCGTTTCAGCTACACCTCCTCGGCAGCTTTAACAACGCACCGAAAGATCACATTTATTGCTTGTTCTCTTTCTGTCCACTTGGATGCTTGATGATGCAAAATAATAAAAAATGCCAAAGCAGCTATACATATTTTAAGTATCAGGAATGGTGATGGTGATGGGAGGGAACATGTACAAATGACAGAACTAGCAGGAGGGAGAAATTTTATGCGTGAATAATTTGGTTCCTTGTAAAGCTCTCTGTGTCTCTTTTACTTCTAATCGGTTTTCCTGTGCTTTTCGCATCATCAGTCCCAGCTTACGTTTTAGCCGGGTTCTCATAAGCTAAACTTTTCTAAACGCGTAGTCCGATTTCTGTGTAATTATTTGATAAGTAGTTAGTAGCTTATCTAGTGACTTGACTTCTTGTAATGACTATTTTTTCTTTAAAAAATTGTTTCTTGTAGGAAAGCGGACTTAAAAACTTGCTACTTCTTCCTTACCATTTCACTGCCACTTCTGTGTTCACTACTATTACTACTAGACTCTCCGTTTTCCTTTTTGATTTCTACAAGATGGGTGGTGCTTCCAGTCGTGACTCAGGTAAACTCTTTAATTTCTTTTTATACTTCTATTTGGCTTTTAAATCATAATATTACGATTAATTAGTCATTAGTGGGTGGATTATTATAATGTATGTACTATCATAAAGGCATTTTAGTACACAGTTGAATTTTTCCTGCCACATAACCCAGTGCATTGTGTATTTTCTAAGCTTCTGAATTCTGAACTGCGACTGTGACGTGAATTTGCTTAGGTACGATGCAGAGCTGTACAAGAGCTTGGTGAACTTAAAAACTAAGCCGATTTTCTCAGACACACGGAATAGAATGTAGTTAATAGGATTGCACATCCTTTCTACGACTTCAAGCATAAATCTACAAGTACAAACCACATTCCACATCTTTGATATTTTTCAACATTTTCACAGCAGTTTGTCTTCCGATTTGTTTCAAATCTCTGTAGGTGAAGATGATTAATTTACAATTATAAAGTCAGTGGGACACCTTTTAACATGAAAAATTAAGTGTAAATGAGTCATTAAGGCTTTTGAATACTCATCAGTAGTGATTGAACTTTTTCTCAGGTTTTACTTAACATGAATGACATTTCCGTGCTGATTACCCCTTACATTTTAGTTTTCAAGTGCACACAATATGTGGTGATCTGCAGGATCAACTTTGTTGCTACAGGCTTTGGGTACAATCAAGTTATTCTATAGAGCTTTGTTCCTTCTCGTCCAAATTTTTGCCATTTCCCTCTGCGTTGAGGGTTTTCATAATTTCATTAACAAAGAATTTTTGCATCCTTAATTTTCTTTCAATTACAAATTCTATGTAAAATTCCACATGAAAATTTATTTATACTGTTTCTCCATATTTCAATGTCTTATTTGTGCTATAACTGTTCTGTTTGTGATAATATGTTTATGATAACATGACATGTTTATGTTTATGCTATTTGCTAGTAGTACATACTTTGAATAATTACAAATTACTCATTTGTTAAGATTTATAATTATGGTGGCAGTAGACATTACTTATGTCAAAATTAAGAACTTTGCATGCAATCAAGTCTAGCGGTGTATAGTCGTAATCTTAATACTTGAATGAGTACACAGCACAGTTTTGAATTGCACAGAGGTAGGAAATAAGATTCCGCATTCCGCATATTTTCATGATAAACTGTGTGAAACGGTCTTTTGTGTTTCAAATATCTGTGCATCGCATTGCACTTTGAGGTAGTTTTCTGCAACCGGCAACCACTTAGGTAGCACGCAACAAAAAATTGCCTTATTATTATGCTAGCTACTTAGAAAATGCATAAAAGATATCTCGACATCCTGTACATTGTCCTACGTAGGTTTATGACAACAGTTAAAAAATAAAGCTCGTATTTCGTATCAGCAATGAACCAAAAATGCCATATTTTAGTTTTTGGCATGTTTGCTTGTCCGATTGTTTCGTTTCTCTGGCGCTCGCGGTTATTGATAAGATAACTTGTCAATATATCCATTTCTTTGTCTCAAAAGAGCGTCAGCTCGCATTAAAAATTCTCCCAAGATTTATGCCTCCAATCTTAAAAGATTTTTTTTGCTGTAATCAGTGAAACTTTTCTAATGTTTCAAAGATCAACTTTTCCAGCTGTTACAAATTCATTAGTAGGTTTTACCATGTTAGCAAAGCAGCATAAAAATCAGCACTAAGCTCAACGCTACACTAACATAATATTAAAAAATGATAACGACCTGAGCAGTAATGGTGAAAGGCTTGCCATATGTTCTGCTTGAATTCGCAACATTATCATTTTAGGCGCCATCATTTTCTCTTAATTTTATGCCCATTTGCTATCTACCTGGGCCTTATATTAGCTCGTTTGGATTTTGCATCCAGCAAGAAATACAAATAATTTCATTACTTTTATTTATTTATTCTGTTATCCATAACTTATGGACCATAAGAAACCAAGTTGCACGACATGTGCTTCAGTTAGCAAAGAGAAAAGTCTTTTCTAAAAAGACGTCCTATAGTAATGAAATGGGTTTGTGCAAAGTTTCATTGTAAAAGATGCGTGTAGAACAGGAGCATGTGGTCAAAGTAATGACAGATAAGTCAACTGTTTACATTTTTTGCTGATACCATGAAAGTACAATGAGCCAAAGGAGCAAGTATCATCCACAACGCAAGAAGTCAAGTAGCAGATGCTCCATTTTTTCCTTCAGGTTGACCACTATTGCGCACATGACGTACTTCTTTCAAATAAACCGAAGAAGACGACGACCTAATGCCATGGAGCTTGATGATCACGAAAAAAATGAAGCAAGCTGACTTGCCTGGGATATTATGGCTTTTCCATATTTTCATACGTTACTCATACTCCGTCGTATATTTTCATACATTGTTGCCATAAAGGGAGTAAAAATCGGCAGATTGCTCACTCCCAACTCAATAAACTATAAGAGATCTCAGATGATCATTTCGAATAAAGCTAAAAACTAGTCAGACGCATGTCGTTTAGACGAGTTAAGATGCCTCGGCAGCTGCCACGCGACCGACCTGGTGTCTACACTGCTTATTAAATGTGTGCTGCTGTTTGCCGTAGTTAGAGTCGTTCATCTTTTTTTCATGATGATGATGATGGTGTGATGTAAAATGCTCTTGCTGCTGCTGCTAGCTTCGTAAAAACAGGCCCGAAAAAGAGTTAAGAAATGGAGCATATGTTCTATGTGAAATTGGTATATATGGTGCAATGTGGAGGAATAGAGCTGAAGAAGAGTTTGAAACATCTTGCGCCGTTCTATGGACATTTGTAGTCCGGTACTTGAAAATAATGCCAAATAGTAATAATAAAAATGATCTTTGTTACTGACAACAAACCGCGGTCCCTGCCTGCAAGAAGAAAACAACTGCTTTGCAGGCTTCACCTTTTCTCTAAGCAGCTTTTAGGGTACATCTGCTGTTTTTGGCTGAACTTATGCTTTTGCTGTTAAGCGTGATCATCTCCGTGTGTGTGTGGCAAATAGTCATAAACCCAAATAGAAAGATTCGAAGAAGAAGAAGGTTGGTGGATGGTGGGCATATGGTAAAATTTCTTCACTTTACTGCGAAACTTGCACTTTGAGCATCTCTACCTGAGCGTAGCATTTTCAAGTCTCCTTGCTTTCAAATTCAAATCCAGGGTATATAAAAAATAAGGACAAACAAAGTTGATCACAAGTACATGCCATAAAAATAAAAATATTCACAAAGAGATGTGGACTTCAATACACTTTGGTTAGGTCATCATTATCATGATCATCGTCGGTCTCAAAGCAAAAATGTTGACTATGTTGACTTGGCTGCTACCTTGTTTTTCATTTCAATTGAATGCATAGCCATGCATATGTTTTCTTCAAGGTTTATTGATTGTAATTCAATTTTTGAAACTTAAAAAATGTGGTAATGTTCATAGTCTTTGTTGATGTTACATCATAGCTCTGAGAATATGGCACAGGGTATAGACCTTCATAAGGAAGCATTCATACAAACAACCATTTTCAACAAAGTTGGCCATCTTTTAAATCTCTTTGCCGATCTCCTTATGTACGAAAAGTCTCGTAGGGTCTCTTTAAAGGGAAGGTCACGCTGGATTGTAAATATGGGACTTGGCCTGCCTGCCACGTGCCGTGGTAGAACTTATTTTTTTGTGTCGCACTTCTGTTTTCCTGGATATATCCCTAGCAACAGAGAACACACCTGGTAAGGATCTCATATGTGTAGGAAGTTTCAAAGTAAACTTATAGAAGATGTTTCCTCAAAATGTTGCTTTGTTTGCACCCCTCCCCTAGTCTTCATCTTTCCAAAGGTAAAAAAGCCTCTGTAAAGTTGGACTACTACTTTCAGTTTTGTGCAGCAGTTGTTGCACATTATCCAAAAGATTCTGAAACTTATATATAAAACCTACTTCTATAATATGCTATTATATCTTTCTGACCGTCAGCCAGCTTGCAGGGAGAATAGAATAAACGGTTTTTGTTTAAAAGGGACCCTCCTTCAGCTGAGGGAGCACGGGATAATTCATCTTTCATTCATTTTACTGCTGGTGAGCACCATATGCTTTTTCCACTTCTTTGTTCAGATGAAGGGAGAGGAAAAGCTTTTATCCAGCTTTTTATACCAACATCCTATTTCAATATCAGTTGATTCATTCATTCTACAAGAGAGTTCCTATGAATTGATCATATTTTCAGTTTGTTGTCCCTTGTCGCTTTGTCATATCCCAGCAGAGTCTTTGCCTGTCTTTTTGAGGTCAATACACATGGTATAAACATTAGGTACAGGAGATTTAACATCCTTACACTTATGTGCTGCTTAAAGTTTAAAACTCTCTTTTACTTTCTATGTACGCAATGCTCAATACTCGAGATCATCTTCCGTTTACCATTTTCCAATGGGAGAACGATGAACGATCATCATCATCATCATACGCAAGCTGTTTCATCTTTTCTGAAGCCTGCTTTGTCCCTGTAGTTTCTTTCATCTGCCATTCTCAAATAAAGAATACGCTTATCCATATGATATTTTTAAAGGGAAGATGAAACTGACTGAGAGAAGATGGGGAGACCCTTGGATGCGACCCGTGCCACATGTTTTTTTGATACCGTGAAGATTTCTTATAGATTATATTGCCTTCATTTATCCTATTAGTTACGCGTAAACTGAGACTCTTTTTAAAAAACTCGGTCTTTAAAAAATACTTATCACTACAACATACACTTTCTCAACTAGCTAGCTACTGTAGTTGTACAAGGCCTTTTAAATTGCACAATGCAGTGAAAATGTTGCATAAATTTAAATGACAATGGATCAACATTTAAATTTTTTTAAACTTTGGCACAACTGTAATTTCACAAGTTTATAAAATTTCAAAATATCTAATCTTATAAAGATTATTAAAATTTGGGGTAATGGCAATAGTACCAAAAAGCTTTTAGGTTTATGAGTGTCATGAACTAATTTGCTATTTTTAGTAATCTTATGCAATTAAGTTTGGGGCACGCACGCTTTCTGGGTTTTTAAATGTAATTGAATGTTTCAGTTTTTTAAACACCACGGATTTTTTATACAAGTAGCGGAAATTGAAATACTCGTTCATTTTTTTATTGTTGCAAGTCAGTGCGTCTTAAAAACAGCACAAATCCGCCGGAAATGAAACTGGCCTCATCCCTCACTTTCCATATTTTAAATGTTTTTCTATCCGCAACCTACCAGATAATTATGATAGAAGCAATCGGAGAACACTTTTTTGTGTGTGCATATTCCTTAGCCAGTCATATAAATGTACATTTGATAGTTTGCTGTGTTTATCCAGCAGAACAAGAGCAGATGCAAAATGAGGGAGCGATTCAGTAAAAACCGAAAATTTACCGTACCATGATAATGACTAGGATATATATGTGAATGGTCTTTGAATGAAGTTTGATTAAAACCTTTGGGGTAGCCAGTTGTTTAAGAATGAGCAGATGTTTTGGATTTGTTCAACAGCAACGGCCACGCGCCGGTGGTTACCCTGCCTTTGCACTACTTTTTGATGTGCTGCTGCAGCACTAGTAAAGTTATATTCGGGTTTCACAGAAAAAGGAGAGAAACTAAATATAACATACTGGTCCATTGCATTGTTGTAATCGGATGCGTGTTCAAACTTTTCTTAGATAGGGGTTCTATTTACAACTGCCCTCTTCTGCAGTTTCTATATTTACTGCTGTTGCTTCCTTTATGAATAACACTTCACGGAACGCTGATGGTGGTAATAATTGAGATATGCTGTTGGCTTCGTATTTTTTAAAACCATGATCGTTATATTTACTGATGTATGATGATTAGCCCCCATCCCCCGAAAAACCTGCAGATTTCTTACATTTTTACCCCGAGAGGTCAAAATGGAGTTTCCGTTGCTAACGCATTTTGCCAAAGGGGAACATTTTGTGGGGCTAAATTGATGTATCATATTAGTCATATATAGCAACTTGGTAGAGGATGGAGTATGAAATTGTGAGGGTTTTACTAAAACCCAGTAAAATGAATGATAAACTCATGTATTATAAGGCTTGTAAGGTAGAAGTAAGGTTCACGTTGAATGGTTGAGTAGTATAGTATTGGTCACAGGTAATAATCTCATTAGGTACCCTTGGTTACCTTTAATTTTATGTGGGTAGCCTTGTTTGTTGTCGGGTGCCCTTTGGTTACCTTTATTTTACGTGAGTAATCTTAATTGCTAATGGGTACACCCTCATTTTACGTGGCTAACTTTAGTTGCAGTTGGGTACCCTTAGTTACCTTTAAATGTTGATGGGTAAATGTTGACCTTAATTCTAATTGCAGAGTAAATGTTCAGGAACGTGAACCTTAATAAATTCATAGATATTTCATACATACTTATACATATTACATATACGTTATAATGGTTTTTATACGGCAGACAGGGTGCTCACTGCTGCTGTAAACGATGTATGGTTGCTCATGATGATGATAGGTAATATGCTGCTGCTGCTGCAACTTCCCCTTGTCAGTTTTCTCAGTTCTCAGAGCTGCTATTGTTACTGCAACTCATAAGCAGGGAGGTTTTTCATAGTTGGCATCAGTTCGAGGCGAACCATCAGACCAAGCTGAAGGGTCTCCGGTGAGCAGTTAACTTTGCATCCCAATGGGTTTTGTTCGTAAAGAAACTGAGAGTGAGCTTTGAACGATTTTTCCTCCCTTGTGTGTTCTAAAGGATATTACTGTAGTAACAGTAGTGGTGAAAGAGTGTGAGTTTGTTCAATTCGTATGCATATCGTGAAACACAGGATTTTATTGGAGTTGTGAGTAGCTTCAGTCAAAGAGAAAAGTTGTCTTTGTCTCTTCACTTCATCGTTAGAAAGTTGTGTGGTTCTTGTTATATATTTTTTTGGATTTTGCCAAGTTTGTGAACCTCGTTTGCATCTATTTTTGCGTGAGAACTTTTTACATGGCCTCTGCTGCCGATTATTCATACCTGGAGTGCTCAGCAGCATCATCATCATCCGCTTGTTATAGTAAACCGAATAATTCCTGCTCTGCAGCAGAATTGTACGAATCTTGTGGTGGTGGAAGCTGTCGTAGTAGTAGCAATATGGGCGTTTTGGTGACAGCCGCTTGGCCTATGAGCCACGAACCCGTTTACGATCGGCCATCCAGTGGTGTCAGTGTTCCTCTCTCGTCTTCATGCTCGAGGAGGTCCATGAGAGAAAGAAAGGATTGCTTAAATTGTCATCATAACCATCAGAGTGAACCTCATCTTCACCACCATAATCAGCAACAACTTCAAAACAGCCACCACAATTACGTTCACCACCATCGTAATCAGAGTCTTCGTAATATTCACAATGGGGATGTGGTCTCCATCAGAAATCCTCGACCTTTCTCTGTTCCACCAGCACAGGAAATGATTAGCAGTGGATCCCGAGGTTGTAGTGGTGACGCTAGTCATATGGAATTAATGCCGTTGGGTTCAAATTCCATTCGTTCAAGCGTTCCGTGCAGGGCAACGCTGAGTGAGTTGCATCCAGCGTCTCCACCTACTTGTGTTCCGTGGCTGAAAAAAATGAAGGTTATCAAGAAGCTTCAACGTAAAATTGGAATCGGTTAGTGATAACAATTCATATTTGTTTTCCTCGTAGAAAAATTTGATTTCCATCTAATCATTTTAGGGTGTAAAGTTGCATGAAAATAATATCCCATAAGCTGGCATTCTTGAGCAATATTACATGACGTCTGTCAGTTCTTGGCACGTCACTCGTTAACTTTGCACCAACGTTCATGTTTTTCTGGCCAAACTTTTGATTTTTATATGCTTTTCATATATTAAGAAGGTGTTCCATGAGACAGCACTTCTTGTGATTGCGTGCTGGCACGGGAGGAATTTTTTCGTTTATATATTGGTCAGTCCATTATAACAATGAAAAAAGTTAGCCAAAGTCGTGTTAGAGGTGTGCATGCTATTTACACTGCATTATCATTCCAACTGCTAATGTTATTTACCTGAACATTTCTTCTTCTCAAACAAAAGCCATTAACAAATATATATTATTATTTCAAACAACCCTCTTCGGTTTCATGTCACAATGCACTCCAAACCCAAGTGGCTTACTAACTTTCAGAAATATTATGCAGCTAAAAAAAATTCAACCATCAAATTTCCATACAAGGCCTTTTCCTGCCTGAAAAATTCAGCAATAACAAAGTAACAAAGGGAGGGTAATTACACATTCAAAAGGAAAATGAAAACAAAGGAAACGACAAAAGTGTGTAAATGCAAAGTACACTTTGTTAAAAATCCTTTCCTTTTTTATTTGGTTTCAAAGTTTCAACTTGAACTTACCGTCGTCTATTAAAATACTTTAAAATCGTTTCGCTATTTCGCTTCTTAGTTTTTACCAAGCGTAAAAACAACACTCATCTTGTTTCGTTGTCTTTAGTTGAGGTATGCATTTTCAAAGTTTGAAATCATTTCACCGGAACCGGATTCATGGATAGGGGTGCTTGCTGGCTTGGAATAAGTTTAGAGCTGCAATGTTCTCTGTGGCTGCGTGCCATGTACAATTTAAGAATGAGAAAAGGAAGACCATGTTGTGTAATGTAACGACTGAGTGAATGACAATGAAAATTGGATGTGTGGTTTTTTCTTCTTTCAAAGCGCTTTTAACTTTTTTATATAATAATACTCTAAGTCTTATGGTATTATGGTCGTCATTTATGGAAACATGTTTTTACATCATTTTTACACGCATGGTGCACACACACATAGAACAAGGTAACAACATTCACCATAATATCCTATGATGGCTTTCATTTCAAAACGTGAAACGTGTGTGTCCGCTATAAAAAGTATTGAGTCAAAGTATTTCATGCGATAATCAGCTATTATATGCCTACACCAGCAGCAGCAGCAGTCATGTCAAATGCAGTTCCTGTGCGTTGCACATCTTCTTTTTCCGCCGCAACAGCAAAATATTATGTTTTAAGGGAAAAATTTATGTTTATTGAGATAGCAAGTGGAAAGAGGGAGGATGTTTTTGTATATTATTATTATATATGATGGTGGGCTATAGCTACGGGGTAAAAGTAACAGTCACTCTGGCAATTTCAGAGAGCAACAAGAAAAGTACAAAAATATATCGACAGTTTTAGGAATGGGAGCGGGAAAAGGAATAAAAATAATATATCATTATTATTACTATTAGGGCTATTACTTTGAGTGCATCATCATCATGATCATCAACATGACAGGAAAAGGAAGTTCAGAGGATGTTCCTTAGAAAGGCTCCCTCCTCCGTGCGTAGGCATTTTCTATGATGATGCAGTTATACGCTCCGCTCATTTTTCTTTTCTGTAGTTGATAGTCAATCTAGCAATTACTTTTCTTGCTCATTTTTAGCAACACAGCACCTTTACCATGACTACTACGCAACTTGTAATAACCATAAAAAAGTACTGCTTACAAAAATAAGGTACATCCGCGGAGCACTCGACTTTAGAGTGACGTGTGGTAGTAGTATAGTAAGTGGATTGCGCATACATAAAATACAACAATGTTTAAACGAGTAGTAAATAATGGTATCATTATAAAAATGAAGAAGAAATTTCTATGAATTATAAAAAAATACGGGTAAGCTTCTTTCAAAACTAGTTCCCATACCAATAATACTTTGGTCGTCTTTTTAAAAAGATATTGCTTTTGCTATTTAAGCAGCAGCATAATATTGAGCAGTAGCGCCAGTAATGCTTCTGGCATTTCCTCTGAATAAAAATGCTTTTGCTCGTAGTAGTGTGGCGGAACGGTTTTTATACAGAGGAAACTAGAGCCGTGAGCTGTGCTGTTGTTGATGTGTGATTTCAATGAAAGAAAAATCCCCGAATGAATATTACGAGTGTTTTTCTCTAAGCTAAAAAGTTGTAGGAGTAAAAGAAGCCTGCAATATATCATCATACAGCTTTTATGATGATGATGATGAGCAGTGAGGAGGAGGGTAGAAATGCAGGATACGGCTGATGGCCATGCATATAGCATAGTTGAAAGCAATTCATTCGACAGACCCTCCGGCCGGTTTGCTTTACCACATCCACTTTCATCCTCATCCCCACTTCCACTACTAAGCAAAGCAACAACTGCGCGTATTTTCAGAGTTATCAGCACAAAAGCAGTAAAGAGTGACAGAGTGAGAAGATATCGGGGATGTGGTATGTGGTACAGACTTGTCAGGCTTCTTGGTAAAATCCATTGTAGTTTGAAATGCATTTGTTGGCTTGTACTTATCTTGGTAGCACATCATCATGATCATGATACCAGAGTTTCCAGTAGACAAAAAGTCATCCATCTGGCAACCTTCTTTTTCTTATTCCCTTTTTTCCTTCTGTCATTGTTACACATTCTACACCTACGCTACAAACAGAACGCTAGAAAATTGCTCGCATGCAATAATAGGCATGTAATATTCTGTTCTCTGGAAGCATTTTTTTTTGTTTTGAACCGTGTGCCAGGTTTCGTGTGATGATGGTAAAATGCAAAAGGAATTACTTGAAAAAAATTATGGGATTATTTTTACAAAGGAATGAAGCTCTATGGAAATGTCCGTGCTTAAGCACAGCTCAGCATGTACAATGTCATGGTTATTTTCATTGCATGATTTAAGCATTTTTCAAAAGTCTTTTCCTTGATTACGGCGTAAAAAAAGACGGAATGTTGAGCGCACAACAACAGAAGGAAAACATTGTTTGTGGGAAAAACAAGATATCTCTTTAAATAAGGTTGTATGATATACAAATCATATCATGATGAGCTAGTATATTCACTCGGCTCTTTTTTTCTGAATCGGTGCTCATCCGGTCGTTTCTTGCTAAAATTACCATTTTTGTATTCAATTCAACTTTTTTTATTATGCTGTGTAGTAGTAGGCCTCACTACTGGCTTTTGTAAGTAATTATTACGGCATTTTAAAAAATAATGCGACTGGTAATTGACTTGGAGTAAAAATGTCCATGTAGATTTATAATGCCTAGGCTTAACAAGAGCAGCTTTTATTCTATGCAATTACAACATTATTGTTGGGCAGTGGGCATTAAATGCTCTATTTTTCTCCAGAAACAGAGCTTCCGCTGCTGCCTCTCTAAGATTTTAAACCTGATCATCACGTTCAATGGATTATGTATTAAAACGGATGAGAAAACTCTTTACTCTTTACAATTGCCCCTTCTTCTAGTTTTGTTGATACGTCTTCCGTTCTGCTTGGGGGCAACGTAATTTCATGATAAAAAAACAAGACGTCCGTCCGTCCGGTTGTTAAAAGTTAAAAGCTGTGTGTAGACAGAACACAGCATCATAGCGTAGGTTCATCAAATTAAAGCGTGCATTGAAGAAACTGCTGAGAATGTTAACACTTTACACCCATTATTTTAGCGAATTAGTCATGCCTATCAAGATGATTGAGTTTTATATGTGGAGAGTTTAGTCATGGATTTTGCTCTAATTAACCGTGATGTTTTTACCTTTTTTGTTCTTACAGGAAATCGAGGAGGAGGAATCTCCCCAAATAACTTGCCACCACTGTTGTTCAATAGCGTTCATGGGGAAAATATTACCATTAGTCAAAACGGTGCGGTGGCAAAGAGAACGCATAGCTTTTGCAAGGGAATCGTGTTCTCGGATCGTGCCGTGAAAATTAACGAAAAAGTCTGTCTCAAGTTTGTTGAAGTAGAGTCAAAGAATTGGAGTGGGGTTTTGCGATTTGGATTTACTTCTCACGATCCATCCACTCTAAGGAACAACCTGCCAAAATATGCTTGTCCTGGTAAGTGGCTGATGAATAGATAAAAAATGTGGCATTTCATTGAAATGAACAAAGGTACTCATCTTGGCTTTTCATTAATTTGTAGATCTTACCTCAAGACCTGGCTTTTGGGCGAAAGCATTCAGTGAGCTTTATGTGAAAAAAGATGCCGTTCTCTACTTCTACGTCAATGCTGCTGGTGACGTGTACTTTGGGATCAACGGTGAGGAGAAAGGCATGTTCTTCTCAGGGATTGATACCAGAGGTCCTTTGTGGGTGCTTATAGATATTTACGGAAACACAACAGGAATTGAATTTGTGGGTAAGTTGAAACAAAACTGAACTTGGCAAGCTCTCTTTACCAATTCATTATTTCATTACCTAATTTTTAAATTTTCGTTATTTTTAGACCCACGCTCGCAGTTAAACAACTCTAGGTCCAATGTTAGTGAAGCCCCAGCAGTTACTCAGATTCCTTCTCCATCTACAATTCCTTCAGAGCCTGTTCATGCGCAGCCCATTGTTGCTCCCATTGTTCAAAGGTCCAGTGAAACCAACAAACTCTACTCGGCTGCTATTCAAAAAGCTCATGCGTTGTTCCCCAACATCCAGACAGATGTGGATCAGTTTAACCCGTAAGTTTCTTACAGTTTTTCTTGTGTGTGCACAATTCTTTGAAGTACAATGTTTTCATTATGTATTTTTAAATTGATTATCCTAGATTAACCAAAGGACCACATGCCATTGTTTGTGGCTCGGTAGCAAAACGAGTAGAAGGAGAATATTCCAATGCCTATGTCTTTCCAAACAAACCTCTGCTTGCTGGTGAAACAGTCGTTATTTATGTAAGTTTTTATTGCAAATTCTACTAAGTCTTAAATGTAATATGCATTCGTGTGACAGTTTTTTATTAATGGTTGATTTTTTTATTTCCAAAAGGTCCAAAAGGTAGATCTTGCATATGCTAGCTCCATGGCGTTTGGTTTGACATCCTGCAGTCCTAAAGATATTAGTCATGTCGGCTTCCCTGTCGACGCCTACGAACTGATGGACCGTCGCAGTCCGGAATACTGGGTTGTTGAGAAGGACGTGGCAAAATCACCTAGTCAAGGTGACATCCTCGGCTTCACAATTACACCCGATGGTCAAGTAGTCATGAGGAAAAACGATGAAGTCCCAAAGATCTTGATGCACGTAGACAACTCCGTTCCATTGTATCCCTTCTTTGATTTGTATGGCACCACCACACAAATTCATTTAGTTGGGATTGTTCCATCCATGCATTATCGTCCACTACCACCTCTACCTTCACAAAGTAAGTTCCAATCTCAGTTATGCGTCCGTCTTTTGAGATATTTAACAGTTATTAAGCAGATTCTAATAAATGTTTTTTTCTCTATTTCCCCAGGCAGTAGAAGTAGAACCGAACTTCCAAGAAGTTCATCAATGCAAGCTTCATCGCCATACACTGCCCTGATCCGAAACAATGTTCCTCACTCTGCCAGCGCAGTTAGTTGCGCTCCTTCCAAGCTTGGTGCTTCATCTTCTCATCAAAGTGCAGCTACACTTGCAGCTATGTCAACCAATGAGAAAAACGCTGTCACTTATGAAACACTCACGGTAAGTCTACTATCCCTTTTTTCCTACTCGCTAAGGTTTGTTAATGTGAAGTTTGACTAATAATCAATTTTATTTGGATTCTTATTTGCAGAAAAAAGTTAGCAGTCTCAGTGTAAGCTCTGGAAAGTCAGCTTCCCGAGAACCTCCAAACTGGTCCATTGAATGCGTGGCATGCTGCGAAAATCCCATAGATTGCGTATTCTATTCATGTGGCCACATGTGCATGTGCTACCAGTGCGCTGTGGAATACTGGAAAACCAAAGAAAAAGGCTGTTGTCCAATTTGTAGAGCTACGATCAACGATGTTATTCGAACGTACAAATCTTAATAGTTTAATCGCAGACTAGAGTACTCAAATTTTAGGATAATTACACATTCTCGCTTACATTATCAATATACGTCAATGTACTAAAACAGTGCAATCAGCCAAAAGTGTTACTACGAAATCCTCAATATAATTCTGATAAGTTTGCAACGTCATTATTTAAAAATGAAAAAAAACAAAATAAAAATAAGTTCTCGACATTTTGTACCCCTCAGTACAGATCTAAGATTTTTTGCAATAAATTGACTTACTATTATGAACAAAATTACTATTTCTTTGAATGAGCATACTATGTACTATCATAAATCCGATATGCAATGTCAATTCCATGCAAGTCCAACCTGTTGTTCATTGTGCAAGCATCATTTCCTGTAACTTGCCTCAGCGTCCTCTTCCCGATACCCGGACAGGTTTCTGCTTAGCTTGGGAACTAACAGATTTTGCCAACAACCTGAAGATGTTTCCCTTTGTTCGTAAATGATACTAGTTTCTACTGCTTTTGCATTATTCGTAGCAATCGGTTTCTCGTTACATCATACCGGCAGCAGAACGGAGTTTGCCTATGTCATGACCAAGAAAACCAAATGTGATGTGTGATGAGATGTGGCCACAAAAGTAGCAAATTTTCCTAATGTTTTGGTATCATTTATCAATCTCGTCGCAGCTGAATGCAAAATAAATACAAAAAGTTAATTATACTGTTGATCCGCTTGTTATAGTGTTAATTATTAGTTTTATACATTTTATACGCGTCAATGCAGATTTGCATCAAATTGACTTGTTATTATGAAGACAATTACTATTGAATCTTTTCTTTTATTTAATGTGCATATTATGAATTGCATAATGTACCGTTATTCAGTGCCAATTCCATGTCAGTCATGTCATGTAAATCCTACCTGTTGTTCATTGTGCAAGCATTTTTTCTTGTAACTTGTCTCCCAGCGTCCTCTTCCCTTTGCCCGGGCAGGTTTCTGCTTACTTTGGAAACAAACAGATTTCGCCAACAACCCACATTGACTAATTTCCCTTTGTTCGTATGTGAAACTAGTATATACTGCTTTTGCATTTTTGGTAGCTATCGGTTATCGTGAGCATCTTAGCAGAAAAACTCAGCGTGTGACGTGTGACAACGCGATTTACGGATACGAGCTCGAGCTCTCTGTCCAAACAAAAGTAAACTGTCTCAATGCTTTGGTATCATTATCAATCTCGCCGCAGCTGTGTAACGAGAGTAATTATAGTGTTGTCCGCTCCCGCCCCTATATTAAAGTTTGCAAAAAATTAAGTGTGCAGTGCAATTTTATGCAAAGTTGCGATGGCTACCAACGGTGGAGAAAGTCCCGAGCCGGAGCCCTTGGCTTTTCATGATGTCATGGGTAAAAATTTAAAGAAAGAGGTAGGTTCAGGAGGAAGGAAAGTAAAGAGAGGTGAAAAAGTGAAAGGCCTAGTTCTTAATGATGCCATCGCTTTTTCAAGTCGGTCAATTCAGCCAGGTGAAAAGATTTTTGTGAGAGTGAGCTACAGTTCCGTAGAGCTCGATATGGCTATGGACATGTTGTTTGCTGGAGTGACTACGATTAATCCGGTGTTCAAACACCCACCACACAGTTCATCAAGTAAGTCGCTATGACATTTTGTCATATTTTCTTGTTTATTAAAATCTGGTTAATATTTTAGTTTGGCGTAAATGGACTAATGGACACTACTTGGTTCAGGACGTCCCGCTGAAATATGTAGTTGGACAATTAATTTACTTCGAGCTCAAAGAAGACGGTCGTCTAGTGGTTGGGTCGTCTGCACTTGGAGAAAAGGTTCTTCTTCGTATTATCCACACCTCAAATAACTACTGGTTATTTTGGGACTTAAAAGGGACGTCAACTGGATTAGAGATTATTCATAGCACCAAGAAATTTCCTTATGATTATGTCGATCCTCGGGAGGAACTGAACATTTATTATGATGGCCCTATGAAGAAAGCGCTTGCTTGGTATCCCGACCTTGACATGACGAATTTTGAAGAATTTAATAGGTACTTATATCAGATTATCATCAATCGTTAATCGTAATTGCTGTACTACTTTTTTTGTGAAAATTTGCAGCAAAGTTCCCGAAACCAATGTTGTTGTGAATGGGGCTACAGCGGAAGGAATAGAAGGAACCAATAAAAACAGATATGCGTTTCGAAATAAGAAATTCTTCCCTGGAGAAACTGTGGTTATTTGTGTAAGTTTTTTTTTGCAAAATAAGTCATTATCAATCATTGTTGCCTTTTACTGAACAATTCAATATAATCAATGTTGACATGGTTTTCAATAGATTGAGAAATCTATTTCTACCAATGTTAATGACTCATTAGCATTTGGAGTAATATGCCCTGAATTTGATGACTCTAACAAGTTTTTGGCCTGGAACTACGTCTCCTGGAAGGTAGAATCAGCCCAGGAAGGCGACATTCTTGGCTTCACGTTTACGTCCGAGCATCAACTACTCGTCCAGAAGAACAATGAAAATCCCGAAGTTTTTGACGAATTACCTATGAAACTACCTTGTTATGAACAATTTTTTGAGTTGTATGGAACAGCCTCAAAAATCGTTTTATTGGGATGTGTTTATCCCATAATGCAAATTGATTAGTAATTCAAGTGGACACAAATGAAAAACACTTTTTTGTGTCTGTTTTATGATAACCGTGCGAAAATAACAAACATTTTTAGATACACAAAAGTTGTATCACTGACAAATCACAAATGATGCAGCGAGTTTGTAGTTGCTGTTTCTTATTAGATCATCATCATTTACTAGAAATATACCCTTTACTATTAAAGTAGTATTCTCAACCTTTTTAGCACTCATTGTTCACCAACAAGCGCATGTCGCCTTTCCTCCAGCTAACGATTCCTCCATGGTGCCTAGTGCCTGGTGTGCTTTTCGCATAGGGATTTACCATAGCACACTCGCTTCACAATTTCATGTCCTTTTCTTAGCTCACTGCTGCTGCTGCTAGTCAGAAAGCTCCAAGCAAGGCAAACTTTAGCTGAACGCTGAGAACAGGGTTTTTCACATGCAAAAAATATCTCGGAATGCATAAACTCTCCAAACCTGGGCCACAGACTGCTTTGGGAAGTTTAGCAGAGCGGACCCTCTCACACAACAGCGCTGAGTTGTTCTCTGTCTTCTAGGCTTTTTCGCTAAAGCTTAAGAGAGTTTCTTGTTCCAGCGAGGAAAAATAAGATACAAGGAAGCGTAACTTTGTTCACTTCACTTTGAGAGAGTGCTTGCAAGTTGTTTAGTTTGTTTTTATGTTTTATTTTTTCATTGGGCCTCATTCCTACTATCCTCCATTCTTCATGGAGAAGTTTGACTTTTACGAAACTAGCTCACCTTTGACTTGTGGTCGTTGATGCATTTTTTCTTGCCAAGCAAGCCAGAGCGGAACTAATTTTTCAATGTCTGACCAAGTCAAGACTCAGTGTCAATAGAGGAAGGATACTACTTTGGAAAGGAAAACAGACACACTCTCTGTAGCCAAGTTAGTTGTGCTTCAGTGGTGGTACCACTAGCATCATTTGACTAATTCCTGGTGACCTATTTCAACTACATCCGTTTTGTCACTGTCACAAAGTATCAGTCGACATATACTTCTTACCGACAAGAACACCCAAGCCTGTCCTCAATTCACGTAAAAAAGTTTTTTTGTCCAAGAAAGTCGACAAACGTGGACAATAAAAAAATGAACTAGTGTGGAACAAAGCTTAAGTTGTAGTGACTACTCCACACTGCATTTTTTCAAATAGTTTTGTGCTGACGAAGACAAACGAGCGTCAAGCCACAAGTGTTCCGCAAAAATTGATAGTTTGTGACTGATAACTGGAGAAAGGACACGGTGATAGTGGTGCTGAGTGGTGACAAAGGATGTTAATAGTGATGGCGGTAATGCCATATTGTACTTTTCACCACTTTCTCCACAGCATAGCCAAGTGTGGGGGAAAATAGTGGGTGTATTTGAGAATTGGGGCAACTTGCGACCACCATAAAATCCCACTGTCAACTGCAAATGCTGGCTTGAATCGGTCACGCACAACTGCTAAGGCAATAATATTCCCCTTAAAGCAACTTGTTTCGGACATGGCTCAAGTTTTCAATCTTTGATGCGTGTTTTCAAACTTGACAATTTATAGCAGGAAAAAAGATTTTTTTGTGCAAACGTGATCCAATGATTGTACAGCTTTTTACCACTATTACTAACACTTTTGGGGATGAGCTATAAACTTGTACTCTAATGTGTGCATGTACATAAAACTCTCTTGAACAAAAAGTTTCTTTTCTTGAGGAAAGGAAAATAAAGCGTGGGGTGTAAGTAAACTAGAAGAAATAAAAAGAAACTGGAACAAAGACTTAAACCCACATAATATTCACAATTGACAAAAGCCCTACACTTGATTTTCAAACTTTTTCCCCTTTTTCTCCTAAAGCCGTATAAAAAGAAGAGGGATATATATTAAAAGTATTATTCTCCCTACCACTTTTCTGGAGAAAGCCAAAAACATCAAAACATGCCCAATTCCCTGTTTCAATTTCAAATCCCTGCTCACATCATCATTCAGCTTTAAGCATACAATCGTGTCAAAGAGGATTTTGACTGACATACCCACACAGCACTTTTCTTTTGGCACGTTTTAGAAATATAGTAGTCTTTTCGTGTAACTTGTAAAAACAGTGATTGTTTTGCATTTGAACGTGTGTGTGTTCATGCCATTTTCAGAGAGATTTTACCAAGTTCTGGACTAGAAATTTAAAGAGAAATACAGATAAAAACCAAGAGGCAATTTCTTTTCCTCTCATTCGCCCCAATCTGCATAGCTGCATACCTACTTCATAAAGGAAAAAAAAGAAAATTCATTTCGTTTCTTCAGAGAAGCAGGTAAAGACAGAGAATATCTGAATATACATTATTCCTGGTTACGATACGACCTGTGTGTGCTCCATTCTCTTTGTGCCATTTTTTTTGTAATCACGGACCGAGAAGCTCACAACTAAAGACAAAAAGGGACGAAAAAATATATGCTAGTAGAAAGCGCGGACACATCTCCACAATCTACAATCTACACAGCAGAGTGATTTTCTGGAAAGAAAATGAGGTGAACATTTTTTGCGATTACACACAGAAGTACTACACTGTTGCTGGTGTTTTGTGCTGGTGCATCACATTTCTCACTCTTAGTGTTTCACTCAATCTAAAAAAACAGGTATATACTTTCTTCCTTATACGTTTTCTTCCGGGTTACATAAGAAGCAGAAAAAAAAATTAGTAAGTTGGTTCAGTAGTAGCATCTAAGTAAAGTAGAAAATCTTCTGGATGAAGTGGCAAAGGGGAGAAAAAGAAGACTTGGGATTTTTCTTCTTCTCTTCCTTTCTCCAGCTTTTTGGATTACTCTTTAAGGTACAAAAGTAAAGTAGTGTGCAATCTCTACACTGACTGATTTGTTTGATATAGCCCCATAGTAGTACGACTCTCCATCAGTCCTAAAAAATATATTATTATGCACCATGGTCGTTGTAGTAGTGGTATCGCCCTTGTGAAAACCACCACCACACACATTTTCTGTACTCGCTCTTGGCATCCCTTTAATAACTTGCAGATTGCTCAAAAGAAAACGTGTAGAGATGCAGAGTTTGATTAAATGAAATAAAGCGAAAAAACAGGAAGAAAAAATTGTGTAACCTCAGCTTCTATAATAAATATGTATATAAATCTTGACAGTCTCTCTGGCTACTACTATCTTTACAAATCTGTTATGCTTTCCCCGCTTTCCCAATCCAAATGCATTCTTTCTCCACCTCTCTCTTAGATATAGCTTTTTGCAATAGAAAAAAGTGCTAATTTGAAGGAGTCGATGGCAAAGGCGCGCACATACACACGTACAGACAGAGATAGAAAGAGACAAAGGCTGTGTGTCTTGTCCTCAGCGCTTCTCTCACTGATTGTTTGAGCACAGTATGCAATTGGAGGGCGACAGGGAAGCGTGAACCAAAAACTGTCCTTTTTCCTCGGCAATATCCTCTCTCTTTTTCTGTAGGTTAAAGAAAGCGGAAAAGGAGTAGAGGAAATACTGTCTTTCCTTCTTCATTCATTTCAAGTCATATAAGCATTATTATTAGAAGGAAAAAGAACAAAAGCAGAAAAAAAGTATCGACATTATCTTAGTCAGTGTAATAGTTGGTTGTTTACTCATCAAAAATATGTATGCTATATATAATTCCTTCAAATACGCGTGTTTATTTCTTCCTCCGTGCACATATAACCCCGCGTCTTTTCTTTTTTGTTGATGTTGAACACACCAAGCCATTATTTTTGCACAATGCACAAAGAAAGTGGATGGAAAGAGGGAAAAAGAAAGGGAGAAACGAAAGATATGTCAGTTGAACACCATAGCAGCGCGGTGTTGGTTGATAATGGCGGTGATGATGATTATCGTTGTGATACGCGATGCTGGTCTTTTTGTCGGTTTGCACACAAAGACTACTTTCTACTTTATTTTAGAAAGTTGTATAACAGGAGATATATATAGCTCCACGGTACACGCTCGTTTTTCACTCCATCGTCGTTCAGGCAATAATAGTAACTAAGATTCGCATGATTATTCGATAGCCTTTTCTTCAAAATAAAATCTAGCAGGTATACACAGAGATATTATAGATATTAGATATTTTTAGCGGAACATAAACGTAGAGACGCGAGACGCATTCTTTACTTACTTTTCTATGAGTGTCTGTGTGTGTGCTGAGACGAGAAAGAGGGGTAGAAAAGCGAGCCAGAGAAAAGAGCGTCGATCCGAAATACTTTGTCCTATTACTGCTGTCATTCAATGAAAAACCAATTTTCTTCTAGAGCAACGTCTTATTTGTCACAAGAGCAGTTGCTCAACCTTTGCTAAGCTCTGCACGTACCTTTGCATTCATTTTTGAAAGAGAAAAGAAAGGGAAAACGAGAGAAAGAGGGATGGGGAACGCAGCTCTCTAAAAAAAGAAAGAAAGGAGAGCTGTGGATAATATGAGAATCGCAAACAATATGAGATTATGCCTATCTTCTTCTTCCTGTCATTATTATCATTATTATTACCCCTAAGGAGACTGGAGGTGTTACAGCAGAACAATAATAATAAAAAGACGAAGATGTGGAAATGAGTGTAATAACGCACGTCCCTGCTCCTGCTGCTTTGCTGCTAAGAATACTTTTCCCCAAATTTTTTTTTTGTTTAAAGCCAGAGAGGAAAGCTAGAGGCAAAAGGAAAACAACAAAATTGGCAAATCTTTAAGGGCATAAATTAGCGTTCTGCTTTGCTACGCTTCGTTTCTCTTGTTTTTGTTCCTAGTGCTGTTGTTATGTTGTAATACCTTTTGAAACAATGTGTTGCTCCAAAATCTAGTTTTGCGAAGAAAAAGCATATTATTATAATCCCAGGAGCATTCTCCGAAACATTTTCAACATGGCTTCTAATTCACCTTCTCTAGACAGAGAACATGTTTATGAATACAATAATAATTTATAATTTTCCGAGTGTACAAATCACTTTTGACTTGTTGGGATGTGTAAGCAGAAGTCTCTTACAAAATCTTTTAGCGTGAATTTATTTAGCAAGAATAAAAACAATTCCATGTATCAGATAATATAAAAGTCATTTCATATCACAAAATAACAAGATGATGATGATATCATAGAGATTTTTTTGTTTCCTGAAACCCAATTGTTATGAAACCGTCGGCGGCAGCACAAGACACACAAGATACTGTACAGTTGCTTATGTGAGTTGAATCCCTAATGATACTAAAGTACTTTGATATTATTACATCATCATCAAAAACCTGTCAAGGTTATTTTTTGGCTATTGCTTCAGGAAAGTGGAAATATAGCCAGAAGAGCTAGCGTAAGTTAACAGCAAGAAATAAACCCTAGGCGCTTGAGGCCTTTCTGACAGTTAAATCTCATTACTATCAGGAAAAATGATTTTTTTGCTTGTAAACTAACGCCTCACTTGAAAACGTTTTTTTATATTCCTTAAGGAACGAAAATAGAAAAAGGAATGTGCTCAACTTTCAAACACCCTTTCTTTATGATTTACTACAGAGCAAGTTTATACGAGCACATTAACAAAGACTTGTGAGAACAATCCGTAGAGTTGTACGTAGTAATGTTTGAATTATTGCTTGGTGCTCTTTGAATCACATCATTATCATCAATAACACAATCTCGTCAATACGCTAAGCCCAAGTTACAGCTTTATGCCAAAGTTGACATTTTACCCTTTTGCATGTGTGTACGTTGGAATTTTGCTAACAATCCACTTTTTTCCAGACACATGGCTTGTTGTTCCTTGTGTATATGCCTTGCCAATTTATTATCAAGTAGGATTATGTTAATGGCTTGTTTGCCCAAGTATTAATTTTACTGCCATCTAATTTATGAAAAAAGATGAGAAGATGAATAGGGTTATTTGTAATCCCTTTCCTTGTTAGTTTGTTTGTAGCAAGTATGTGTCACAAAGAGCATAAAATTTCCAAATATGTAGTCTAGGTAATTAAGAAGTATAGTGTGTTGTACAGGAAGTTAGAGCGCCAGGCATAATGATGACTCAGCACACAGCACAGGCGTATTCATTTTTTTGTATTATTGCCTTGCATGGGAGAAGAATATTGTTTGTCAGAATCAACATGCACGTATTTACAAATATATTGTGTAATTGTACAGGATTCGTGTATGAATAAAATCTCTCTTTCCGACTTTCTGACGACGGCATTTACAATGAAATGTAAATATTCGTTGGGTTTTTTACGGGCAGAGATAGGAAATGTTGGTGACTTGTGACTTTTCATGAACTCTGTCTGATGCCCACTTTATGAATTTAAATACATTGTGCAAAACTCATGTACCAAAGTAGCGTAAACTTTAGAATGCCTTTGTTTAAAAAACTGATCCGCGTAATACAATTCATAGTAATTAACTCGTCTCCGTGTAACTTGCAATTCCCCAACTTAAACTTGCGTGGAAACTATTGAAACTTTTCCCTATTGTGGAAAGTATTCTATGGGAAAAAGTTGGTGGTGCAAGTTTTAAAGAAGCCAAGGGCGGTACAAACTAACATGAGCCTTTTGTGCCAAATTTCTATTGATCTTTAACTTTGCTCAAAAGCGATACGATCCAAAACTTTTAACGCACAAATGTTTCCTCCTTGAGAATAGATATCCAGAGTGTGTCAAATCTCAATATTTGTAACAATGACGCATGACGGACAGACAAGCATACTCAGAACCCATATGAAAAATCAAGCGTCTACACTTACGTTGTGCTACTACTGAACTGACAAACCGACAATACAAATCCATAACTGTGTCTTTGCATTAAGTAGCATTATTTGTTGTTGTCCAAGAACTTCATTGACTATTCACGAGAAACATCATTTTCTACCGTATAAATATTAGCATCCATCTTACGCAACGTTCAAAACTTTTCTTAAAGTAATTAATCAAAGTTTTGAGCCAGTGAAGAATGAGCAAGAATGTACACTTAATTTAATACGAACCTGAGGCCGGATAAATAGCGCCTAGACTTTGAAAGCGAAGGTTATTGCATTTTTATGGCAGGGATTAAGTTCATCGTAATGCGAACAAGTGTTCATAACTTTACTAATTCTTAAGAAGTCTTCTATTTGACAAATAGGCAGTATTTATTTTTGTGTGCTTAAACTTAATAACGAACATAATAACACTGTGGACTAAATCTGTTTAAGCGAGTGTATATAAGGCTTACAAAGTTGATCTTGGAAAATTCCATGAATTACTATTTTCTTTAGAGAAAAATCCTCTCTCTGTTGCAATTAAATATCTTATTTAAACTTTACAGCTAAACGTCAACTTGTTGAAGGTTTTTTTTATCAAATAGCTTGTTGTTCTTGTGTGTTCCTTGTAAAAAATTAGCTGCGCTACTTTTCTTGAATTTCTTGAAGGTCTTTCCAGCTAGAGAAAAAAAAACTGTAAGCATTATTTTATTACTGTGGAATGCACTGGCGTAAGTTATTACAAAAATAACCAACTTGTGACTGAGTTGTTTTGAAAAGCCTTAGCATCTCTTTATCAAGACAAGGAATAAGCAGCTCGTCTTATGCCAATCCTCTCTCTGGCAACTGGGAAACTTGCGTCTCTTGTTTCTTGAGAATTCATCATTTGGCTTACCAGTCAACCGGGAGAGAGCCAACTGAGCCAAGGAATAAAACGGTTTGAAGACCAAGAAAAAGAAGGGGATCTACAGAAAGAAGTAAAGAAGATTCATCTTGAAAAGTGAAGAGAAAAGGAAAAAAGGAGTTTTTAGTAAGTAAGTAGCAGCGTATAGTGCAGTGCAGGGAGCCGGAAAAAAGGAAACAGTAACAACGCGTGTATCTTTCTCTCTAAAGCTAGCTATTTTTTTCACTTTTGTTTTTGCTGAATACGTGCCTCCATCAAGTTATTTTATTCCCCCCGAGGAAGATTAGTTACAGCAAAAAGAATAGTAAACCTACCCAACTTTCTTATATACATTTCTTATTTCTTCAATAAATGATATTATTATACAGTTGAAAAAAACTAAAATAACAAAGTTTGGAGTGAAGCTAAATAGTAAGCCATAAATTTATTTGTTATTATTCACCATTAAAAGTACATCATCAGCATCCCTCACCACCACTCCCTTGTAGACAAAAAAGGGACAACCCGCAGTAACGAGACAAAGAGCTCCTGTGAACACCACACAGCTTTATTTCCTCAGGTAACGCATAATTCTTGTTTTTCTGTCTCTCTACCTTCTTATATCCTGTAGCTACATAATATATATAGCTATTCTAATTCTAGCATCTACAAATCATCAATTTTTTGGCATCATTTCATATTAATAGCGGTTGCTACGCCAAACAAATAATCAGAATGACCATAGAGCGCAATATCCTTCTTAGCGTACATGGTTATATATTTTGGAGTTGTTTTATTCAGTAGAAAAAAAGGAAAAAAAGTATGTACAAAAGAAAATGTTGCCAGCAAAACACAGCCCTCAGGACTTACAATTTAAGACATGAATGATTGATTCCCATTTTAATGAGAAAAATAGGCGGGGGAAAACGGGAATGGACCGGGGAAAGCAATTCCAAGCACAAAAACACAAAAACGCTTTCCACTACAAAAGACTGCGTTGATGTGTGTGTTGGTTCGTACTTTGTACGCGTACCTGATCCTTGGCAAATGGCAAGGCAAGTAATACTTATAAGTACTTATGTATACCTACCTACTGGTGAAAAGTCAGAAATACCGAATCATGTTCAACATTACCACTCTACCACGACGATGCCTAAAACAACTTCTTGGTCAGCGCTAAAAAAAGTATACGTGTAAGTGTACACGGTGGTATTTCATAGGGCTACTTGGAAAGGAAATACTTGTTTTGTACTTTTCTAAACGTTAAAACTATCTCTTTGGTTTACATGGACTTCATTCTGTTGTACAAGGTAGCACAAAAAGAAAGAAAACATTTTCCCAACTTTATAATATTGATCACTTATTTCACCATCATGTACTTACAGAGTTCCCTGGAACTACAATTTCATGTTTCAACTCTTGTTTCCAAGAAATAAGCCAATTATTAGTTTCATCGAACAAGGTTACGGCGATGATATAGACACTCATTCAGAAAAAAAAGGAAGAAAAAACGCGTCAGTTCATCAGTTGCTGCTGACTCATACTTTTGCCATGAAGCTTCCTGTGCAATAAGGTGTTGATGAGTATAATGTTGTCGTCTTGACTATGGTCGAGTGTCTTGAATTTTGTTTTTCTTCCAACAAAGTATAAAGTTGCATTGGCAACCTCACGCCAAATCTTGTACTTGTCAAATGCTTGATTTTTTAGTAGTTAGTTGTAAAAGTGAAGTTTATGCATTCTTTAGTGAAGTTGTTGGTTGCGCATATAAGATTAATGTGTTGGTGTGCACGGCTAGTTTGTACACACTCAACCAAGCTTCACACCAACAACATTAAGCCGACAAAATATGATCTGTTGAAATATGGTGAACATGTCGGCAAATTCTTTGTGTCAGACAAGACTCGAATGTTTTGTATGCATTTGTAGGTATGTAAGGTTTGATGACTACACGGTAAAATCTAAGGTTTTCTCTGTTTCCTGTTTAAATATTCTTGGTCCTTGACCCTGTTGCGTGTAGCATTGAACATTTTAGCAAACAAGTGTCCTAATTAAACTGACAATTCACTCATCTTTCCATTCAAGTGTACAATAAGCATTATAGACAATATTTGATTGTCACCTTTTTTGGGAAATGTTGATCCTACTTTAATAGTATGAGTCACATAGTAACATCATGTATGTGGGCTTTTATATGTCTTCCGTTTCCGGTTAAGCACAGCAAAGCAATTAAGGTTTATAGGTAAAAAAGAAAATTCTGTTTCATCATGACTCAGAAGGCAAATTTTATTACGGCATTATTCAAAACAGATGTGAATTTTTGGATATTAGTATTAGTAAGCATTTTTATGCAAATTTTTTTTCTTCAGTTTAATGAGCAACCAAACTCAAGAACCAATATTTACATGCCTTCATATGCAAAGTTTGTATTTGTTCTAAGCAACTTCATGTTTTTGTAGTTTAAAAAACTGTTTACACTGTTTTTAGGTTAAGAATCTTTAAATGAGCCCGTCCAATTTTACCCCCTTCTGGTGTTCAACTTTCCAGTGGTTTTCCACTTCTCCGGTTAAGTAAATTCAGAACTTGAAAACATTGTGGTGGACTCCTATAGCTTTAATGTAGTTGCCGAAACACACTCTCTTAATTTTATTAAGTTCCCAAGAAGTGATTTCTTCTTGGAAAGGAGTAAACTAAAGAGTGTCTGCTGAATGAATGTTTTGCTACATGGTGATGAGAAAAAGTGGCATTGTGTGGTGTGGCTTACACCAAGTTCACTAACTGTAATTACTAAGAAAAGCAGCAGCAGAAGCACAGAGTGAAAAGTACTAAAAGATGTGGTGGGTGGTTTATGCATGAGAGGAGAAGGGTTGGATAATGTTGATGATGAGAATGACTCTGATGAGGAGGGAGAGAGAGAAAAGGGAGGATGAGAAGAAGACTATTATGACGCTCGGTTGTTACTTCCACCACCACCACAACTTGCTTTCACGCTACACAAATTAACAAACAAAAATTGTTTCCTTTGCGTGCTAAATGAGAGATACGTTTTTTTATTTACCATCTCTCTCTGCTCACTATATAGAGTTTGGTTTGAAAAAGAAGAGAGCAGCGCGATAGGGAGATAGCACAGTGGAGAAAGAAGATGAGAAGAAAAACTTGTGTTTTTCCCATGCAAACTCAGTCGTGTAGAACAGCGGCATAGACATAAAATGCAATATCATTTTGTCATTTAATGAGTATACCGTTACGGGGACTAAGCAAGAAGCACCCGAAGAGAGAAAAGCAGTCCAACTGTAATTGTTTTTAAAGCCTTTATAAAACACACGTATTACGTGCACGTTATTACTACTGAAGGTGAACCACTATTAAAACATAGGATATTGATGCTGGTAGTACTTACACAGAAGTACACACATTTTGTTTGGCGTGACATCAACATCATCATTATTCTCGTTCCTCTTGAAAGAGTGGTACTGCTGCTGCTGCTGCAAGTGACTATATTCACTCTCTGTTCTTCTGCAAGAACGGCCCTGTTTTTGTTTGTCTGATGTGGGCTGGGAGAAAGCAGGAAAAGGACAAGGTAATAAAAGCAAAGAGAAAGAGAGTTGTTTTTATTTGTTGGTTTTTGTTCAGTAAATGGATGGGTAGTTGATATATCGCCGCCACCACCATCATCCAGGCTTTAACGGCAGTGAACAAGTTAATTACTGCGGCAAGCAGTACCAACTTCAATGGAAAATGTATAAAGAATATTAGAAAGCAAACTACTGACAGGGAAAAGAACACGGGAATGGAGAGGGAAAACTCTTTTAAGGTCTTTTAACTTTCTGCCGCGATTTATTTTAAAAGGTAAAAAAAGTACGGTGTGTACGTAAAAGGGCGGTGATAGCAGAGTACAAACTCGGTGTGCTTTTTGCAAAAAGAACAGATTATAATATTTTCTAGGAAAAAGTTTTTCATCAACAGAAAATCACTAATGCTGGACCCCTCTGTTTCCAAAATGCGGTACTGGTTGTCGTTTCCCATGGTTTGTTTTACGCGTAGCGGTAGTTATGATGACATTTACAGGGTTTTGTTGATGATAATGTTCTATGTATTATTATTGTATGGTCTGATACGTTGTAGGTGTGATGAGGATGATGATGATGATGATACAACGTCAAAATGACTTTTTAAAACAAACAAAACTTTTTCCAGCCTGCTTTCATGTTCGCAGAAAGAACCATAAAAGACTGGAAAGTGCTGTTTTTACTGAATTTTCTCTCACGTATACACTGGTGATTATGGCAGTTCTTCCTTTAGTTTAAATACTGATTATATGCATTTTATACGTGTATATATATTTTGTTGGGTGGTGCGTCACATTTTTTTTCGCGTTTGTAAGTTTCGGGGTAAACTCCAACTCAAACTCTCTGGTAGACGTATTTGCATTTTATTAAAAAGAATTTGAAAGGGAGGTTTCCGAATTTTAGCAACTCGATAATCCGCCTCTTTTTCGTCGTTTCCTACTTGTGAAATGGGCTGAAATGAATTTGAAGCAAGTTGTGTGAAAACAAAATGCGCATATTATATACGCTTCTTTTTATGGGGATTAGTTGTGTGTGGTGACAACGTGAAAAGTTCATTAGACAAACAGAAGCGGTGACGGTATAAAAAGGTTTTGTAAATAAATAATATGGTCATGTAATTTTACGACGCAGTTTTGAACTGTCTTGATGGATATTTGAGTACGTGTTTAAAATACAAGGACGACGTGATGGTAGAAAAGTGGAGGAAAAGACCTATATAAACCTGTAACTGGAAAAGGCGGTCCAATTTTTTTCATGGGAAAAGGAGGGAGTGTTTAGTGCTTGGAGTAAGCAGTATTTTCAGATTGACACGAGTAATTACACATCATACGCACTCACAAAATGTTGCTGTTTCAAAGTAAAATCTGGCCATGAAGTTTTTAAAAGTGAGGTAGAATATTAGCTGCCAGTTGCTTGCAAACTTGTAATTACCTTTTTGACTTTGTGTCTATCATTTCGATATGAGTTCAAGTAAATAGCCTTTCCAAGAATTAACCTATTCACCTGAAATCAACGTTTGTTTAAAGTGGCACCGATTAAAATTGTACGAGGATTTTCATACTGTGGAAAGTTCATTATTATCCTGTCCACTGCATTTGCTAAAATTGGATTGAGTTTGCTTGTAGCACATTAGTAATCTGTTTCTCACTCACCCTTCATTATCGTATTTCAACGGAATTAAAACATCTGAAAGAAGTACAAAATTTTGTTCACAGATTATTAATTTCTATCAAATTCACTTACTTGATTAGTTTTAGTCAACTTGAGTTGAGTGTTTTAAGTAGATTGTTATGTCATGTACAAGCACTCTGAGCCAAACCCACTCAAAATCCATTTTCCCCAGTATCTTAAAATCCAAATCACGGACCAATTGACAGATTTTAATTTTCTGATGTTCTTAGAATTAGGTCTATACTTTGTTACTACCATCTAATTAAAAGTATGTTGTAGGTAATACGTATGCGTAACGTGTTTAACTATTAAATCTAAAAAATGAGAGAAACAGTAGTAAGGCTTCGCGATCCTCCCTTCCCTTGCGAGTTCTAACTTTTCTTCTACCTGCATGTTCATGTAAACCCTCTTTTTGTACCAATCTGAGCAACATCAGCATCAATTTTTTGCATAGCTTTTGCCAAAACCTTTTACATTGCCCGTTGTGAATAAAGACAAGCCCTGTGGCTTGGCAGAACCATGAGATTTGATCAGCTACATAAAAATAACCCATTCATACGGATAGAATCTATCTGCACTTACTGTCTGTTTCTCTGTACCAAAAATCAGTAATGCTGCATGCGTAAAAAGTAAAAACCACAGTTTTCGGAAAAGAAAAGAATAAAAGAATCAAAAATAGCCTGGTTTTTAGATTAAGGTTTGCCATAATAACTTGCTAGATTGACAGAGATGCATAATAAGCACACTTTATACATTTTGCCGTTGCCATTTTTTATTCTTTCTATCTAAAATACTTGTCAGCAATTACTTTCCTTGCCTGAATTACCATCCTAAAGAACGTCTTTAGAGAGCAGCAGTGTCTCTAAAAATGACTTCCATTTAGTGCATTAGTGCAGAGAGGATAAGTCGCTCAGGTTCCCACTGGAATAAAATACGTCTTGTCTGCGCTTCCCCTTTCTGACTGGGTTTGCAAGCTAAAAGCCAAAACCAGAAATTATCCTGAAGCATATGTAGTTTTGTGGATTCGACAAGCTAAAAGTTTAACGTTTTCCCAAGCCATATTATCAGCCTGTGTGATTTGAAACAGATTACATTTTTAGCATCCATTTTCTCCTTACGCAACCGTCATGAAATACACTTGCCTTTTGTGTTTTCTACATACAAAATAAAAAGGGAACAGAATTATTATTTGGGGAAATGTTATTTACTGCCGAGTTGGCAATTGAGTTCCAAAACTTCAATTTTATTTCTGAAAAGGAGTAAACGAGTTGCACATACGTTTTATTGATACCAATTTTGGAAATTGTATGGAACGGGCGCGTTTTTATTGTGCGCTGAGTTTTATGCGCTGTTTACACACTTGTTGGCTACCTATTTTAGCAATTCAATCCAAGAGGAGACATTTGATCCGTTTTTCATTAAACTGTCTGAACCCTTTGAACCGATCATTTTTTATAAAGGTTTATGTTTAGTAGACATAAGTAATGCAAACGTATTTTCTTGTCTGTTTGTCCGTCCAACAAAACAGGTACTACTAACGAAAAATACGAATTTTCAAACCACAAAGCACAGCCATGGGCAACTTTTGTACTTTGTTGCATGCAGCGTTTTATTTATCACGTTTTATAACTTTTTCGAAGCACACATTGTACAAAGCTTTGTGGGAAAATAGTGCAAGCAATTGTAAGAGCTTTTTTCTCTCCGTACAACAAGCGTTTTTTGTCAATTCCATTTTTATCTCTCTTGAAAACATGAATTGTAATGCATGTCGCTTGACAATTGTCAACTCTTGAGCAAAGCCTTCTATAATGCTCCAGATCCGTCAGACTGTCTGGCGGACTAAAATTATCGTTTTTTATCTGATCACTCATAAATCTATCATCAGTAAATAGTACCAGAATTTATTACTATTTTATGTCACCAGATAACAAGCTCAGAAAGAAGCTGCAATACTTTTTAATAGGAAAATACTGACATATTTTATCGCAAAATGGGTACTTAACTATTACTAATAATGTTGTTCCGAATGACCCAATTACTGGTTTCAAAGTTAATCTACAGTAAAAAGTTAAATCAAATTTCTTAAAAATACTTCACAATAACTTTGTCTATCGTTTTCTGGTTACTGAATATCCCAAGTTTTTCGAAATTTCTATAAAATGTCAACAATAAATTATACGACTCGCACAAGTAGGCGAGATGCGCACAACTTATAACAAAATATGCAAGGAAAATGAAACCAGAAGCAGTTGTCAAAGCCATCACTTAAGTATCTCCCACGAAACTTACCTGTTTTTTTCCCGGGTTGAATTGGCTGTTTCTCTTTACTCTTGTTCCAGGAAATTGATTGGCGCTCAGAATAATAGAAATTCAATCCTTCAAAATGTCATTTGGTTTTTGTATGGTTACTGAGAGCTTACTACGCATTTCGTAATATAGCCATAATACAAAATTTTAGTTTTCCAAAAAGAAAGTAGTGCTTGACTTGACATTCTGTACTAATGCTACTAACAAGGTGAAGCTTTTTTCGTAGTTTTTTTTTGAAAACATTTCCACAAAGTTTGTTTGGTTCAAAAAGAAGTATGCACGCAAGAAAGTACAAAAAAGGGGATTTTCATGGATGGCTAAAAACAAAGGATGCGGAATAAAAAAGTAAGGTTTTTATTTGCTCAGTCGTCTTATTTTGTTGGCTTGTGTCTTATCCCAACTTGACGTGTTGTTCAGGTGTGTCTAAAACGGTAAAGTTAACAAGGTAAATGTTTTCCTTGAAAAGGTGGAGTAGTATAATGTTATGTAGTTCCAGTTTGCACAAGTGAATACTGGAAATTGGAATAAATGTAATATAGGCACAATAATAATATGTATCGCATTTTTTGAGAATAGAAAGAAGGCACAATCTATTTCCATTTACGGTTGTTGAGTTCTGTGCATCTCTAAAAAATGTGTTGGTTATCCAAGCTGAAATGTTTATTATTTTCAATAAAAGTTGCATCACAATAATAATCACACGAAGTGTTTATTTCCCAACATAAAAAGTAAATGGTTGTTTCTGTTTCAGTAGTAGATGAAAAACCCACAAACATTTTCTAGTATACATGGTTTGTTGGATTCTGAACATATCCTAGTTTCAACTTTGGACAAAATAAGTGTTGGGTTTTGTTGTTCCCTTCCAGAGAGTTGCCTTTTGATAGAGAATAGAAGCTCTGAGTTTATGAGTATGCAGAAGTGTAGAAGGCTTTTAAAATGGCTTATAGAATAGAATAGGTGTGTAAAGAAGGTGATTTTCACGGAAACGGGAAATCCTCGTCATAAATGTGCAAATATCTCTTTTGAAAATTCGTTTATAAACATGACATGTTTGGAGACTGGAGACCTCGCTAGTAAAGAGAGCAAAACCCTGTGAGACTGGTTTACCTATATATTCTACTGTGGATAATGTATCCATTGTATATTCAAACGTGCGTTTTTATGCAAACTGTAAGCGTATCAACCAACACCACTAGGCAGGCACTGGTCCTGCAACAGAGTCTTACAGGACAGAAAGCGACATCACTTTTCATGTAATCTGTGACGAGGATGAGATTATGAGATGATGATGCTCTTTATATGATGACTTTTTCCATTACGCGGCGGGAGCTTGACTTTTGTGCTGTTTCCAAACATAACAAAAGCAGTGGAATAAGCGGGAACGAGAAAATCGAAAATGGTTGGATTTACTGGATTCCAATAACTGTGGAAGAACGCAGGTATGCATTGCGTGTGAGGAAAATCCAATAAATAGGTTGTTGAATTGTCTGTCTTTCTGAGAGCAGGAATACGCAGCAAAAAATCAAGAAAATATTATGACGAAACATTAAATTGAAAGAAATTCCACCTTTTGACATTTCATTTTATTTTAAAAATGCTCTTTCCTGGTTTTTCTGAAATGCTTTGCACGAGTATTTCTCTACATTGACAAGACTCGTGAAATGTAAGTTCATTTTCAAAAGGTGTGAGGTGGACTCTTCTAACTTTCCAAATCATGGAAATGACATGTCCAATGACATCCAACAAGTTTTGTTAACATTTTGGTTAACAATGGTAAAACCGTATTTGCGGAAATTCTCGGAAAGCAACATCATCATCACTGCTCAAATAATTGTATTTGCAAAGGCATTCAAGTAGACATGCATACGTTGGCAAACTCCACTATTTACCCTCACTCTTGAAAGTAGGTTTGCTTATGTAATCATCACCTGTCATAAATCTCATGACTCATAACCTTGCCATTGCAAAACTTGTGTGATATGAGTAAGTACATGTTTCCGCATTCCAGTTTTATACAAGTTGATTCTCAAGAGTTTCGGGGTTATTAACAACTTTGTGTATTACTGTGACAGACAAGTGCTATTTCTGTTTCTACCAACTAGACTTTATGATGTATTTCTTGCACAAGTATACTTTTATACTGGCGTTTTTTGCATTTACTTGGATCACCTTAATAATTGTGCTTCCAGTTTCCGCAGTGGCCGTAACACTTCTTCACAATTGCCTTTTTTCCAAACCAAGTTAAATTATGTCATCTTAGATTCCCAGATGTGGGGTTTTCGCATGAACTAGTAGTTTCTGTACTATATACTTGTTTCTGTCACTTGGGATATACTCAATCCCACATACTAGCAGCTTTTACTTTTCTAGTAGTGTCTCAAGAAAAATGGCTACATAATATCAATGTAAACTTGTGACTATGATATATTAATGCTTTCTGTTTACGTTTTCTTATGATGATCACGAAAAATGATTATAAATTCTGGCTGTAATGGTGACCTTTCCCCAAGGAAAAGAAATATGTCATATACGGCCATATAAAGTCAGCAAGCTACTCTGTGTGAATGTGACCTTATTCCTTTTTCCCATCACGGAAACACCAAGACACTGGGAAATGGCCTTCTGTAGGGAATTTGTTATAGATTATTTCTAGACAGCAGCGGATTATAAACCAAGGTTTTATGACATATATGAGGCTGATACGTATCACTACTGCACTGGCACGGTACATAAAAGAGTAATGGTGGTCATGGTAAAGTGTAAACATGACAAGCTTGTATAATATAGGTACTATTATTTTCCTAAGTGACCTGGAGTTTTTAATATTTCACTTGCTCTTGTGGAACATATCATCATGGCAAGTAGTTATTGTCATGTTCCTGTCACTACTTACACTACACACACATATTATACAAACTTCATCATGGTGACACCACCAGAATCCGCAGAAAAGCTGTACATCCTGGGGCACGTCTAGGGAAAATTTTCACAGACGTTTGTCACCATGTGCAACATTTATATTTTATTAATATTTGCACGTAAACGCCTCAAAACATTGGTTGTTTTTGCTTGATACATTTGTAGTTCTGAGGTAGTATCGCAAAATTAGAATTGCGTGAACTTGATGAACATTAGTACTAGGTAAATAATTAATTATAACCCAGACTTGTCTGAAGTTGAGTCTAGTTGCTGAATATGTGACATTTCTAATTCATTTATATTTCTTTTTAATGCATAGGCCTCCTGGCTCCTGGTTATTTTTAGCAACCATAATACTGCAGTTAGTAATGTGTAAGCCTAGCAGGGTCAGTTTGATTGACACAAGGAACATCATAGAACACCATATTATAATAAAACATTCATGCAAAGCTGCTGGAGAAAGTTTACCAAATAAAACCCTTGCTTTTGTGGAATACTAGCACGTAATTTATTGAAAACGCGGGTACGCGTGTAACCCATTCAAAATTCGGTCCAGGAACGTGTACAGACAAGCCAGACGTGAGTGTTTATCAAGCCCGGTAAAAAACAGTATCATGTCACTAAAAGCGTGGTATGTATTTAGCTTAGCGTCACACGAAAAAGTCAGATAATCTTCATTTAATGTATTCCCCTTCTTGTTGTAAGCCCAAAAAGAGGCAGACAGACAGCTCGCATTCTTTTTCAGGAAAATTAAGTGTCGCCGTTGGCAAATGAGCTTCTCCAACTTGCTCTTCACATTTTTTATATGACTCCACTCCACTCTCAACCTTCTTTTGTTTTACTAAATACCTGCTTTTAGGCTTTTTGATGCAGAAAACAATAACCTGTCTGCCTATTTTTTTCTGTTGAGGCCCAGGACACAAACAAGAGTTATGAATCTATTTATTTGTGAATACATCATTACAAAAAAAGTAGTTTAAAATGCAATGCGTACTAGATGGATAGATACATTCTAATATGCTGTGTATTATGTGTCTGGTGCTAACACCATTATCCTTTAAATATAAAGTGTTTTATGTACATGGCCTGGGGAGGTGGAAACCTAGGGAAATGCAAAGGAAGAGGAGGGTTCATCAGCATCGTTGTCATGTAAGTAGTATTAATCCCCAGCCGAACCTCTGAATCTCTTTTCCGCTTCTGCTCCCTGTCTCTGCTTTTCTGCCTTTATTAAAGCAGACCAGCCAATTTGCATAATCATATTTTATGTCAGGTTTGCACTGCCACTCTGTTACTTACTTTCACATTTCAACCCGCCTACCACCTCCTATTACTCTTTATATAGATATTATTTTATATATTTTCATTAGCTACACTTTCTCTCTCTGTGTGCTATTATGGGATCGCTTTCTCTTTCCAGTGTTTCCAGTGTGAGGAGATTGATGTGGATGTGACACACAAGGCGGTCTTTCAAAAGGGATGTCACATTACTACTTGTTCTGTTCACTTGCATTAAACTCTTATTTCCTCTATTTCACCCTCTGGAGAAATAATAGAGCTTGTGACATGATATTATTATATACGCGAAATTATATAATATGCATACCCATTCCAATTATATATTGTGCAAGTTTATTGGGAACGTGCACGTGTATATTTGGCCCGTTTTCCCTAATCGTATCACAGTCACTCATATAAGAAGCGTTTTAATTCTTTTCCAGAGCAACTATAACCATAACCGAACTGCTCATGAAGAAAGAAGGAATACGAGGGGAATTACGCTGTCACTTTGCCTTATTACACTGACACAACATGTTAGTGTCCCTACCTACACAATCTATAAGCGTAAGGAAATAAACTGGGATGTTTCACATGATACATTGCTAACATGATATGCTTATCGCTGTTTTTACTATAAGAATATTATTATATGCTTTTATGCGTATAGTATATTGTTATTATTGGTATAACATTGTTGATAATGTCGCCCTGCTCTATATTATGCTATTTACATCACCTATTCATTATTTCCGCGTATGAAGACAATGACAAAGATATGATCTCTTGGAGAAGAAAAAGCTTTCTCGAAAAACGGGAAAATGAAATTGGGAGTGATGGGATCGTGGCCGCGTTGATGCTCTTGCTACTTTAGCAAGGCAAACTTTAACAACAACGCGTGGGGAAACGTGTTAGTGTTACTGCTCTACTATTACTTTTACTCATGTTTTTAGCACACAAAGTTGGATGTTATGACTATGACAAATAGTAGAGTTGAATTAGTCGATTTCTCCTCTGGTTTTCAGTTCCACTTGTTCTCACTCTTTTACCTTGTTTGTCTTTCCTGGTTGTCAACAAGACTAACAGAGGAATTAAGTTAAAGACATGAGCTTGCATATTGCTGCTACTGTGCCAACAAATAAGAAGCGCTCTGTAATTATAGTGCACAGTGCACATTTACATAGAACTACTCAAAATTACCGCAAGCCGTAACCATACATAATGATGATATGATAGTTAGCAATCAGTAGACCAGGGTGTCATTTATAATAAAGCTTCTTCTTTCCATTTCCCTTCTCCATTTTGTCTGAAATATCAAATTTGACCTCGATTTGATATACCACCATACTTAGACCGCAATCAATTTTGCATTCATGAACAATTGTGCAAAATTTCGCAGAAAAATTGGTCTACCCATTTTCAAACATATTGTTAGTTTTACAAAGTGCCCATGTAAATTTATCACATTAACTGTTAAAGACAAAAAGATTGGCTATACATTTATGCATTGCGAATAAGGAAACTATTTATGTCATGAATATTTCATCAGTGTACACCACAAGAGGAGAAGACTCTGTGTTTTTACAGTACAAGGTTAATAGTTTCATGTAGAACTGTTGTAATATTATGATAAAAATGCGCTGCTACACCCTGTAGTTTGTACCTGGCTACATTATAAACTGCAACAACGGCCCAGAATAATGTTTTAACAGCACCTGGTATCCCCCGATTCTCACACACATTTTGTGAAAGCCGACTCTCTGACAGTAAATCTGTTTGCTATACCTTGGGGCTTTCCGTAATTGTTTTTACAACTGAAGAGTACTAAACTACAACAACAATAATAATAAACATGTTAAGAAGCTCAATGGTGCATGTTATGCAATGCATTTATACTCTAGATGCCCGCCTGAGGAACTATCTCTCTTTCCGCACTTCATAGCAACTTGTCAAATTACAGCGTATACATTATTTACACATGAAAAAAACTAAAACTTCCACTCATTTTATAATATGCATTTGGGCTACTTAAAATACACAATTTCATAACTTTCTATTTACACGTTCTGGTTGGATGTACAGGGAAAAATAACTTGAAATTATATAACACAGCAAAAAAGATACTTGCATTGTTTAAACAATTTTTTGTGCCATGTATGTATACCTAGCTTATTTAAGTGGGTGTTGGAGAAACCACGTGTATACAAAAGTACGCTTAAAGTTTAATATTATTACAGAGCTCTATTCATTTTTGAGTTGTGTTTGTCTTTCATCTTTCAACTGACGTACCCTTCAAAGCACACACACAAGTTCAATCACAGCCAGCTTGCTAAATAAATTAAAATTCTCTTGTAGAATGTGTAACAGCAGCATGGAAAGCAGCGGAGGTCGACTTAATACTGCTTTTTCCCTTTTAACTACTTACTCATTATAAAATGCTAATTAAACATTTTAATTCTGCTGTGAGTACAAAGTACAAGCCACAAGCCTTACCAAAGAGCTAAAACGACAGTTTGCTTTTTCTCTCCACTGGGTTTCACATCTTTACCAGTTTTTTATGCATGAGAAAAGCCCTTTTGTTTGAATGCTTTGTTTTAACTACTACTACCACTGTGTTACAGTGTTACATCATCAGATTGTTCTACATGCAGGCATTTTCTCGGTTTAAACTTTTGCTCTGCTTTCATTTTCCCGTTTTTTAAAGAGAAAAGTGTTTCCCCAGTAGATGCTTAACTAGAATGAGAAACGATTTGAGTTTCTTTGAAGTTTGAATGATGTTGTTTTTAGGTTAGCATGCCATCAATTTGCATTGCTTTGTTAGCACTTTTTAAATTTCTAATCAGCGCTACTGCAGCTTCTATTATATAACCACAAAAATGCCACAATTCTACATTAACCGACATTCTGTACGTTATGGTCAATCAGCCACTCGCTTTCAGAGTTACAAGTACCAACTTTTCAAACGACTACTACAGTTAACCATTTTAAATCAGTCTGTTTAAAAATAGGTTAGCGCTTATTAGTAAAGTTGAAGTATCAAATGTCAACTGATATTAATTAAGGCATCGTACTTCACTAGATAATATCACGCAGAGGATTTAATTGAGTGCCTGCCTACTTGCATTATAAATACTATTTTTAGCCCAAATCATGACAGTGATTATTCACGATGAAAAATTGCGCAGAATTTCAAGTCTACGTCACAAAGCTTTAAACCATGTGAGTGGAGTTTGGAGTGAAAGGTAAAAGTGAAACTATGCCATTTTCAAGTTTCATTCATTTACCGTTAAGTTTTAATTTTAATTTTGGTTTTACGTCACCAGTTACCCTCTTAATTATCAAATTCTCATTTAATTTAATATAAATGCCATAATAATACATGTGCTTGTACCTCGTGCTCAGTTTTCTGCTGCCACTTTAAATTTAATTTTAAAGTTACCAAAGATTTACAAAAACATGCTTAAACTTAAGTAGTACTTGTGTTTCTTGAAGTGTTAAAAAGTACAACTTGTATGAGCTATGTTTCTTGGCCTTTTGAGCTAGTATTGCATTATTATGATGGCAAGATGGAATATACAACAGAGCGATACTTTTTCTTTGTTCTCCGCCCCCATCATCGTCTTGTTATTCCAGCCACACACTATCAGAAATCTTCCCATTGTATTGCATAAGCACAAGAGCCATGAGTGAGCCAACGGTTTTACAACGTTCTGATGCAAATTGCCCAGAGAAGTGAAAAGAAAACCACAACACTATAAATGGAGGAGGAAGGAAGAAGGAGTACTAAACGGCAACCAAAGGAACAGTTTGATGCATGAAGCACAATAAACCTGGCAGCAGGGGACAAGGAGTAAAGTAGCGAAAGCTTAAAATACGCTGTTCATTTCATTGCATCTGCCAGCGAGCTACAATACTCGAAAGACAATTGTTTTCATAACTAATTGCGATGTATTTTTAATACTGTGGCATTCCAATTCCATTCATGGAATAACTCTACAAACTGAGGACAGTAGGGATTAATTCTTATGGCTTCGTACACAATGCATTTACACGTCAAACTTTCACTAAAATTAGCAACGGACAGACGTACAAGTAAAAGAAATTAAAAAGTGGTCTCTGCGCTACAAAATAAGATGTGTGGTTTCGTTGTGGGATAGATGATCATAGTGCGGCGTTTTACATACCTCTTATTCCCCTTCACTAACTCCTATAATGTGTTCTCTTTACAGTATCCCTTCTGCCTGCCACTAGCCCAGTTTTTTTCCTAATAATAAATAGTAGTCAAGTGAGAGTAATAAAAATTGTACTTGGTCGCTGACTAGAAAAAAAAACGAATGGAAAATACACAGTAAGTGTTTAACCAAGTAGATACAATCTTGTGCCTAGTGCCTGCATGTTTTCACATTCGAAAAAGAAAATGCTGAACAAATAAAAAAGGATTTTTTGAAGGAGAAAGCAACTTGGTAAATATGACTAGTAGAAATAAAAAACTTATATCTGCTTTACATTTTTATTTCAAAAAGAAGAAAAAAGTTTGCCAAGAGCATCAATGTAGTAGTTTGTGTGGGTAAATGATTTGGGGGAAACGGGGAGAAAGCTTTTTTAAAGATGCGCACGTCTTTCAATATAAATAATCATAATGAGAAGGAAAATTTTACAAGAATATAATGATATACAACACTTTTCATACCAAACGGTAGACTACATGACAATTTTTGCAAGTGATAAACTAAACAGGATAGAAATACACAGAGTATTATTGTGTCATATTATTTTATATACATTTGGCTGACAAAGACGAACTGACTAAGCTGTGGTATCAACTCACCGATGGAAAATATGCCACATTGTAACTTAAAAGATATACTTATTATTTTTGCACAGCGAAGGAAACAGAGATTCAGAGATTGTGGAATGATGTGGGAGGAAAAGTAAAAGTACAGAATGCAACGTGTATAATATATGACACAATATGTACCAAAGAAGTGGGGGAAAATGATGAGCAAGCACTTTTGGGGTCCATCTGGTTCTGCGAACTTTCTGCGATGAGGAGATATACAGACACGTCTGAAGGGGTAAAATAAGATATGTTTTCAGTTTGTAAGGAATAATAAATCTGAAGGTTAGTGAGTTGTAGCAATGTTCTGCAAGTAGATAAGCATGTGAAGCTAGTGTAGTTGCGTACGTTCAATAAAAAAGCTTTTGGGGTAAAATGGTTGGTAATGTTGAGAATGGGAAAACAAAAGTTGCTACCCGTATAGCTGGAAATAATGTTGCTATTAGAATGAGAATATATACAGCTTTATGAAGTCATAGGCTGTAAAACATCTTAACTGTCCGCTGCGAAATGGATAAGTGCGACCTAAATGGTCGTAAAATGTAAGATTTTTGGTGTAAGTGGGGAATAGATGGATGGCTGATGATAATGCAAGCTTGGCTATTCCGGGGTGGGGACGATGTGAGTGATAATGCAGGAAAAGTTGTAGACAATGTGACTGCAACCAGGCACGACAGGAAGTGAAAGCAGGAAAAACTAAGTATTTACCGACTTACTTGTAGCTGTGTATTTTTTGTGAAACTGCATAATCATATTTGTGTGCCTACTAAAACCTAAAAGCAGTAGTAGCCCATGAGGCCATTGAATGGTCAATGCACGAGTTGGCTTGCTTGCTTCTGTCTCGCTTTTATGACTGATGGAGAGCCAGTCGTCTGTGTTGTCATGCAACAATGTCTTAATAGTGCTTACATCAGCAATTGTGAAAGTGTTCATTTTTCATGTTTTTTTGTAACAAAACTTTTAACTTGCATCAATACACTTGAATAACTCTGTTTCTTCACAATTGATTTTTCATTGTGTTCATGTATGCTATTCTTGAGTTCATGGTCGCAAATTGATTAGTCGATTATCATAAAGCATTTTCTGGACTATTAACTTTAGTTGAAATTTTACACGTTTTCAGTTTAATTCTGTTACAATACGCTTACCAAAAAACAGCTAAAACGTTACCAAACAGCCGGAACAAATAAAGTGTTACTTCATTCATCAATTCCTTTCTGCAGCTAAATATAGAAAAAGCAGAAGGACAATAGTGCCTTTACCTTTGTAACAAACAATGTTTGTTAAAAGCTAACAAGTCTACACTCATTCGATTTGTAAAGGGCATTATTGGTACTGCGATTACTCATTGTGCTAAAATCACACAACTTAACAGTTATAAGAAAATATACCAGTGTAGTGACAAGACACGAAATATATTTGTATTATCATGCCGTGTCAGGAATCATTATGCAAAATGTTCAGATGACATAAAACAACTGTCAAAAAATCAAATTTAACAAGCCCTATTCTGTTTTTATGACCAAAATACTTCAGGTGTGAAGCATGATATTTTTGCATATTTTAAGACTAGTCTACTCATATATTTTGTAAAAACATGAACGTACGGAGTATTTGGGTACAAACAGAGTTCAATCCTTTGATTTACCCTCTACCACGTAGTGTGTTATAATAATAAACAAGGTTACATGACAACAGCTAGACTAGAAAACTGTTGATGGCATACCTGTCAACTGTCATGCATCAATGTTTTTTAACAAGGGCGCGTGCTAGAATGTGTTTTGTTGTCAGTGGTTTCGCAATACGCTTTTTCAACCTTGGCATGCATCAATTGCCGACAACAAAAACTTACGTAAAACAAAATATCAATATCGATGAAGAACAGACAGAAAAAAACTCTTTTTACTTTAGTGTACATGAAAACGATGCTTTAAAAAGTGAAAGAAACCACTTTATTCTTAAATTAGACATAGTAGCATACCTGACTTGTGATATGTGTTTCCAGACAGATGCACTTTTTCTGTTCTAAAAGAGTCAATAAAGTCAGTCAAGTGCATATACGATATTGCTTTATCTTATGTTCCTGTTGATACTTCAAACCACTCACTTTCATTTTTCCAATTTACAAACTTTACCGATAAAGCAAGTTATGTCTGGTCTCCAAAAGTGGCACTACTAATAGTAAGTAGTAAGTTCACTTATTACAGTAATAGTTCTACTTGTTACCAATTTAGAAGAGCCTCTACTTGATGCTTGCCTCAAAAGGACACTTTTATAATGGTCAGCATTTTTCCTCCTTTTTTTGTTGGATGGAGTACCTAAATGGAATTTATGGAAATGTATGACACATTATCGGATCGTTGCTCATACTACAAAATTGCTCATAAAATATTCAAAAGTACTCCGTCAATATGCTTGCAACTTGAGAGAGAATATATATGAATATCTTTAGCCAGCTTAAATTTTGCTAAAAGTTTCATGCAAATGACGTGGTGTAGCAAAGAGAGCAGCAGTCTGCCTTTGAGCGTAGGTATAGATAGTCTGGCACCAGACTAAAAAATCTGAAGAGCGACACACGTATCCGCATTTCGCATTGTCCTACACTGTCTGTCACTCTCTCGTCGTCGTATTTTTGGAATAGGATTTTCATTCCATCATGTATATTATTATGAGTATCACACATTCATTAAATATTTATGTGTTATTGTGTTCATAAACAAACAACTTTTTTTCCTCTACCTTCAACCTTCCAGTCGCCAGTTTTCTCATTCAATAAATGTACAAAACTTATAACGACACCAATTTTGTTTGTTTGTCCATCATGTAATAAATGCATGTAGTATTTATGATGTGTCTATAGTACAATCTTTAAAAGGATCTGTATATTTTCTCCAGTTTATTTGCGTTTGTATTGCCCCAGCAGTACCACAGACATAAGCAATAAAGCAATATTCGAAATACACATTACACACATAATATTACCGTTAATATGATTCATGATAATCTCTATGGTAGCCAACACAACCTTTTATATATGGAATATGCCTGTTTGTTTGACTATTTCGTCTTAGTGAAGCCTTTTAAAAGGCATCTCAGAGAAACACGAAAAACATAAATATTTACAAAGTGGCAACGACAACAACAGCCGCAGCAGCACCACAGCATCAAGAGTGCGCGGCACGCCTAAATGTAAATAAAAGTAACCTTAAACGTGTAACTGTTATTATGTTGGGTAGTATTTATAATTTGGGATGTTGTACGTTTATTTGGTTGTAACTAGTGGGTAGGGAAAATATACTGCCCAGTAATTAAAGGTTTTTTGCCATGATTTTCCTTTTATATTGATTCCATCTCTTCTTCCTCTCTAGATTGCTTCATTAGACAACAAACAACGTATTGATTAAAACGGGATGGCCACTATTACTCGGTGTTCATTATTAAAAAGCGAAAGCTGCGTAGAAAAGTAACGTTAGTAGAATGAAGCAAAAAATAGCAATACAAAAGAAATTAATCAGACTAGCCATGTTACTATGAGTACAAGACCGACGGACGGCGCAACACGAACAATAGACAGCTTAGTTCTAAAAAGAAAAGTAAGCTTTGGTTTCAGCTTTCGTCACACAACCACAGCCGCAATGTGCACAGTAATAATAATGGTTTGTTAGTTGAAATGATACACATAAAGGAACCAAGTACATACATTCTATACTTTCACTAGAGATAATCCCTACATGTCTGAAAAATGATTACTACATATTTTTTATTCTACTAATAATCACCTAATCGATAATAAAGACATGCTTGATCATTATGATTATTTTTTGTAAGCATGCGAGCTCACGTTTTTTGCCTAGAATGTTGTTCTAGGTTTGGACACTTTTTCCCCAGTACATAGACGTACATGATTGTATAGTGTTTAAGCTTGTAAGGAGAATGCACTTTTTGGTACAAAGGCGGCACGCCAAGTTTCCGCTTTTTCATCTACCTCAACCTTATTCGCGGCTGTAGCCGAATGAAATGCTAAGAAACCTACAATTTCTAAAAGGTGCGAAATAATGCATTATTGTAATAGTTAAACTTGCACAAGGATATTCTACAGAAAATTGTAAAGTTTTGAGTTGGTACGCAAAAAGCAGAAAGATAATTATATATTAAAGCATGTCGCTGTTTGTTTATTTTATGATTTTTTGTATACTTTATTCATCTCCACACAACGTTGCTTCCATTATTTGCACGCACCATTACATTTCCATTTTTTCCCGTTAATTGCTCTCAGAGCCGTGGTAAATGTATGTGTAGTAGGTTGGAAGAAATCCAGGCAGGTACCAGTATGTACTTGATGTACTTTCATTTTTTGCTACATCGTGTTTTATGTCAGTTTTGCTCTTGTACTGGCCTTGGATATTTTTCCTTTCGCTGAATTCCTTGTCTCTCTGCATTTGGATGATTTGTGCAAAAAAAACCTCCATGGTTCCCAGCAACAGTGGTACATAATATTGTTTACATGATGCACAAAATACCACCAACTGTTTATGTGGTGTACGTAATAAATATCCTCTGGATTTTACCAACGGGGTTTTTTGAATGTATATTGCCATGCCATAACTACAGTGTAAAAGGACAGGCCCTGAAAAGTTTTTTGGGTTGCGCCAGAAATGTTATAATGGACGTAATAACAGCTACAAAACGCATTTTATGGTTGGCTAATTATGCTTAAGAGAATTTCTCGTTGCTCTCTTTGATCGATAATGTGAGATGTGACGATGTGCTACCAATGTTCGTCATCGTTGCCCATTTTCCATACAACAAAAGGGCAAAGTGCACAGAATCAAATGTTCTCATTTATTTAGCACAGTGCAGGAATAAGAATTTTGCATTTTGAAACCCAAATGGGCAGAGTACCGCAAGAATCCTTTTGTCTTGTTCTAGTACCCTGAACTAACACATTTCCTGTGTTTTAGTGCATCCTTAAAACTTGTCCTACAAGTGTCACCTGTCTCCTTTGTGTGTGTGTACCCAGAAAGCATTGTTATTTGCTAGATTACGTTTTTAATCTTTGAGTCAAAAGATCATCATCATCATCATCTCTCCGACTCGTCAAAAACCACAAGGTCTACCTATAAAATCAGTCTCTAGCACACACAAAGAAAACTTTTTTATGGGAAGCGAGCTATGGAGCTGACGACAAGGACGTAAAATGTTGCTGACACATTACCAAGAAAAATGGGTTTAATTATGTCGGCATATAAAGTAGAAAGGATCATAACTTTTTCCCACTGACTCTCCGGATATGAACATTGGCTCTTTATGAAGACTGATACTAATAAAAATATTATGTCAGGCTGGCCTGCAATGATATAGGAGTTTTGTGACGCCCCAAATTAAGACGAATGAGAAAATGGGGCTGTCACACATTTTATGTAGCCAGTGGATAGAAAAAATGTTATTCTGGCGCTCCAGTTTTCTTAACACTTCTGTCTCCCTCGTCCTTCCTTTACTGTTCCATGAACTTAGTACTAAGCTTGCAGTGAAAACGGAAGGTTGTTTTCTTGTGGACATTAAGTGAAATTATGAGTGGTGGATTTTCCTCAGCAGGAAAATGTATGCGCTTGAAGCGGTCCTCACTCCCACCACAAAGAACAGGATTCCCTTTCTTTCCTTTTTGTGTGGGCTAGTATTTTTTTTAAACCGAGTCTCTGTTGCCAGAAGCAGACGCACGTTTTCCCCATTTCACATGTCATCTTCATCATCACTAGACTGTCACCCTTTTCATAAGCAAAGTTTTCGCTTCCTTTCCAACTTGGTTGCTTAGCACGTAGAAGGTATGTACATTAATCTATGGTTCGCATTGTTGTTCCCGTTTGTTGCTATGTGAGGTCCAGCCGGTGTCTTTAAAAAAGGAAATTGTACAAGAAATGCAAATACACTGCGCATTCGACATAATATTTTCGGGATTCTGTTTCTAATGTAATATTATTGACAAAAAATGTACAAGCTTTACTAAGGGATGGTGGTTGGTGGCTGGTGGTAAACTGATTTAAGTTAGAGTTTACGGAAACTGCTGTCTGCACACAAATTTATAGCATCCATATTTTAACTCCAATGGCGTTTTATCTTAATCAATGAACCCGTTTAAACTGTCAGAAAGAAATGGTTATGCGTTTATAATATTTGTAGCAGTAGAAGTATAATATTTTCCTTTTAGCATATTTATGTTTTTTGCCCGGCCCGGTATAAGCAAGAGGAAAAAAGTTGCGCGCGTGATTTTCTCCTCAGCCAAGGAAACAGCTCATTGCAAAATTATTATTATTACCTTGTATCCTAAATCCTAAATGCCTTTAAATGACAGACACTCCAATTACAGCGGCTTTTGAATAACTAGCAAAAAGGAATTGAATAGTTCTAAAAAAAGATCACTCTCTCTTGCTTTTTACGGCACAGACAAGCACACACACGGCGCGCTCTATGATAACCAAAGTCTCTCGGGTAACTTCCTCTCACTTAAAAAATATTGCTGTGTGATTTGGCTACACTCACACAAACCAATAGTATCATAACGAGCTATTTATGTAAATGTAATAGATATATTAACGGGTAATAATAATAATAGTGACAATAAATACAGAGTGCAGAGCTACTACACAGTACACTGCCACTGTTCTGTTGTGGCTGTGCATTGGTAAGTTGGTAGTTGTAAAATGCTGGCTTGGTGTGGGTGGCAAATGAAGCCGTGAAACAAAGCAGAACCACTACACCAGCACAGCAAGTAAAGCAGCAACGCTGAAAAACCAGAAGGAAATCCGGTATCGTAATCATCATTCTCTGTGCTTTTACATCTTCCTTTTTAGATAGTTAGTCCGTTAAATGGGGATGCTAGTTAGCTGGAAGAGAGGACTTCTTTTCAAATATATTTTATGGCTTTTGGATTTTTGCAAATTGTTGTTTCAATACATTTTTTTTCATTCTCAGTGCAGAAAAAAGGATGCAACTTAAATGTTATATGTACTGTTGGCCTATGTGCACATTTTTATGACTGAACAGACGGAAGTTCGTAAAAAAAAGTGGAAAAGAAACAATTGTTTGGCAAGCATCTGTGGAAAAAAGTTGTTGTAATATTATTACATGTATAGATACAACATTGTACATGGAAATATAAACTTTTGGACTTTTTTTCTGTACAAGTCGGTTTTTATGTTGTTTACCATGCTTGTCTACTTATTTTTTATGGGATGAAATATTTGCTTCCCAAAAATGTACCAGGCACAAACTTTCCCTGTTAAGAAGTAATAATATTGGTGTTCTATAAACGGCCTACTTGTCAGAGTGAGATTTCTCTATGCTATGGGCCACTTAAGCCTCTCGCTCTCTCTCTTCATCAAAACTGAGCAAATATATATCGGAATGATGGAATTGTCGAATATCTATTTTGTATAATATTTAAGCATAGAGTGAGTGACAGGAAAAGAGCAACCAGGCAAGAAAATAAAATAAGAAGATAGAGAGTGGTAAAAAAGTAGGAACACAGCTCAACAGAAAAGTTTTCCTTTTTGCAAGAAAATCCTCGGTTTTATGGAAGAAACAAGTAGATTAGTTGTAGTAGTTTATTTTTACTATCTTTCAATGTGAAGCATCTGCTCTTCAAAATTTCTAACGAGAAACAAGTGCCCTAGACTCTTCAGTTTTGAGTCACTGTGTCTTCTGCTTGTAAATCTGCTTAGAAAAAAAGTACGCACATATCAACAAAGTCAGGGAGTACATTTTCAATGAGTTCTGTTCACTTGTGCTGCATGTAGTATTTATATTCATGTGTCAATCTTTCAGCATTTTTGCTTTCCCTTCTGCTTCTAATTACATTCCAGCTCAAATTGAATGACTTATTTATTGAAAACGAAGGGACTTGACATTAAATTAAATTTATAACTTATTGATTTCTAATTTGGCTTGTGAGTTTTATATGCTATTTAACTACTACGGATGCCAGTTAACGAAAATATTTGCGTTGACAACCGAACATGTGCTAACTTTTTATAACAATTTGTAAAATGTTGATTTAGTTGTGAAAACTTCCAAATTGACTTGGCATATTAGTATTTTGAGTTCATAGTCTAGTATGCATTATGTATATATGCTAATGTAACAAACCTAAACAAACAAAATGCTGCACTTTATGCACTCTTTAGAACTTTATTACAACTAGGTTCAAGCAGGATGCATTCTTGATTCGACAATAGAAGCGAAATTGACTTTTTTTTGTCCCTTCATTGCTTCCTGTCCGTTTAGCATTTGTACCAAAGGCTTTTTTATATTAGCGTTTGTAACAGCCTTGTATACTTTATAACTACATTCCAGCAACTGCTACTGCTGCCCACTTAACTCACTGACAATATCATTACCATCGATATTGGCATTCGACATTACAATATTTTCTCATGCAAATTCAATTTTATGTCACTTTTATTGCCTTCTGCTGCTACTCTACTATTAGCGACAACATTGTGCAGTGGAAATTGATACGAGTCGGCAGCCAGAAAAGAGAAAAAAACGAATATAGTATCATGCATGCAGTCTAGTACCAGGTGTTAAATATGGACTACCAAAAACATTAGAACTTGAAAACTTTTATGATTACACGAAAATTCAATTTTTATTAAATGCCAAGTAATCAATTCGGAAGATGGAAAGTTATGTGATTCTTAAAGTATCATACAATTTTTGTAGACTTTCTGTAAAAACTGAAGATTTCTTCAAAGTTTTTAAAATAGATTTTTGTATTTTATTACACAGGAATTTGACTATATATAATATAATATGTCCTTGCTGTTTTGCTGCGCTTTACATGCAGTATCTTTAAGTGCATAAATTGGTGACAAATACCAGACTGAGTATATTGAATTTATTGAGCTTATGTCTATTTGTTCGAAGCAGAATTGACAAACTTTTTTCTACTTGTAATTTCTTATATGTTTACAAATAATGGTAACAATCAGTCCATGCTCCAAAATTCGGGGTAATGCACCATTAAACACGTAGTTTATACACACACACAAATATTATGAAAATACATTAAGAAGTACTTAGTGTATGATGAATGATGTATGATTGTTAGACAAATAGTTTTTCAATTGATAAAATTTTTGGGCAATTCAGTAGAGTAGATAACAATATTAGCCCTGTAATCATTTATATTGTTACACTAACTAACATAAAGTCAATTTAAAACTGAAATCAATACATTGGAAGATTAATATGTTTTTCGACAATTTTTCTAGTAGATAATTGAAAATGATTCTGAAATTTTTATCAGCAACGACATAACAACGACAAAAGCGACTTATGCCAACTATTATTCGAAATGTGGTAAGTTATAGCTAACTGGTACCTACCAATATAATTCTGAAACACATTTTTGGAAAGGTACACGGTCCAACAGTTAATTCTGAAGGTCGCAACTGTTTCAAACAGTCTTGATAGGACCCATACTTTGTAATACGTGATAATAGGTCAGTTTCTGACCAAGCCAGAGTTCTTTGATGTGTATGCTAAACTTGAAATCCTAAAGACCTGCATCAGGCCCGTAACTGTCAAATTCACTTTAAATGACTTTTATCGTTTGAAACACGAATCATGTAACATGATTTTATGTAAGTTTTTTTACCAAACCAATGAATCTGTGGTCAGATTGTAAAAATTAGAATTTGCGGGACCTGAATCAGGTACTTTTAATATAATGGGCTTTAAGGATTCAGTTATTTAAGTAATTCAAGAAATATTCAATGACAAGTTATTTTTCCATCATCGTATCGTGCCAATGAAAAATGGTTTACTAAGTGCCTGTGTGTAGCTGCGTTAGCTGCTTTTATACTCTTCATGACGGCTGTAGACAATTTTCCAGGATACAAGTTAATTGTTCCATTGTTTTGGAGCAATTATGCATTGTTTTTCCTTACAAAAGACATTATATTAGTAAACTACACATTTAAATATGCATGGTTGGCTTTCTGCCAAAATGCTTAAAAGTGAGTTTAATTTGTCCTTTCTGTGAATTTCGTTTATTTTGTCAGTTCCATATTTTAGCCTTTGTAGCAACGCCGTCGACGTTTTGACAAAGGAAAACCGATATCTTAAAATGCAGATGAAGATGATTAATGTTTGATACATGAGTGACTTTAAGGTTTCAGGAAAGTATTTTTTTAGTCTTCTTGCAATTTCAGCGTTAATGCAAACTATAATGTTTAAGCAAGGTTGACTCGTTTTACCCCAATGTGAACCCTAAAGAAACCCATTTCGACTCCTTAACGTAACCTTGGAAATCGGAATGCAGTGCGCACGGAAAAATGGCAAAACATCATAATCATAAATCGCTTGCGTAAGAGTATATATGAATTATTTCCTGGTTGTGCTGTAATCGTCCATATCAGTGGCTCTACCATTTTGCCAGTCGTAAGGTCAGGTAATGATTTCAAATTGTAATAATGCAACTACTACAGTACAAAAAACAAACCAAGGCCCACATTTCCCTCTCATGTATAATGTATTGCAGTGTGATGCCTCGTGTCATCATCAAAGTTAAACCTTCTTATTGACCACATCAACAAATTTAAAATTTATTTCCTATGGAATATGCTTATAATAATTAGTGTACTTCCCCGAAAACCCTTTTCGTATGCCGTCTGATTTCGCAAGATTTTGTCTGACCGTGAAGAGTCAAACACGTGGCTGTTATGTGACATTTCACAGAAATGCTAAAATGCGTTTTTAGTAAAGAATATATACTTTCGAATTTGTTTTCAACTTGTGTATTGAGTATTGTAGCCATGTATTGTGACATCAGTCTAATAAAATGCATTCACGCACTTCCTCAGCTTGGCCTTCTTTTTGCCCACACTATTTTCTTGAAGGCACTTTTTAAGCTAGAAAATCCCTCTTTTGGTATTCTTCACTTGAATTGTGGAATCTTGCGATTTGGTAATTTCGTTTGACGGCATAAAATATAAGAATCACAATCGCATATCAGACACACTACAACACGCAAGCCGACTAATTTGTCTGTGTGCTATTTTGTATTCATACTTTAGTACATTTTACACAAGCATGCATAATATTATGGGATTTTAAGTTGGTAATAAAAAACCATATGGGGACATAAACGACATCTCGTTAGAATAAATATCCATTTCACTGGAAATGTGTCTTTAGTGCTCGAGTGTGTAGTATCTGCATGTAAAGCCAACCCTAAATAAATATTACACTCCACAAAAAGAAGAAGGAAGTACAATTCTTTGACTTATGCCATTGCGGCAATAAACTGCTCTCTGCCATAGTTTTACAGCCTGATTTATTGAGTATTATTATCATGGTATCAATGTATATTATTTGTATTGTAGTAAAAAGCCATCATTTTTTGTCAAAATAGCGTGGAGCTAAACAAACATTTTATGGATTTTTTTCCTTGCTCTGAACGAATTCCACTTTCATCCGAAATTTTTAAGAGAGATGGAAAAGAAAATAGCAAGCTCAAGTTTTATTTTCTTGAGGTAAAATGCTTTTAATATTTCCTGGTTTTACTAACAAAATGCCAAGATGCCAGCTTATACAGTTACATTTGCAAACATTCCCGTCTGCCTGCACCACCACATTCTGATGTAAGTTGAGAGGGTGCTATTTCATAAGTAAACAATTTCTGTACATCTTTTCTGCAAAACTAACCTTGAGTTGAGAAAGGTAGGTTGTTTCATGGAATCATGGGCCAAGGGAAAAGAATGTGGCAGTGTGTGTAAACCGCTGCTTGCTACGTGGCCTATATATGCTACATTTGACATTGGGGTATAACTATGTTGGTAAAAAAGCGTCAGTTATATACCAAAGGGCATCCTATTTTCTCTCAGAGTTATTTTTCTCGTTATATCACTATTATAATCCCCAAGCCAATAATAATAATTACGATTACCTTTTTTCTTGTGACGCATGTCCATGTGGTGGGATTTTACTTTTTACTTTGTTTTATTTTTGGCTTGTTATTCCACACGTGGACGTTTCGCATGTTAGAAAAAAACAGGAAGGAAACTTTACATCGATCGAAAACCCATTTTCCACCTTGTTATATATCCAGCTAATATACTTATTTCTGGAATATGATATTTGAATTTTAAACGCCTACTAAGCTAGTTGAACTAAAAATCATTCGATCATCTAATTTTTCCCTGCCAGGTTTTTTTTGGTACGTTAACCTTTTTCTAGCTTACTATGCAAAACCACTGTGGTGGTAAACACTCTGTTCTATTTTTGTTTGACTGACCACCATTCTGATTCTGACAGCGTGGGTGGTAGCGAGCGATAGTGATGGGGCACTGATCTCAAATTAATGTACTAATTGCCATATCAAAGGTCTACTTGTGAATCTGCCAACTGCCAATAAAGCCATGCTACTTTTTGAATGAGCAACTTCACCTTGAAAACGATTTACCTACACACTTACGAAAGACTCGTGGATTCTAATTTACCGTTTTGCTCCACAGAGCTATATAGCAGTCAGAGAAATTGCTTTGGAGTTGTAATGCAAAGGAATGGATAAACGGCAAATCCAGGGAGATAGGAACAAGCCGCCTGGAATTAAATGAGTTTTTCAGGATGAATGATAATTTTATTGTAGTCTAGTCTAGTCTTTGCAATGAATCGTGAAACAAGAGAATTGGATGAGCTACTGTACATCTTGCCTACAGCATGCTATACTGTGGGGTACGCTTCTGTTCTCCTTTCAGAGTTAATATTCATGGTGGAACGCAAGCGTCAATTATTTCAACCTTTCCTCAGCACCGAGATATATACAAGCCTCTGATGCTCTTTTTTCATTTCACTCTGTGGAAAACAATCATTTTCACTCTAGTCGGCATTCGTTCAACCAGTTGGAGTATACAAAAAAATCCTTGTAATTTTTAAGCCAGCTCTCATGACAAGGTCAGCATTCTCCAAAATTCGATTAGGATTTTTTTAGTCGTTGCATCATTTTACTTGCAGTAGCACAGTACATATATATAGCCTTGCTCGGTTCCCTGTGCGTACTAGCTTGCTTACATTTTTCCATTCCCTTTTTTAAGTGCGCCTATCAATCAAAGCACTCTCCAACTTTCTCTCTTGTTCCCTGTTAAAATCTCTCCAAATATACGAATGCATACTCCACACAACAAAAAGCGCTTAACCTACAACTTCTATAATGCTACAATTACTGCTTCTCCTACCAACACCACCAGATCAAAACTTGTTACGGGAAAGAGCATTTTTCGGAGGATTCATGCAAGTTGTTTCATTTTCCCTTCTCTCTTTTCTGTCTGCAGCCCTGTGAGGAATGCACGAACAAGTTGGGAAACTGGTAGCATCCTAGCATCTATTTTCTAATTTAATCTGCTAACAACACTATCGCCGTCCCGTAAATTGCAACTCATTGCGCAATAAAAATGAGTGTACCTTCTAGAGAAAGCTGCTACACACATTCTACAAGGTTTGATGTTGGATGAAAACGAAAAATGCAACAGTGTGAAAACGCGGCATACCAAAAACTAGAATATATTTTTTTGTGCGGGGAAAGCCTCTATTCCGGATTTTGCTATTATAGCTGCTGTTATAAATCATTCCGGTGTGTAGCGCGTTTTGCGGCAGGCCATATTACCAATGTAGTATGTAGTGTTGTGGTGGAAGCTAGTGAAAATGAGGAGAAAAATGTTTCGGTTAATTATTTGACTTTTCTGGTGACTACACGTCCACCTCTTCCTGTTGACATTTCGTTTACTCACTATCGGGAAAAGGACGTGTGTGTGTGGTTAGTGGTTCGCTTGTAGTGTGCGTATTTTCAACACGTATGAATATTATTGCACTAACGGGATTAGGGTTAAGGTGGTCACGAATTTTACACTTATTATCACATCAGATAGCATATGGCCATCGCTATAATTAATGCTTGCATTAACATTATGTGCTTGTTATGCCTCGAAAAAACTTTGCTAAAAAGTCAATGATAATAATTACTGTAGACAGTCACGCGTTCCATCAGTTAATTAACGGCTGAATTAAGTATGCCTCGTTTTTTCAATGTCTGTTTAGTTGAGAGAGAAAGCAACATGTAACATATGAGGCTAAAATGCTGCCCTGGGCAGTCACGGGCAAGATCTTGCTACCAATATCAATAAATTGTTTTAACTAATGTTAAAGGAAATAGACAGACAACTTTACAGCAAATATACAAGAATGTTTCACTTTTTAATCAAAGACATAAAAGGCATAGGACATAATCAGAAGATTAAGAAAAATCAGAGTCTCACAATTAATGGTGGTTTAAAAACTAGCCTTTGTCCTAATTAGCATTAAATGAATCCTCAAGTTTGTTCAGTTCATCAAGAGCAGCTGTCAATTCTGCGGTGCTCTCCTTACACTTATCATCCGCCGCTTCAAACTTCTCCGCACTCTCCAGAAACTTACTGCTGACCTCCAGGTGTTCATCAACGGCTTTCTCAAGTGCAACGGTCTTCTTCTTCTTTCTCAGCTCCATCCGAAGCCTTGGTCCAACTTCCAATTGGCGCTGGATTACAGCGGAGACGTTCTTGGCTTCTTCAACCCTTGCTCTCATCGCTCTTCTCGCTTGAACATACTTTTCCTTTGCCTTTTGTCGGGCAGCTTCCAAAGCCTTTTCCTTTTCCGTGTCCTTAGGTGCCATGACCCCGTCGTTATCCTAGTCAAAACACATAAAATTACTAATGGCACACATAATCGCAAACTGCGCACACTTAAAACCACAGTTGACACACTTACCTTGTTAATCTTTCCTTCTGACATTTTTCGCCGGTGATCAGACTTTTAAAATGTTAAAAGTCAAACTGACAGATCAATTAATTTAATTGTTGATTAATAACTCCCAATAGACAATTCTGTGAACTAGTCAACACCTGACAAAACTGCAACAAAAACGGAACAGTGGACTAAGCACAAGCAAGCACTATACACGTTAAGCTGACTATGGGAATGCTCTTTACCCAGCTATGTACCTACGCTACGGGTGGACGGTTGCTGTTGAAGTGTGGCAGATCTGTGTAGAAAAATTGAACGAGATTGATGTACGATGACTTTGAAAGGATTATTTTACACTATTTTCCCTCTTTAGTAAAATGTCAAGGCCAAGCTAGCCGTAATAACGCACTATATCACTTTAGCTTGCAGAAAATATTTTGTCTTCCGCGAATATACAGTTCGGAGTTAATCCATCTTTAGAAGATACTATAATCAACTATAAGATAAAATGTTAGCAAATAGCAGTATACAATTTCCTCCTTAATTTGTACGTGGGAGGCCTTAGTAATAGAAAACCACTTTCATTTGTTCTGAATCGTTGGTTTTTAGCAGCAAAAGCAGCCCTTGCATGAAATAGCAAAACACATAATTACAAACTATTATGGCTGTTCATCACGTGTACACATATATATCTGACAGGACAATGCCTTGCTCTTTGCAAAAAGCAATGCATTTCCTGATCTTTACCAGAAAAAAGTATTGTTTTCCCTCTGTATCGTTTATTTTCCGACATAGAAGAAGATTGAACGGACCTCTTACTTTTGTGCCTTCCTACTTGCTTTCTCCGAAACTCATAATAATTCCAGAGAAAGAGCACGTACTCATTAATGTGTAATGAAACTTTTGTAAGTAGATCCTTCCTACTTCTTGTTCATAGTTCATGTGCCGATATATTAGAACTTTAGGATGATTTTCCTACTTGTATAAATTACGTCAATATATATACACAGCACTTCTCAAATTCATTGCCCCCGAAAGAAAAAAAACGCCATTAGCATTCTCCTTCATATAATCGTCTCCAGCTAGAAAGGAAAGTAATATTATTCAACGACAACACCAACAACAGCAACAGATTCCTGTAACTTTCATAAAATCCTGTAAAAACTAGTGCTTTGGGTGTGTGAGGCCCTCCCAATATTATTTTTACAGGGTATAGATGGCCAAAAAACATACACTAAGTGTGTGTCGACTTCCAAGGTTCCAAGGAAAAGAACAGGAAGCAAAGTTATTTTATTCGGAAATCAAAGGAATGTAATAGGCTGTTATTACAATATTTTTTCTACTGTGCATGCAAACTTGCTCATTTTTGTATCGCTATATATATTTTTTGCTTAGTGCATATATATAGGCAGCAATAAATTATGTGAGTGCCATTCATAAAATTGCCCCATCAGTTTTCACAACTCTTCCATTACACTCTTGTATTCTGAATGGAGGAAGCATTGCGCGTTGAGAGAGTGGGAAAGAGGTCGTTCCATATCTTTAAGAAAACTTTTCCAATGCATGGATACTACATGTATATTCATCATGCAATAAAAATAATAACAAGTAGAAAGTTTTTGATATCTTAGTCATATACCGAGAGAGAGAGTTTCATAGTAGAGCAGTCAAAGAAAATGGGGCTATCACCGTCATCATCCTATTTGCAATGGAATTTACAATATAAACCTTTTGTGTGTTTTCTGAAAAAATATATAACAGAAATAGAAACGGGGAAGCTATACCTACTACAAACCTTACAAGCATTTTTTTCTGCCAAGTCATCATCAAGATCCAAGATGGTTTCATTGTTACGTTGTGTGGATTTTTTATACATATTAAATCCACATAGCTTGTAATAAAAAATGGTATATTTACTCTTGGAAGTAAATTTTATTCAATACATAATTCAATTGGATCACCCTTCCATGAAATACTTGTACAGAATTTGTTACCGCTTTGCACACTTTTCCCTCAGTGTAGTAAAGTGGTGGTACAGGAAAACGGAAGATGTGCAGCTTTTACATTTTCCACAGAAAAGTAGAAAGAAACACATAACATTTATAACATTACCCGCAAAATGCTTACTACTACCGCAACAGCAGCTCTACAACAAGTATGTTCCATGGAGTATCCATTTCCATGTGATGTGGGTGTACGCTTCTTCTCTTCTTCTTATGCGGTTTCTTTTTTCTATTGGGCAAACATAAACGTACGGATTCTCTCTCAACAGCAGAAGCACCAGCACCTCAATTTTTTTCTGGTATGTCTCAAGGAAAAAAATTCAATTTACCAACGCATTATATTATTGTGCTCAATGCAATATACCTGATCTATTCAGCCAAAACTAAACTACAAGCACACACAGGGAGAATCTAGAAGGTAGTTGTTGGGGAAGCAGCGCCTAAAATTGCACCAAGGTGCCCTAAACATTCTCAACCCGAAATGGTAAATTTGATACTTGTAATGATATTTCCATGTCATTTCTCCAGTCTCTTGTAAATCAATTCGGTATAGTGCGGAGGAGAAAAGTTAAGGGGAAAAAATTGCGGGTGAAGTTAAACAAGAAGAAAGCAGTCAGAACAGAGCAGACAGAGAAGAGGAGCAAAAGTTGCAAAAAAATTGCTAGTCATTAATCAAGTCCCTATGCAGTTTCATCATGTTCTGAAGAGGAAAATGAATTAAATAATGTAGGCACATGGCTTAGTTAAAAAACGTGCGCGCACCATTTATGGCCTATAAATCAGCTTGAAGTTTTCTGAAAAGCATGTTGTCTTCACACAACAGGATTATCATTCAGCACGATTATCAAATTTTTTATCAGTGATCCGAGCCTTAATAGATTTCTTGATGTAGAACATATGAAAACCAAAGCAATATTCTTTGCTTCCAACTTTTCCAGCAAGTACAGCTTTCATTACCAATGAAGAATGAGCCTTTTTCTGCTTTTGTTCCTTGTGGGCGAAGAAAGGTAGACACGGAGTTGGATTTTTTTTGCTTCTCTGTGCTCCTCGTTTCTATTTGATGACCTGTAAATAATTCATTATGTGTACGTTGGCGTGTACATAGTCTGTCCTACGTTACGAAAGGCCCAAGGATATTTCGAATTCCGAAAAATTCTCTGTGTTCTCAACTCTGTTGCTACATTTTGGAATTCTTCTTTCGAGCAGTAAATCGGTGCACACGTATTTTGCTGTCGTATTTTGGTGCTCCCATAGTACTACTAAACTGGTAACAAGCCGGTAACATTTATTTACGAAGCAAATGCATCTTGCTGGAATGTTACATGCATTTTCTCTTGCTTGCTGTTAAGAAATTGGCATTTTTTCTCATGAGTCATGAGAGCTTGCATCATTGATGTGGTATGGTTATCTAGAGTAAACATATCAGGTTGTGTAAGATGAGATGAGGTATACATAAAATCACGAATAAAGAAAAATGTTCACTTTGCATGCTGACCAGGTTCGCTTTTTCTTTTAGCTTAATCCATCTTTTCTGTGATCATGATGTTGATAGTCCGCGTTCTCCCTGGTTAATTCTAGTCTCCGGCCGAAACAGAAAACAAAGCGGAATTGCCGTTGTGACTTTTTGACCGTAAATGGTGATGAATAAGAAAGGAATAAAAACTGCTTAGACAAAAGCAAAACAAAAACGCTCTCTAGTCAGGGCACATTAATATATTATTTTGTTGCTTGTAAAGACATAAAGGTGCTTTGTTTACACGCTTCCCTACCGCCACCTGCTCTGTTATTATTTACAAGAAAACACAAAGGCTACTAACTAACAGGAAAAGGGAGCGGTCAGTTGGACACATGGAATAAAAAATAACTACATTTTCTTTGTTCTTCTTCTTGTTACAATGCAAAAGTAGAACAAATTACGTCTGTGATCTAACCTGTTAATTTTGCTTCTATTCTATATATAGCTGATAGCATTATCCTTCATCCAAAATAAAAACTTTATACTTTTTATACTAAAAAGTTGATCACTTTTCTAAGCTTCTATTCTGAACTGAATCCTTTGAGCAAAAATACACACATTTTGTTTTCCCAAGGCTTTCCCCCGCCGAGCGTCTGCATACATTTTTTCTCTAAAGTAAATACACATTTCAAGGTTTACTTTGTTCTTTTGTGGAGAATTTCATTTTCTTTGGAAAAAGGAAAAACTCATTTGAACACTGGCCATGTGTGTGTATATACAGCTATATAAATATACATTCATATTGACAGAACGATTTTCTGTCAAAGAACACACAAAACGTAGACAAAGAAGACATTTTAATTACGAAAGGCAGACAGGTAAATGCATTTTATTTTTCTCTAGCCTTTCCAAATCTCACTTTAGTCTTTGGCTAAAAAATAGCAAAGACGTGTGTGCTCAGGCGAAATGAAGGATTGTTCTGTAATCCATTGTTAAAGAGAAAAGCTTTTTGAAATGCACAAGAAAAAGAGAAAGGATCTTGCTACCTATCGCTACACTAGTTCTCATACTCGTAATAATAAAAGTCATTTCTACTTCAGGCTCATCACATCATCATCTGCATTATCGTCTAAGTTTATTTTCTTCCCCGAAAAAAAAGCAGAATACCCACTTGCCATGCACACACACACATTCGCAACTGCACATTCTCTACATTTTTGGGTGTCTGGCGCGCGTTCTTCTCTTCTGCGTTGTTTTAGTTGGTGATTGATGCTACTCTTGTGACGTGTGAAAGGTAATTCAGAAAAAGTTTTCGGGAGTGGAACTAATAGAAAGAGAAGGATGAATGTTGAAATGTTGATACAGGCTCTTGGAGAGAGAAGAACAAAAGGCTCTCGCGTTTTTTGTCAGCTCACGTCTTTCTCCGGTCTTTCATTACCATTTCATTGTTTTCTCTCTCTCGTTTGTACTTTGGGCTTCTAAAACTAGTCCAGTAGTTTCCTTAATCTTCATAGAACAAAAATCAATCTTGTAAAAAACTGTTGACCATCTGTACAACAGATAGGTAAAGTAGACCAGCATTTTAGAGAGAGTTTTAACCTACCCAAACTCATGCACGTACTCAGGGTTCTCCAGTTGACTCGTAATTGCAGTGGGCGTGCAGTGACTCAATAGCGGCTCAAGTGGTACGTAAAAACGTTTCAAAAAAGGAGTAATGCTTTTGAGCTCTTTTCTCTGCCTGCCTCAAAGTCTGAAAGCAGTCAATCCCAATCCATTTTCCCAATTTTCCTTTCATATGTTTAATCCTTCAAAATAAATCCATCAATTTTTTCTTCCTTCTCTTTATATGCTTGTATGTAAGGCCATCACCGCATATTATGCAGTAGTGTTTTTTCTACCAAGCTTGGATTCTTTATATGTCATTTGGATGTCACCCATGGTGTATGTCGTGCAAAAACGGGAACTAGGAAAAAAATGTAACCTGGGATCTATTTCTTCTTTTGTAGTCAAAGCTTTACTTCAGCTTCATAAAAAGGTGCAGAAGACGACAGATGTGACTTTGTTGGCCATGCAGAGACTGGCAACTGGCACAGAAAAAAAAGCAGAGGACTATATAATGCATAAATAGAGCACACACTCATACAGCCCAGTTGGCATTGTGGCTTTTTTGTTGAATAGCAAAAGGTGAAATAAGCAGGGAAAATCGTGTTTTTTCTAAGATCTCTGCTGCTGGCAAGTTCGCAGCACGTAACATTATCATCCTCCTTCTACTCCACTGATGTACCTTTTTATGCAACAAGGGCAATTGTAAAAGTGGCAGTGATAAAGCCAGCAATGATTTAGGTGCTTAGATACACATGGATGGAGAAAAGTGAAAGGGATGGAAAAAGAAATATAATAATAATAATAATGCTACATAATACACCAAAAAAAGCAGGCAAGCAAAGTAGGTACACACACATGATAAAATGTAAAAAGTAATTTCCTCAACTCCATTCATATTATATTGCTAAGCCGATTTGATGAATAACCCATTTCGCGATACGATACTCTCTTTGAGAATGAAGAAGAGTTGTGTGACTAACTGGCGATGAGAGAAGTGAGTTCCCCTGCACCACCACCGTTTTTTTATTTCGGCTTCGTCAAGAGAGAGCAAGTCACAAGTACATTATTGACACTACGTACTAGAGTATCTGTGTCGTTAGCCGACTATATAGCCAAAAGTCGGCTGCTGCTAGTTTATAAGTTTGTATGCATTTCCCAAGTGAAGTGGAGGTTTGATGCATGAAGAAAGTCATTACTAGAGCTAAAACGGCCGTGCTTGTATAGTTACGTGAAAGTTTGCATGGGTAACTAGGATCTCACCGCGTTTTTCCCTTTCCACGTGCTTCAATTTCCTCGTAATACAAACATAATAATAATAATAAATAGTGTCTATAATATAAATAATGGCAGTTTGTTCTCTTATTCTAGACTCATTGCTCTATTTTGCTTGAAAATACTTATGCCTTGTAGCAGCAGCCCAGCAGACATAACAAAGTACAAAACAAAGCTCGTTTCAACCTACTGCCACGAATTACAAATTATTCTGAGCCAAGTGCTGAACTTGAGTGAACTACTAGAGAGCTCTAGATAAAGTTGCATGATTTTCTCTCTTGGCCTAAAAAGTTGTAGCAAGTTTACAATAAAAAAGTATGTACCTGTTTTGCGGTTGATGCGAAAATGGTGAAATAAAGTAGTTGTTCTCTCTCTTTCTATCACTACCACCACCACTACCCGTTTTACAAGGGCGATTGTGCTGCTTGTGTGGGAAAAGGTGTACCTTTTGCCCCCAGCAGCAGCCCCACCACCACCACCATCATCACTAGACTTTCACCACCTTTTTACATAGAAGCAGCAGCAGCCTACGAACTTGTTTTAGATTCTAGAGTGCGAGTGTAGTTGCGGTCCTGTGCATTCAATCTCGCAGTTTTTGTGGTTCAAAGCATTCAATTTCTTCGATTCTCTCTCTCTCATAATGCAAAATGGCTTGGCTACTCGACATTTGCTTGCCTTGTGGGTTGGACTCATGATCCTTTCCAGACACATACGACAACTGCTTCTAGTCAGCACTCCACTTTTCACACTCAGAACGACGACGACAACGGCGGTCCACAAGAGAATGGAAAGAAGGCGGAAAAAAATAATTCCAGCAGCACACTTCCTTTTGTATAAATACTGTTGACGGTGCATTGTCGACGACACGCCGATTGTTACGTTGTATGACCTGTGGCATTATCAAATTTTGTGGCCGAGTTTTTTTTACATCGCACTTTTGCCAAAGTTGTGCGTGCATCTGTATGCTTACCTGGTGCATGGCTTTCACTTCTAAAGACAGGTTTTCTCTGTTGAGAAAGTGTACTAGTGAGCATGTGAAAGCAGCATAACGGTTCTATTTTAGATTGCTAATGCCAATAGTACAAATAGTCTATTCCTCTCCTATATCTTTTTCTACTTATCTTTAAACGTACTTTTTCTGAATAATGATGGAAGTGAGAGCAGTGTGGTGGTTGAAAAACGAGTCCTCCTGAGTCTTTTCCCCTTCGCTCTCTCTCTTCGTCGATTTCTGTTGCTATATGATGCTAGTGCACATTTTATCCGTTTTGACTAATAATGAACAGGAAAATCAGTTACTGTCGAAAATCCAATTCCATCATACTCTCAGGGAGATTCTAAAGGATTCTTTTGTAGCTTAAATATATAGGCAAATCGTATGTGTATTATGGGCATAGACACACAGTATGAGTCTCTAGAGTGTGCAAACACAAATCCTATTGAAACTCATCATCATCTTATCATCGTTCCATCAGTCAAAAGCCCAGTTTATTTTTAAAGCTTTACCAGAGATCATAGTAACTTATTGGTGTATTGTTGTAAAGGGAGGAAAAGCTACCTTTCAAACAAACGGATAAGGATGTAAAACTCTTTTGCAGAGAGATGTTTCAATAATGCCTATAGTAAATATATTCACTGCTGTGCTGATGTACAGAGTTACAGAACAAAGGAAAATAGAGTGACTTGCAGAGAATGATATCCTTTTTTTATTGCCCCGAAAACGCTGTATGCTTCAAACCAAGTGATTATCCCACTTGGATACAAGAGCACACGTAGTGCAATTCCAATTACTGAAAAATAGACAAATAAGTGTATTTTCGCTTGATACGTTGATAATGAGTAATGAGTCCGTGTAGTAGCAGTAAATTGAAACAAAATTTCAGCAAGATATATTTGGGACTATGGAAAACGGAATAATAGATAATGAGTCACTTTGAGTGTGAGAACGTGCAGTAATAACAAATAAGTACAAAGATAAAACGGGCAAAATTCTGATTTAATACCACTCAAACACACACAGTTCTTCTGAGAATTACCACTAGGATCAATGTTTATTCAAGCACAAATCAAGTTTAGAGTTACTACATAGGAGTGTAGCAGACAAGTTCTACATTCACTGACGTTTCAAGGTGAAAAGGTCGCAGTGGTTTAAAGTTTAAACCACAAAATATTAAATGATCTATTAATAATCTATTAGATTTTGCTTTAGATAATGTAAAATATATAGATACATACAATTTGGTGCATTTTGGCGAATTTAGCTTGGAAAGTGCCAAAGAATGCTACTGCCCCAAAAACTAATCATTCATCATGTTCCTTCAAATAACACTTTGATAAACTGCTTTTGTCGTAATGAAAAGCCCGCAGTCTATGGAATAACTTGTTTTGTCTCAGGGTTTTCCCTAGTCTTGTAGTCTTCTGTTTGTGCTTTTAATTGCTTTGGGCCGTCCAGAAACGCTAATAAACAAGTAGAAAAAGGAATGAAAAATGGTGTTACAAGCATTAGTGAATAGCATAGATGACACCTGCTACCTGCTGCTACTGCGTGGGAGTTGCTGATAAAACAATGCTTGTTCTCTAATGCGTTTTTAGACTTTCCCATTCCGGATCCACCCAATTTACATAAGCAAAATAGGCGCAACCAAAGAGCCAAAATAAATGATTTATGTTTAAGTGTCAAGAGTGTGTCAGAGGCCGGAAAATTATGTCTTAAAATGACAAATGACTGTAGAGGCCTGGGATGACTTACCTGTGTGGTTGGAAACACTTCCCATGGAACAAATTTCTAAACAACTTTTTCTCTAATTATGAAACAGACAAAATTCCGCAATGGAAATCCAAACAGCAAGAACCACGTACATGAACCAAGAATTGTCTATAACTTGGCCTAAGACAATGAGTTTTAGATATTTTGTTTGTGATGTAGTAAGTTCTGTAATCTGCAGTACTTGAGCCATACAATGTAAATTGGAGAAACTTTCGGCTGGATCTTACCTATTATCTTGATTTCTACTATTTAAGACTGTTTTAGCTTATAAACATAATATGTCAGATTCTGGATAAGAACTAATCGTAAACTGTAAACACGGTTTGTTTGCGTATAAGGTTAAAAGGTGCAGGTTATTTTTGTCGAAACTACTATTACTATTTGTTAGGATTAGGATGATGGTTTTTCAAGTCTGGTATTATTACCAACCGATATTTCGAATATAATTAATGCACTCTCACAGAGGGAGATTGATGAACTGTAATCATTATCTGCCTGCCTTGATAATGATAAGAAAAATGCAACAGAATATAACTACCCAAATAAGTAGGTTATTGCATATTGTAGGGAGATTTGCATATTGGCAACTGAAGGCATTTTCATCAAGGGCAACTTATTTTTAGATAACACATAAACCTACCTAGGTAGGCATTATGCACGTGTACTGTTTGTAACGTTTCCATTTCCATTCGTCCATGCTTTATGGTAATTAAGGTTACTTGTTTAACAAACTTGAGAAGCATTTCCCTCATAAGTATCATCAACTTTGGGTTTACAAGTCACAAATCTACATTTCATATTTTGTTCATTTCCTTGCAAAGTAGAAACCCTCACCAAAAACCATTTTTCAGAATGAAACTTTCCTAATTTCTTTTCTACTTTTAAACAGATAAACTTTTCCTTTCCTTTTTGGAGTATGGTCTGCTGCTGCATCTGCTGCATGTGTGTGTGTGTTGCCAGAGAGATACATGGTCCATATTATTATTTGAAGAACTGCTTCCCTTCCGCTTTCCTTCATTTCTGAATTTGCAAGTTTTCTACACGAAAAAAGAAAACCTCGTCTTTGTTCGCTTGGTCTGTCTGTTGGCGTATCATTTTTCGTTTATTCATTCACATTCAACTACTTTTTTTACTAAATATTTTTTTCTCTAAAAATATTATTTAAAAAGTTGAGGATTCCAGAATCTGACTTCAGCTCTTCACACAGTTCTCCTGGTGTTCATCTTCTTGTTGGGTAAAAACAGATTCGCAACTGCGCTTCCTGTTTTTGTTGCCATGCATTTTTGAGATTCAAGCAGATTTTATGCATGATACCTGTCAAGCGACATAACAAAAAAGAAAGAAAAAACATATTTTACGTTAAAGCTCTTTGAGGCAGTACACATTTTTGTCATCGCCACCGCCACGCTTCAGTTTTCGAGAGGCATTTGGATAACTGCTAGTGACAGAAAGAAAACAGACGCGACCAGAAAGCACGTACGAAACAAGGAAAAAAGTGCATATCGCTATTAACAACAGATGAAGTGCAAAAAGCCCGTATTCTCGTATTCTATTGTGGGCACATTGTTATAACATTTTGCTACATGTGCTTTTGTTAAACGTTCATTTTGTGGAAAGGTGTTTAGTAATATCCATAATCGATCTTACGTCACCCCAGACACTTTAGCATGTTGGAAAACTTGCTAATAACAGCAATAAACTTCTCGGTGCCGTCAAAGGGCTTTTTGCTTCTTCTTCGAACCGTAAGAAAACTATGATAGTTTTAGATTAAGGTACCCATAGTACTTGCTAATAGTATCACCGAATGTCAGGTTCGTATAAAATTAAGGTTTTCTGTAATGCTTTCTTTTACAACTTCATTTCCTGTTGTAGGGGCTAATTTGCTACCATTTTTATTGCCAATATAAATGATTACTTGTTTTATGGATACACAAACTTGGTTGCACGCAATGCAACTGGGTTGTATAAATAGTGTTTAGAATGCTAAGTTTGTTGCATTGTAATACGTCTGTTATTACGAATAATTACGGCAATTAAGCGTAATACAAATAGAGGGCAGTAATTAAAGTCACGGTGTGTTTGATACCTAGAGTAATTGACTATTGATTGTAAATACGACACTTGGATTAAAATATTACCTTTCTACTGTATTCGTGATGCAGAAACTTCAGATAATAAAATGGAGTGGTTTCAATGCGGATTGTCCTGTTTCTATGAACAGTTTTGTACTGTGGTCGAAACAGACAGGTACTAATTATTATTTACCTGAGTACATTTGCTGTCCAGCGTTCCATTAGAAAAATCTTACATTAAAATCTCTAACTTAAAGTCAAAATGAACAATGAGCAGGTACTTAGTTCATACTTTCACACTGACAAATGTGTGGGCAGATCACTTCAGCGCTAATAAGAACCTTTTTGCATGCGTCTATCTCCTTTTCCTAAGAATCTGTCATGGCATCCCATTCATCGCCAAGGATAAAGTTTCCCACGTGGCGTTGATGAAGTTGTAAAGTGTCATACGTCTAACAAACCGGTGTGCACCTTTTTTCTAAGGTCACACTGGAGAAAACAGATGAAGCAAAGATTATTGACAGGAACATGGGACAAAGCATGTCTGACTAAACTATTTCACCTATATAACAAGCGGTTACAAGAAAATGAAGAAAGATATGGTAGTAGTGTGTGGAACAGGGAAAATTGAAAAGGGTCTTTTCAACTGACAGCAAGACAAGAAAAGTAATATTTCAAAGTGAACAGGCAAGGTGGGCAAAATAGAAAATGCAATCTTTAATATCTGCAAGGGAAAGGTGGTGGTGTAGTGCGGCTGCTGTTGACATGACACTGAGCAGCATACAGTTTAGTGTCGTATATATAATGTGTTCAGCTTCACCCAAAAAATGCTTAGCAGTGCATAGCTAAAAAAATAGATTTTTTTCATTCATTTAATTCTCATGATATAAAACATAAGAGAAGCGGTCAAAATGCTAGAGAGAAGAACCACTTTAACATTCCACCAAGTTCTCAACAGACCAGTAAAGTGGACAGCTGGTGGACACTGGCTAGAATACCAATCAGTTCGAAAAAGAGGGAGGATGAGTAATTGAAGTGGAACGTGCGGCCTAAACACTCAGCTTCCGCCCTGTACACAAGCCTTTTTTTTTTGTCATTTTATCACTATCTCGCCGAGTGGCCCACTGGTGGTGGTTCAGTCTTCAGAGCAGAGCAGCAGCAAGTCAAGTCAATATTTTGGAACTGGGAAAATGACTAAAAAATGTCGAGTGTATACACACAAGCTTTTGTTGTTGTTGCTGTTGCTGCTACTACTACCGCTTTTTTGCAAGAGTAAAGTTGGTGGTATTCACATTTTTTCTTTTTGGAAAGAAGATGTACTCCATAAATACAAAAAAACGCTTGAAGTTTTTTCACTTGTCATATATTGGAACAGATCACTATGCGGCATTTTATGGATTTACACAAAAACATTACTTCCTTCTTCCAAATAGATGATGACTATTAGAATGAACCTCGATGGAAACGATGAAATTGATATAAACATTTTGAAAACGTATAAACTACCTTGTCTGAGTTTATTATGTGTCGTTACTGGGTTCCATGTTCAGAGAAAATTGTAAATAATATATAGCATAATAATAATATGTATGTATATGGTACACGTGCGTAGAATCCGAATGAGCAATTTGCTTCTCGTTGTCATTGCCCTTTTTTTTCTTTTACCAATAAAAAGCTCTGTACGTTCATATTTCTGCGGAATGATTGTACAGCATTATATTTCCAGACAACATTTCCATTACTTTTTGGAACAACAAAGCGGTAATAATAAAAAATGGATTTGCTCTAAAGTAGGAATTGGTCCATTTGTATGGCTTCTGGAAGCATAAAGATTTTCCAAGCTTCTTGCTTGATTTTGTACACGCGTATGAATTTTCTTTGAAGATGACTCGAGTCAATTGCTCCACGTGTTTGGGTACGACAATATCATGACAAAGGATTCAAAAGAAAAGGAGAGTGAAAGTCCATTTCATTCTGCTTTAATGTTTATTTTTGTTTGCTTTGCTTTTCTTTAAATGTCCACCTGAAAGTTGTTTTGTTCTCTTTGTTGTCATTTATTTGCTTTTGTGATCAATTTTTTACTGATATGACTACTTTCAGGTTTTGTTTTTGGAAGAAAACATAATTAATGTAATTAGAACGAGAGGCAAGTAAACATGTTTTCTTGAAGACACGCTTTTATTCAAAAAGAAAGCATTTCACCAAAAGGAAGAGTAAATGGCAATCTTGCGTAAATAGAAGTTTCTACAAAGAAAAGGCAAATAATATTGTATGGTTTATGCTGAACTGAGATATCATTATTGTCCGTTTCCCAATTTCTACTACACAAAGTAACTGGATGCGGTTGTACTAGAAAGTTGGATTTGTTAGATGAATCTGAGACGGAGCACTTGAATTAGCTTGATTCCCGATTCCCAGAAATGTGGTTGCAAAAGGGTTCCCAGAAATCATATTGGCGGATTTTGAGAAATCAGCTTTGTAAATGTTAATTTGCTAAACATGCAACCGGAAGCCTGCAATGTGTGCAACAAATGAGAACAATTCCAATAACTGGTATACTGACATACGTAATGTTCATAAGTTTTCAAAGAATTGAAATGCTGCAATTGATAAAATTAATTGGTCTGATATTATATCTGCTTAACTTTATTGGATTCAATATTATAAAAAGTTTATCAAAGAAGGTTTCTGAAAATCTCACCACTGCATTAAATTTTTCCACGAATCAGCAACATTACCACCGCACAGGTTCAATTCATTCTGCAATTCCGGTTATTCAATTTGTCCGCTATCCTATAATAAGCAGAGCAACAACAACTTCATATGCAAGTTTTGTGACCATGATGATGATCAGAGAATCGAAGAAGAAACTGCTGACTGGGCTCCAATTGGAAACACGAAGACGGAGAAATCTCTCTGAGAAGAGGCAACGGTTTGCACGTTTTTGTCGTAAAGCGTTACTACTTCATCGTCCCTCTGCACAAGTTTATCTGTTCAGCAAAAAGAAATAGTATGATGGATACATAGAAAAGCAAAAGCACATTACTTATCATTTCATCTTAGTCATGACTCACAGAAATTGTGGGATACTTTCTAGCTCTCTGAGAGCATTTCCAGATTCAAAGAGGATAACACACTGTTTATAAGGATACACAATGGTACATGGTACAATTTTGCTGACTGATAAACAGTCTACTTACTACAACACTGAAGCGTTTTATAACCTGCTAAACGAATAATGATAGTAATTAGCTTTGTCAATAAATTCCCTGGTATTGGGGAACAACCAGCTTGCAAGATTTTTTAACGGGTTTTCAAAGAAGCCGCAGCAGCCACACAGTATATTCCAGTCAGCACATTTTGTGTATTGGTACACATGCCTTTACCAAATTTATTGCGAATTTCAGATATGCAAGAAGTTGTTTGTAGATTTCAAAGCACTTTTTTATACAACATGGTATGCAGGTGAAATTGAAATTTGTGGATTTGAAAAGCCCTGTGTGTTGTGCAATGGAGTGTGTATAAAGCGTAGAAAATATCAAACAATTTTTTAACGTAAAAACCCCGTTCGTTATTGTTTCTTTCGTTTTGGAATATCCACAGGCAGAACAAAAATATCTTAATAATTTCCAGCCGAGTGCCATTTCCTTTGAACATAGACCAACTTGCAAATATATAGCTGCTTGCTTTTCTGAAAGCCTAAAGCTTAAAACATATTTGGCCTTTTCTCCTAGTAAAATTGCATTTTTCTCTGTGATTAATTTTTAAAATGAAAATTTACAAACATGGTTGACTAGATACTTTCTTCAGGAAATATACGAAGGAATTGTATCGATCTTCCCATCTTTGAATTCTTGTCCCAAAATAAAAGGAATTTTTGAGATACTATTAGGTAACCAAGAAAATATTCTTATGTTTCATGGAAATCACTGCGAAACAAGTCAGTCCTTTATCCAATAATATGCTAACTAGCTAATACGTAACACTGAAAACAAAAAAAAACTCGCTTTGGCATAGTTAGGACTAGGCAAGATTTTCAAAAATGTGTCTGCTACAAGAATGTAAAACTGCGAAACAAATCAATACCTTAATGTTTTTGAGCATCTTTTGCTACAGTTTGCTTGACATAACTATTCGCGTCATTCATATCATACCTACAAGATTACTCAGGAATGTAACTTAATTATGTCAAAGGATATAATGACACTAACTATTAGATTATGCCAATGCAGAGGCGGCATTATTTTATGCTACAAGTGGTAATGCTCCCTTTGATAAACTGGCTCGTTTTCTAGGTTCCGATTTTATTGAAAGTGTAGCCCAAGTACGCCAACAATAAATGCCTTATTCCTTCACTACTATTCACCATCTAATTTTAATTTAAGATTTTTTGTCGCCTACTTACAACCTTGAGTATATTTTTTTTTGTGCACACACACAATATCAAAGGGGCACAAAAATGTAAAATCGCTTGGAACTGCGCTGTATTGTAAATATTGCAACTTGTAGTTTGCTTTTTGGGGGAAAGTGATATTATAATTTTATTTGTACATTTTTGTTGTTATACTGCTATTGCTGCTGTTTTGTCAATACATTGACTCAGTGTGTGTACAATTTCTTCTTAAATTTTATTTCCAACTGTACACTATGTACCCAGCGTCAGCATTTCGGAAGTTTCCAGGTAAATTGTAATCCAAAGCAATAATCCGCATAACCCACCAACCCTTTTCCTGTCTGACGTGGTGAGGTGGCCGTCATATGTTTTTGACAAATGAAAGCAAACTAGAGAAAGAAAAAGGTAGCAGTTTTTACCCCTCCTCTTTTCCCAAAATCCCTTTTCAATGTAATAATCCCACGTCACGATGATTACACTGGTGACATTACCGTCAACAAAAAAATCTTTGTTTGATCTTAAAAATAGACATAGATTTTTAGCAAGTTTTATACTGTCTTTAAAAGCTTATGTATATAATATTTAAAAGTTTATACATGATTATGTGACCACTGTGTACACATAGCTTACAAACAAACAACAAATACAAACGTCAGTACAGTACAACTCTCTGACTTTTTTTTACAATATTGATAGAGTCAGCAATGGGTTCCGCTTTTATCCCATTTCGTCGACTGTCAGTCAGTACAACACACAGGTAACATGATGATGATAGACGTTCCGGTGACATTGGTGATGACGAAGGTGGGTGGTGAATGATGGTGATAATCAACCTATATGTTCTTTTTGCTTTTTGCACCAAAAAAATTGCAAATAGGACAGGAGGAACGTACACACAAAAACCAAAAAGTTTGTCATAATGTCCTTCTGGAAAATCACAGTTGATTGAAAGGTCGTGTTCCTCTACTGACATTGCGACTCTCCATTTCGTTTCTCTGCTGCTGTTCTGTGAAAAAAGAAGAAAAGCCATTCATATTCTTGGCATTATTGTGTCCCTCTGATAAACCTGATTGTTCATTCGAATACTAAAGCTGGCACAAAGTAACCTGAGAAATAAACTAGCTTCCTTTTATGTCGAGGTAGTGGTGATCATGAAAGTACATGTATTATACAACTTTGCTGATTCTGATGGCCTTTTATACAACTTTCTCTGTGAGCATGCATATGGAACGTGAAAACGCCCAGTTGACTGCTCTCTGTCTCTTTCTCTCCCCCTCTGATGATTGAGCCTTTTCAAAGCACTCAAATGACGGTGTCCTTCGTATGCTAATGGAAAAATCCAGATAAAATTTTAGACGCTGACGATGAAACAAAAAGGACGACACGGCGACAGGATGTGCGGGTCCACATGCCGTGGTGAAAACAAAGGTGAAAGCAAGAATAGTTTCAAACTGTATACTTGGCTTAGCAAATTATATCATCAGACACACATTATTCTCTAGTATATGTGCGTACTTTTCACAATGCGTCTAGCATATTATGCCTCTGCAAAAGAAAACTTATCTGTTTTTGTATGGTGGTGGTGGTGTCGTTATCACAGGAAAAACTTTTCAGAGAGCGAAAAAAATCCAATGCTAGCTTATTATGTAAAGGGCACAGGCCATGTAAGTGTGTTAGTGGCCTAACATAATAATCACATCATTGTCATCTCGCTAATTTCTACAGGAAAAGAGATATTTCCAGATGAATGGATACACTCTCTGGCAGAACGGGAAAAACTATATAGCTTTCAATGCTAGCGCACCCTGTCATTATTGCCATCAGCTAATAATTGTAATAACTGAATTGTTTTATCATTATATTTTGCCCGTAAATATAAATATGTAGACGGGGAAAGCCGTAATATATGACATTTTGTAAAATGAGTGTCTAACAAAGTAAAGTGCATAGTAGTAGTCCATTATGGTGTTTGAGAGCTGCGTGAAATAGTAGAAGAGTGCCAGAGCGGCTTTCGAGTGAAATCCAAAATGTGTAGTAGCTTTCTCTGTGTTGAGACGAGTAAAAGTGATTATATCTTATTATGGCTGGCTTTCTCCCCAAGCTTTTCTCTATTTAGTGACGCTGCTCTCTGGCTAAAGTCGTCCTTTTTAGTTTTGCTAAACACGAGGAAAATGGGACTCTCTGTGTTTTTCACCAAATAAATGGAAGAAGTATGTCGCACAGGAAAACACATTGGTTGGTTGTGTGTAGCAATTTATTGAATGGTTGTTGTAGCCAGCTTTCTTCCTCTGGGGATTCCCTCGAGGTATTTTGTGTCTCCCATACTAACTCATCTCTCTCTCTCTCAATGTTGCCATAAATAAATAGTGAAAATAGTAAAATATCGGCTTGTATACATACCTCTTACCTTTCTAAATATATAATAAACTATGTGTGGTAATGAGAGGAGATAGAGCAGGCCTGTGTCTCTGTCCCTCCTAATAATTCAACGAGGAAATGGAGAGAAGATTGGACGCTTGATTTGTGGTTGAAGTGTTCCACTCCACTCTCACTCTGCGTTTCTTTACGAGCGAAAATTATGTAAACGGCTTGATGAGAAAGTGTTGCTACAAGGAACGTATTTACTTTGCTATTGTAGGCCACCACTTAAATGACACTTTTGTATCTTTTCATTTTGCTTTAGTGCAGAAAATGCAAAGCAGTTTGAGTTTGACCCTTTAGTGTCCGACAGAAGGAACACCTGCGTAAGAATCAAAGCTGAGAGAGTAAATTAAGAGAAAGCAGATAAAAATGTATAATAGCACGTGTATCATTACGTCAGCTGCCGTACTTTTTCGGCTGTCGGTTCCAAGTACCAAAAGTCTAAAAAAAAGTTCCTGCTGCACATACAGGCACCACCACCACCAGTAGGCCTATTCATTAACAGTAAACCAGAAGGAGTAAAGCAAAAGCAATTTTCAAACTTATTTTTTCCCCAGTCTTCCAATCATTTTCGTTTTGAACAGAAGAGCAATATATAGCTCGTTGTGCAAAACAGGACTCGTCTCCCCATCCATATAAATAGATAGGCTCGCTGCTCCGTACATGAATTTCAATTTCAATTGACGTTCCGACGTTTCTCCTCCGATTTCCACTAAATCATTCTGCACAATGGGGAGTTGAGCGCTTTGACTTTCTGGGGAATTCAATGTTTATTGAAGGAATAAAAAGTGCATGTGTGTGTGTTTGGACAAGGACAGAGAGAGAAGCAGCAAAGGCAAAAAGCAACAGCAGCAGCCTTGTTGTTACTTTTTATTTTTCATGATGGCTACGTAAAGAGAAAGCAGGACAACCACCAGCCCTTTTTTTCCTTTTTCCTCCCCGCCGCTGCCACTAGGCAAACTAGGCCAGAAAAAAAGCCCAACCTGCCGTAAGGATTTTTCTGTTTTGCTGTACGTATATATACGCGTAACGCAATCCTTATCATCGCGTCAGGACAAAAAAGTGGCTTCCAGGGGAAAACAAGTTTTGTAGCCGTCACATGCTCGCACTTCACGTCAAGTAGAGAGGGTATATATATTCGCCAAAGAGAAAAAAATGTGTGGGGAGCCAGCAGCAGCGGATGGTTGGCAAAAAGGATTGTAAATATATACCATCTGTACAATATTTGACTATTTGACATCTCTCTATGTAATAGTATCCTTTTTTTATCAACTTTTATTGAAAATTGTTATACCAACAGATCCGTTTTCTCCATTTTGTGCGCAAAATACCAAGCGGTATGTGTGGCAACCATCCAAAAATTATGAAAAGGATGAAGAGGATGATGATGATGGGATAATAATAATATTATTATGTGTGATGTAGGCAGAGAGAGACATTCGCAATTTCAACAAGCAGTTTTTTGAACTGATGTTAAATTCATTTTTAAGTGATCATACACAACTCATCAAAGTAACCATGCTCTGCTGTGTGCATCATGCCTACTATTTACGACATCATAAAGGGTGGTTGTATTGTACTAAAATGATAAAAGTACTGGCACCATCCCCACAATAAAATGGAGAGTATAAAAAATATATATGATGTGGTGTGTTGTTAGAATACTATAATATAACGTCATCATCCGTTTTTAATGCAGAAAAAAAAGTTAATTCCATAGTTTACCACGCACCAAGGTTTTATTAAAGATCAACAAGACTGACTAAACCTAATTCAAAAAATTTTCCGACACGCGGACGTCACTGTTGTGAGAAGAAGAGAGAAAAAACTTATGATTCCTGACGCTATTTTATGAGACAACGTGTGAGTTTTCCCCATTTTTTGTCGGAAATAATAATAACAACAACACAAGTTATAAAAAGAGCTAAGGACGAAGCATAAAACAAACAAAAGTTGTGAATGACACACTTGAAAAATAGCTATATGTGTTGTGTGTTTGCTGCTGCTGCTTCAGCAAGGGAGATACAGAAGTAGACAACACTCACATAATTTATTCTCTTTCGAATGAAGCTTTCAAGCCAACCATTCTCCTGCTGTCAGCTTGCGAGTTTCGCTTTCATAAATTTTCAACCAGTCGCAAATTTCCCATCTTGACTAGTTAAACACATTAATAAGAAAACATGCAAGTTGGGTTGGAGTTGAGAGATGTCTAGGCAGTTTCATATCTCGGATGATAATGATTTCTTTCTCGCGTTTCCCTGTGTGTGTGTCTCCAGCATACAACAACATCCATAAAGGTCTCTTTTCCATCCACCCACCCACATTTTTCATAAATATATTATACATGCATATTTTTCACAGGCAAAATGACGTTATCTTTGTGCCTGAATAATATCTTGTTCTCTTTCCTGATAATTTCCTACTCACACACACACAGCTGCGGACATATCACCCTCTCGGGTTGTTTGTAGATTTGTGAAATGCCTTGTGTCACTTGATAAAATTGAGAAAGTATCACTTCTTCACCTTCTCCTGTCTGATATGATGTGCCTTTGCCTTTAGAGAAACTTCACAACAACCCATTTTTCCTTTTTTATGGTGACCTTGTTGAGAATTATGGTGATGGTGTAGTAGCAGTGGCAATTACATACATTATACTACGCCCTAGCTTTTAAATTATGTGTCATTTAACAATTTATGAACTAAAAAACGACATGTATCCTTTTGCAACAGCCAGAGAGCTAGCGGCAATAGAGAAAGAAGCATCCATCTCTTCATCCCGTTTATTGCCATTTCATCAGTTGCACAGATTATAACAAAGGACGCGCTTTTAATATGGTAAGCACTACTGCTTTATAAGCTGCTGCTTTGTAATAGGATGGTGGTGGTGTGTGATGTGATGTCTCCTTCCACTCGTTCCAGGATAAAACCTGAACCTGCAATTTTTTGCTGATGTTGTTGTTGGGGTTAGCAGCAGCCGTCTGACTAAACTCATATAGCTCAACTCCATTTTGTCCGTGTTTTTCTCTCTCTCTTGAGAGAAAATTCCAACAGTGGGCTCACTTGATAACAAAATTATCTGGTGTGAGCATTAGAAAGGGAAGCAATACCCCTACTCAAGTATTTACTACCAGTTTTGTGTTTCGTTTTACTACCGCGGGGTCACTATAAAACCCGAGATATAATAAAGCGCAGTGGGTGTGTAGTGTAGCAACATAAACAGTGTGTATATTGGTCGTAGTACAACCCTCAATTAAAATTACTCAACAATAGCCTGTAATAAACTTGATGAAATTTGCAACGTTCAGATAGCAGCACTCTCAAGGTTTCTTTTTTGTTTTTTGGTTATCGAGTACACGTACTCTAGACTTTTCCAGTTTTATTTGCGGATGATACTGCCTACACTTTGACTTTGTAAATATTCGATTTTTTTCTGTGGTTTTTTCTCCTTCTCAATTTTCTAATGAGTCAGTGAGAATGTTGTTGCATGTACCAATATAATATGGAGTGAAGAAGGTAGCACACAATAAACATGTATTTTTTAACCTCTTAGTAGACAGAATACACAGTTTCATTATATATTACTTTCAACCGCATTTTAAATATGGGATTCGTTTCTTTTCCAGTAGTAGCACTGGTATTTAGCCCAACACCACCACTATCACCATACACCTTTCTCTCTCTCAGATGTCATGTGTCACCAGCTATATAGCTTGGTATTCTCAAAGGCTTGACAAGAATGGTAGCGGGACACAAAAGTGTGTTTCACCTCCGCACCACTCTATCATTCACTCATTCTCGCTTTCCTCTCTCATTTCGCCTTACACTCTCTCATCTACATTAGCTGCGAAGAAGAAAATAGGATAACAAGCTGGTTATTCTTTTGCTGCTTTTCTCTGTTTTTTTATTATGCTACTACTCCGCGTGTAGTGTTTGGGAAGAAGCATCTTTGGAGCTACTAATTGGAAATCCTTCAGCAGAAAAGCGTGTAGAGTTTGGTTGGAGAAAGGAGCATCAGCAGAAGAGCATAAATAAGGAAAGGAGAAAAAGGGTGATGTAAGACACACATCACATCACCACCACTATACTGTGCTGCTTTTTGGCATACGAGCTTTTTTTGTGGTGGTGGAATGAATAGAAATTGTCTTTGACAGAAGTGGGTAGTAGTAGCATTGAAAATGAGAGAGAATGTGAAAACAGTGAAAAGGGAACCACAATGATTGCTTCACAGGAGGAGAACATGAAAATAAGGAAAAAAGGAAAAGGCAAGCTAGGTATACTCTCGCTTTATGCACATTACAAAACCATTCATTCTTCTGTAAAGAAGCCTTCTTGGGAAAATATTTCTTTTTTAGGCAAAGCTTCTGAAAGCTTTCTTTTTCATTATGTATAGCTTTTTGTGAAAGATGAAAGCTGAAAGCTATCATCGTAGTTAGTAGTGTTCCTCCGAGCGACAATAGTCTTGCTCGACACTTTATTATTTATAATTTATGAATCAACTACAACTACCCGGGTTACAATCCGAGACGAAATTCATAATCATCTCTTGGTTAACTTTGCTGCAAATAAATTAATGAGATAGTTGTTAGTTATACGTTCCAAATTTACATACCGAAAATAACACTTGACTGAATATAAACTATCATCCGCGTTATTCACGTGTCGGTGAAAGGCACACAATTCAATCATCATCGCCAACATCATCATTGTCATTAACATCTTACATCTTCGTCTCCATTACAAAGAGTTACTACACGTCAAAATCCTTAAATGGTTAGAAGCATAAAATGCTGTATAAAAACACACTCATAAAAAGATAATGTGTTAAAAGTTATGTGTGTGCACATGTTTGGCATTAATCCTGATTACAGATTTTCCTTTCCTCTGGTAACTAGGCAACAAATGAAAATCCGATCGACACTTTCGTCAAGTATTTGAATAGAAATAATAGTGTCTGCGAAGTTTTATATACCTACTCGCTGTGTGAAAAGCTGTTCCTTAAAATGTTAATAGGAACAATAGAAAGAAAGAACATTCAACAGTCTTAATACTTGTCTCTCAGCATTTTTTTAGCTGCTGATGAGGAGAAAGTAAGAAAGGGAAAGCATAAGACGCACTAGTGAAAAGACTTGGGAAACGCAGGGAATGTCTTTTTTAATGTGCTGTTGAGAGAAAAGATGGATGGATGGATGAGCGGGATCATTTTAAAAAGTGGGCTTTCTTTCCTCTGATTACCCTGATTTCCCTTTCCCTCCGCTCCTTTCATCATTATTATCAACAGGATTTCTCTCTGCTTTTGTTTGAGGAACAAGAAGGGAAAATTCTCAAGGGAATTCGCAAAATGTAATGGAACCATCATAACTTCCCAGCTAATATTATGTCCTTACCGGAATCCAAGTCCCAGCCAGACAGAGAGAGAAAGGCGATCCCGTCTTAATGAACTTACTTTTCACTCTATGTCTATCTTCTTCTCCCCCCGTTGCTCTATGATTTGCTCGTTGTGATCTAATTTGAAAATTAAAATGATGATACGAAGAGAAACGACTACAGTATAGTCGCGTCTTGCCTGCAATTAAATTAGTTCAACTTGATTATTCCCCAGTTTTCCTAGGCTTGGTTGGTTTTCCAAGAAAAGTACATTCTCCAGAAACGGAGAAAAAATGCGTGTTACTTGTATACACACACGAAACCTTTTACAAATGAGAATGACAAGAACAGTATAAAAAGCAGACGAATGTGTATAAAAAGTGCTCTTTTGGAACTTAATATGTATGCGGGCAAATTAATAGCTATGCAGTGTACGTGAGCACAACGGATGCATAAACTTTTTTTTATTTCCTAAGCTTACTTTTTTCTCTGGTCTGGAAGTTCCGGACGGAAATTTCATTTTCTAAATTATGTCCACGTTGCGCACGACTTGGCTATGCTAATGATGTCAAATACGCTGATACTGTTGTTGTTTCTGTTGACACGTCAATCTTGCCGTTTTTAAAAATATTTTTAAATATATACACACAACTTATTTAAATGCAGTCCTTTGCTTTTGCTACACGTTTTGGGGAGTATGTGCTCACTCACGCAAGCGATTAAGTTGTGGAATTATATTCCTTCTTGCAGAAAAGTATAATTTTTTGCCGTAATACTTTTTCCGGTAAGCCATTACAGCTTTACACTCACCTTTTCTGAATTTCTTTCGTGTTCTGTTTTAAGTACCACCACCACCACAACGCATAAAAACACGGCTTAGCTTCCCGTTACAACTTGCTTATCGACCATAAAACTGTGCATTTTAAAGCAATGATGGCATTAAAAAGCGCGATGAAAATTCCATAAATCTTTGGCGTATACAACCATTACTTCTCCGAATCGCTCAAGTTATTGCACGCGTCACAATAATAAAGTGGGCTATAGTTGAAAAATAGTAAAGTTGTCACTATGATGCATCATTGATAACTCTGCAAACTTATATATATTTTTAGTGATAATCTATATGTCATCATCAGTACGATGATAATAGCCTGTGTGTGTGCATGATCATAAGTGTTGGAATACACACAGATCATTATTATGATGACATGACCATCCATAAATTGTGGAATGTACACACAGGATTAGTTTTTCTTCTATTTCCCGAAGTTAGTGCCTATTTATTCAAGTTCAAAAGAGAGAAGTGCTTTTTTTGAAAAAAATAGAGCAACTCAACTGGAAATATTATTTGCGTTCATTATTATCTATCATTTACATGGAGCGGTGGTAGTTCACAGCACACTAGCACTTTTGTAGACGTTTACTCGTTTTTTAGAGTAACGCTATATAGCACACTACTCTACTGTGTAGTAAGTTGTGCAGATAGGCTGTAAGTGATCATTCTGGCGTGAAAACGGGATATAATTTATTGTCGATTCTGGTGAATCGGCACTTTTAAAAAAAGGCTTACGGTTTATTCTTCTTCTTGTGATCATTTTGTAGCATATATATGTGTAGCCACATGTATGATGATTTGCTTCAGATAGATCGCCGACGACACAGTATGAACACGAGATACGTTTCTTTTTGGCGCTTTCAAATGGCGGTATTGAAAACTAGCTTGCTTTCCTGTTCCTATATACCAAGTATAAAAATAGTGTTCTCTAGTCTCTCTAGATAAATTTATATCGGTTCAGACAAACACGCATTCCTGTGGCTTTCCGTTGATAGCTTTCATGGAACATTTCCCTTTTTTTGTGCTTCGCCGTGCACTAAAATACATACAGTCAAAAATGTTTTAAGGATAATATGCAAGGCATGTATATTTTTTACAGACGAATGTGTGTAGCAAAAGTAGTAACAATATCTCCACTTTTTATTTTAGAAAGTAGTCAATGTATATGGGGCAAAAAAGGGTAAAAAACAAATACTTAGTAGCGATTTCATGCATATTCGCACAACCAAAATCCTTTCAACAAACAGATTTAAAAAGAAAAGATGATTGGAGAGCGGCAGCAGCGCTTTGGTAGATTTTAGATTTTTATGAGCAAAAAATGAGGAAAAGTATTACAAAATTGGAAATACATAATATTGGGGCTGATGGGGCGATGCGAGTTTTTCATTGATTGTGTCAAAAAACCGTAACGTCCCAAGTCTGATAAGTACACTTGAATAGTCATGCAGTGTTTTTGCTTGAGCAAACAAGTTCCGATAAAGGATTGGAAATTTATTGAATGGAAAATATAATGCATTGGCAATTAATTTAAAGTTAGTATGCATGCTTTGCTTTGCTATGCATCTAGTAGTTAGTATGTACGCTCATATTGCTCATAACCTGTTTGAACAAATGCTTAGATTGCTTGATTTAGTAAGCTTGCTCGTTTATTTATTCTAACAACTCAATTCCCTTTCAACCAATTCTTAACAACTTAATTGCTTACCAGTTTGCATAGATATTTTATCGCAAACTAAGTCATATTATTTATTTTAATGTTATTGTTAGTTTAGTTTAGTGTTATATGTTGTATAACATTCACATTAAAAACAAAGTAGTAATGAAGTATTACTAGGTAGCGCGGATTAAAAAAGTTAAATTTATCAGAACCCCATTGGAACACCGTGGGCTTCGATAAGAACCCCTTGGAACATCTAAGGGTTCCTTTGGAACACCTAACGCTTGTTTTGGAACCCCTTGAAACACCTTAGGTTTCTGTTAATTTTCCTAAAAGATGAGTTCTCTAAATGCCTAACATGGATTATGCAGCAGGTTTATGATATAGTGTTAAGATATACAGTTAACTAAAGGATTATAACAGGTATTCCGTCATCATGAGACGTTTTCTTTTAATTCTTAGAAGTATGAAACTTCTATTGTGTTCAATTTCATTGAAAAATTATTTTTATTTACTATTGTTATAAAAATTGACAACTTGCCAATTTATTTCTCGAGTACTATATAAAGTCTCGAAGATGATGGTCTTGCTTGCTTCCACAAAAGTACGTCTTTTTACGAAAATAGTTGACTTGCAATGAAATGTTTTGCATAGCAGTTATATGTAACATAATGTCCGATTAAAATAGAATACTGGTATACAACTCAGCTTGTCTTGCAGGCAAATATCGAAACGTGGAATTACTTAAGTTGAATGTCATTTAATTCTGTGTTAGGATTATAAAAACAGACTTTGTACTGACTGATACCTGTCAACATGTTAATAAAGATTTTTCTATTCTGTTGTTGTTGATGGGTAACTTTTAAATTTTTTTTCTTCAAAACTTAGTGCTGTGAAAATGAAATTTCAATGAATTTCGCGAACTTTAAGTTTCCTTTGGAACGCCTTGTCAGTATTTTAACGTCACTTTACGGAAAAGGCTTTAATTGTATTGACACAAAAAATTGGTGAAAACCGTTTTCAAAAAAGTGTAACTATTTTTGATATATCGAGCGACAGGACTCACGTACCAAACGACAGGGTCCTTTCCTAAGGTATCGCTTCGCGCTACCTAATAATCATTGCAATTTGTGCTCATTACATACATATTATCATTGCAGGAGATCTTTTATTGCTTTTAGTGTGCACGAATAACTTGTTCTTAACTACTTTACTTTAGATAGCAGTTCTAAAGAAAAGCAAAAGAATGCAGCGTTTCAGTCCGAACCATTTCCCCGTATATTGTGGTATACTGTCATTGCTCTTGTTGCAAAAACCGGAGACCACGCATGTATGGTCAGGCATTTCTTAAGTTTTTATGTGTTGGACCGACAATCGGGAACATGAAATCAACTCTCTAGTTGACCATTACAAGAGAAAGGCAAAGTTTTTCGTCCCAGTGAAACTTGTGGTCATACAAAAAATTGCCTACGATTCCAAGAGGCTTCATATTTTTATGCTATTCACCATGGGTTATACGTGGCCAAAAAATGTCTTTCATTTCATAACATTAGCAAAAATAATGCTGCCTATACATATAAAACGTGTCTTTACTTATTCAGGGAATAGATGCACATACCAAGTATGCCCGTGCTGCTAGTTGCATAGCAGGGAAAGCTTGACATGAAAAATGAAAGTTTGGCCTCCTTTCCCAACAGATAATCAGCCATACTAAAAATTAAAGGTCTACACCAACCAATCTAGCTAATCTACTGAATGTGAAAAAATACATTGTAGTATTTCCTAAGATATTATTTCGATTTTTTGCAGTTTGAGCTGTCATCAACACTGTCTATGAAGACACCACACATTACATTACAGAATTAACTAAGCAGGAAAAACTTCAAAAAATGCATAAGAATGCATCATTCAAACAAAGCTTGTATATAGCCATTCTGTGTAATATGGTTCAATATTCAACTTTTCCCTACATTTTTCGTCTGTTTTTGAGTACATGCACAAAAGACTTCCGTTTTTCGCACCGCACCAAAAACGCGAAGAAAAACTTGTGTGTAGAGTGAATCTTGGGAATGACGATGACAATGAGAATGATATGATAGCCCAGTGAAGTTTTATACTTACCAGGAAATACCCCAAAACTACTATTAAGTACAAAAACTACGGAAAAAATTGCGGAGCGAACGAATGTGGAGCCAAGTTCAAAGTAACTTTATTTTTTCCATTCTGCCGTTCTTTCCCACTCATTCGCTTTTACTCTTCTTTTCTCAATGCTTTTCTTTCTTTGAAATTCTTTTCTTTTCTTAGTTCCCCATTCTTTTATGCGCACTTTCATCGCGAAGCGCGCTTATAAGTTGCACTAGTTTACTTCTTTTTGTGGTTTCCAGCCAAAAAGAAATAGTAACTGCAGACGGGGCGAAACAAAAGAAACGCAGAGTTTTTTTGTGAAAAGCTTAAAAAAAGAAATCTACGATGGGTGTAAAAAGTAGACACCCAGTGTGCATTTTTGTTGAGGCAAGCAACATCACATGCTGTGAACTGTAGCAGTAGCACAGTAACAGCAATAATCATAATAGCTATGGTTTTAACGAATGGAAAAGTTTTAACTCTTTGCATTTTTGCGCGGTCTGCGTTCAGGTCTATGGGAATGTTTTTCTTGCACATCCAACAAATTTCTGGAAAATCTGCGCTACCTCTTTACTACAAGCTTATATTTTGATTTTGTTGATCTACTTTTTTACTGCTACCACCACCACCACTCATTCATTTGTAGCAACACACTCACAATTTCGGTTGGTTTGTTTATACTTTTCCTATTCATTTTGGTTGCCCACAGCGGAATGAAGAATTTCTGAGAACATGGCGCTCCCCAAAGATCCGTCAGTGGAAAATTTACATTCCCTGTGTACTAAATGTAAATATATTCACTTTAGTGGTTTGCACTACTATGTAAAAGGTGCAGTTGTAGGTAGGTATACAATTTTGTAGCCATTCATGAGAACGATTTTTTTTTGTTGCTGAATAGTTTTGAATACATGCTTTTACAGCTGCCTAAATTTACTCTTGAATTAGAAGAGGAAGTGTGTTTTAACTTATTTTAGTTACATTTTCACTCGCACACAACCAAACAATCCGTCAATGAGAGTGAAGGTGTTGCCGGTGTTTCTTGGAAAGTGTGTACATGCAGTACATGTGTTGAATAATGTGAGAGCACCCAGTCATAAATCTCCATTACGAAAAGGTGGTAGGCATTCATCGCGTTCCTCTTGTTCTATCATCATCATACACTTTGTTTCTTCTCCTGTTTCCGTGTATCGCCAGAACATTTCCTTTTCTAGCAGAGAGGACATTACAATCTTTGTTGGCTTTTTCATGAGGGGGCCGTCGAGAGCCAAGAGCACACGCACGACCTTGTATTGTTGGTGTACTAGGTTTTGGCGAGAGGGCAAGGATAGAATGTGAAAATCGAAAACAATTTCTTGTTTGCATGCATATTATTATTTGAAATGCGAAAGCGTGTTTCGTTTTGTTTGTATGAAACATGTTGATATGTTGGGTTGATAGTCTTTCGCTCTCGGTGGGGGAAATGGAAGGAGGGAATGACTAAGTGCAAATATATTATATTGCTTTCAAAAAGTTTGCGTGTGTGGGCTCCTGGTGGTTGAAGCTGGGAATGAAAGCGGAGTGTTGGTGTGTGCGGTGATGAAGGTGAGGAGGATGATGATGATGGTGTTACTTGTGAGATTTCCCGAGGCGAAAAACAGAGAGATTCCAGGGTATGGTGAAATGAAAGGAGATGGAGATTAGCAGCCTTGCGGGACCAGGCTAGGGCATTGCTTAATACAACTGCAAACCGAGAGTTATTTGCCTATTCGAATATGGAATATGCCTGCGTTTTGGTGCTGAAATATTTCTCGGAAATTCTTGGACAGTTATTTATGCAATTTATAATATACGCGTGGTTCACTTCATCCAGGCAGAGTGATTGCGTTGAAATTTGCTGGCTTGTGTTTACTCACTCAGCTCACATCCGCGTGTGCTGTTGGACAAACTTCGGAAAGGAAAGCCAGAGGAGATGGTATGATAAGGCTGAGAAACAAGGCAAAAAGGAAATGTAGTAATCAACATACGAGGTTTCTATTTTTGAACGGAAATGATGGGCCAATTTCAACTTGCAACCTGCTTCCGGGAAGTAAACCAAATCATTTCATTTACGAAATAAAATAAAATGCCTTTGATTTTTATTCGCTCGACTTCCAACCTTAAGACTTCCTTAATCAAGTTCTTAGTTTTTACATTAGAATAAAAAGCCTGTGGCAGTTTTCACCAAATTTTTATTAAGTTATTTAGTCGTGCGTGTAGAAATAGCTATTTCTGTTTGTAGCAGCAAATTTTGTTTATGAAATTGCCTGTACCCAAACAAAGCTTTGCGCTCTATTTATTTCATAATTTATGTTGTGCTGTTGCAGTTGTTGGTGCTTTGTGACTTGAGCAAGCATTTTCAATCAGGCAAATTACTTCAAAAGTGGAGAGTTCCGGGATAATGGTCATTTAATTAATATGTGTCTATCCCACGCAATCAATCAAGAGCGAGAAGGCGAAGGCACACGGCACACATGACCCCAATGTCTGGTCTGCTTCATGTTTTTAGGTTAGCAAGTGCAAAAGAAAGTGCAACTCAAGAATGGTTTTAATAAAATTAAACTTTTTGCTAGCTTTGGATATTCCAGCCGGCAAGCTATTATATTCAAGCAATTTGGAATGGAAATATAAAAGGTGAAATGTATGTGAAAGGCAAAGCTCACGTGTCTGTTGTGGTTACCACCTCCTACTACAAACCTTTGCTTTCCCCGCGTGCACGGTATTCATTACATATCCTGTAAACAATCTTTTGACAAGGGTATTATACCGCAGTCATGGCGTCAAGTTGATGATGAGGTTGTAAGTAACAATTCCACTGAGCAAAACTTGATTTGCACCCAGGCTTAAGTTGGTTTAGAGGAAGAAGTAGCGACAACAATAAAATAATTGAAACCCCGCTAGCAAGGCCCAGAGTGAGACGAAAAGGGCCTCTTAATCAGACCGGCCAAAAAGTTGTTGAATGAATAAAAGTAAAAAGTTCAGAGCAAGGAGAGAAGAAAGTACGTACAAGAAAGTAAAACAGAAAATGTGGGATAAATCAAGCAAAACTTGTACAAGAGGTGAAGTGGAACTAATGGCAATGGCATGAAAAAAATACATATCGGTCCTTCTGGCAAACAGCAAAACTATTTCTTCGATCTAGCCGAAAATTTTCTCCGAAGAAAATTATGAAATGTGTTCTGTTGTAAATGAGCTGTACAGTCAAGCTGGTAAGGAATTGAAAAGGAACTAAAGATAACAAGTTTAAAAAATTTCGGAGAATCTATAACTCAACTAACAAGCTGTTCCCTTATTAGTAGAGTTCCAGTTCTTTTATATGTTTTGATGCTCCATAGCTGTCATGTGAGGAAATGAATACATGCACACAATGCCAAAACTTTTTTACCTGGATTTTCTCTGTCTGTGTCAAATATTACTAAGAATAAGTTTAAATCTGAGTAGGATCTTGAAAAATCTTGACTTTTTCACCCAAGCTATTTCTTGTGGTGGCTTTTAAAAATAGGGAACATGATTGAGTGCACACACAATCTGTCGCTAATTTAGATATTCCCTTATCTCAACTCCCTTGGCTGCTCTCTTCTCTTCTTCTAACTAACTAAACTAACCATGGAAAAATACGAACATGCAAGTTGATCAGTTGATTATTCAAAGGAGAGAACAAGATGAAAGCCTCAAGTATCTATCTATAAAAAGTTCAGTTTGTACTGCGGCGGAATCCACCCGGTCTTCCAGTATATGAAAAAATTTTAGGCATGGTTTTTCATGTCCTAGCAGCATAAAAAACATTTGGATTGTAAATTGCGTAAATTGTAATTCAGATTTTCATTCTAAAACGGATTGTAATTTGACCCCACAAAAGGTTCTCATAAATCACAAATGACTTTACTGTACTACATACAATTAATTAAAGGATTATGTCAAGTACTCTCATCACGAGAAATTTTCTTTTAATTCTTAGAAGTATGAAACTTTTTTTGTTTCAGTTCCATTGAACAAATTTATATACTATTGTTTGAAAAATTGACAACTTGCCAATTTATTTCTCGTGTACTATATAAAGCCTCGAAAATGACTGTCATGCTAAATCATTTATTTAACTGATTTTTAGTTAAAAGTTTCTTCATGATGATTGTATCCACTAAACAAGCTCCTTTAATGATGTCGCCATATTTCGAAATCACTAAAAAAATACGCTTATATACAGATAACTAATGTCTAGCTAATAGTACAAGAAAAAAATGTATGTTAAATACAACATGATAGCCATGTAGTAGAGACTGAGCTTGCCGAAAACCAAAGTTAACAAAAAATTCAAATGGCTGTTGCATCCAAACAGCTTAAAATTTTGACAAACAGAGTTCGGATTCGTTAATTTGGTCAAAAAGTGACCTATTATCATGTATCACATGCTATATGTCCATTGTTAAAATTTTGAAATCGTCGTGATCTTTTGACCTTAGAATTCGGATTTCAAAACTCGGGCGACGTAAGGCGCAGCTCCTAATGACCAAGAATGCTTTTGTGAAAACATAATTTGACATTTTGATTGCGTTTGAGTAATCGCTTCCACAAATATTGAATATGGACCATGTAAAATTAGTAGTAAGCAAACTTACTAATAATAAAATATAGTACGGAAGTTAGATGTGTTTGAAACTCAAATGTTTCTGAGCATTTAGTGTTGTGAAAGTTGCAATTTGAATGATATTCGTGCACTTAAAGGTTCCTTTAGTACCTTTACCGGAATACGTTATGAATATTACGTCAACAACACAGTTAACAATTTCTAATGTCCGTTGTTCACTTATTGACCCCAGAGGACAATGAGTTACCTAACCACCTAACATGGATAATTCGGCAGGTTTATGATTTTTGATATAGGCTTTTACTTCACTGTACTACAAACAATTAATTAAAGGATTATGTCAAGTACTCCACCCCACCATCATGAGAATTTTTCATTTCATTCTTAGAATTATGAAACTTTTTCTGTGTTTAATTTCATTGTACAATTTCTTTATTTACTATTGTTATAAGAATTGGCAACTTGCCAATTTATTTCTCGAGATCGCGAGTACTATATAAAGCCTCCAAAATGACGGTCTTGATTACTACAAAAAAATATGTCTTTTTACGAAAATGCGATTGGTTGTCGATGGGTAACTGTTAAATGCTTTTCAACATTTAGTGCTGTAAATGTAATTTGAATGAGTTTCGTTAACTTTAAGTTTCCTTTGGGACCCCTTGTCAGTATATTAACGTCAGTTTTACCGGAATACGTTCTGGGTATTACGTAAAGAGTACGATTAACAGTTTCTAACAAAACCATTTTCAAAAATTCCTAACTATTCTTGAGATATCGGGCTACAGGACTAACGTACGTAAGGACAGGGTTCTTTCCTAAGATATCACTTCGCGCTACCTAATAGACATTGAAATGTGTGCTCATTACGTACATAATATTAAGAGTTTGCTGTTGACTTTGGTTTTAGAATTAATTGTAATAGGGCAGAACAACTAGTTATTTTACAAAATCCAAAGATGCATCAAAGCTCGGCACATAGACATATACGAAATATATAATAGACAAGTTGTAAAACTTTTTTATAGTCTCTCTTCTGAAAGAAAATAAGTGCAAAATAGATAAAAATTGAACAGAAACTGTTGAACCATGGAAAAAGCCCGGACTGAATATATTTGTGGCTTATCAGCTCCATCATCATCATTATATGAAATAGTGACTAGCACCATTCGTGACAGAGCACACAAAGTAGAAATGTAAGAAAATACTCCAGAAATGCCAAACTGATCGTTTTGTTTCTTATTTTTATTTTGTCGTTTGACTGCGTGCATGATTTTTTTCTTGCTGAAAATTGAGTCCAAAAAATGAAATAGTTGCTGCTCTTTCCTTCCCCTTTTCCACTCCATTAGCGTCTGGCTAACATGGGCGTTTTGGGTGGATGCTCTGGGCTCAAATGCGTATAAAAATGGAATTCCCATTGCGGCCGCTGCAAGTGCTATATGCTAGCCAATAATGGTAAAAGATAAAAATGCTTTTTGATATGCTCCATCAATAAAACTGAATTTGCGTCATTTGTAATGGGCAAACTTAAACTGCATCATTATGCTACTTTATATATACAGGAACGAAACACGTATAAAAACTGCAACATGAAACCGCCACTACATTAACTATTAGGTCAAAATAGGTACTACACTCTACTTCATAAAAACCATATAAAAACCTGGCAATATAAATAATAAACCAGTTGAAACAGAGTATACTAAAGTTGCTTAAAAGCCAACTGAGCCGTTGTGTCTGCAACTTACAAACGGATACACAGACAAACAGAACAATGTCAATAAGTACAAAGCTTCAACTGGATAATAATAAAAAATAATAATAAAAGCAGTAAGAGGATTCAATTGGAAAGTTGGAATTATGTTGATATCGCCCTGGGTGATGTGATGTCGATTTGTCTTTTTTTATATACTTGCCCCAGAAAAAAACAGGATTTTTGTTGCATCACATCATTTTCTTCTTTTCTGTGAAACTGTTTCATCATCATCTATATAGCTGTTTCTCTTTTTCTGGTTGATTTATTGTAGCTCCAGCAGCAACTAAAGAAGATCTTCAGTTGTAAAAAATCTAAAAATAAGTTTTCACATATAAAATATTTTATATGCCATACTGACTACGTGCATGCTATACTACAAACACTTGGATTCCTTTTCTAATAGTGTAGTATAGTACTACCCCTGGAGAATCAATTACTGTTGCAAAGCATCAAATCAAAGGCTAGCTTAGACCTCCTGTCGTGGGGCGTCACATGAAAGTAGTCTAAGAGAAAAGTATCAAATGCGATATCCAATTCGAAACAAAAAATGGCATGAAAGATTAAAAAACGGAGAACTAAGCAACCATCCTTCTTTCCACTGGCTTTGGGCTTACCACTACTACATATACACTAGCGGATCAATTTGCTAATGGAACTTCTTTCCAGCAGAAAAGTTTCACAGTAGAAAATATAAAAACACAAGAGGACTTGTGTATTCCTTTGAAAAAATTGTACAAGACCATAAGCAAGCGTGCACACACGGCCAAAAAATTTATTGATAAGCTGATAAGCATAAAAGCTAAGTGCGCAGGTATTTTTAGTAGATACTGTACGGTTTTTTTTGCCTGTGACATACATTTTGACGCTTGTAGTCAATAATGAATGCACTCTGAAACAAATCAATAAAGATTAGAACATTAGTGCCACTTATTTTCTGTCCATATTTTATTGAAAGCCAAAAAATGAAGGTTTTGGCACGTTAAAGATTCAAACTTATTCGTATGTAGTCAGCGAATGTACGCGTTTATACTGATTACATTTTTATAGCCTTTTGCAAAAAGACTGCTCAGAAAATAAAAGTACGCTTTGATGACGCTTCATGCGACACTGTTGCAGTTTTTATTACTAAAAGGCTACTGCTTTATATTCATGTTCCTTTAATGAAAAAACTAACAATAGGAACACAAAAACCACTGAAACCCTACTTGTTTGACCGTGTCACTTTCTCCAAAATCTCTGAAATGATTGGTGTTTAACCACTATGGATGTTCCTCTTTTGGTCCTATTTGGCTTACCTTCATGATGATTAACCTTACTGTTTCTTTATTGAAGCGTGTATGTTACCATTACCAATATGCATTTTTTCAGTTAGAAAACTCCCTTTCTGTTTTCACCGTGTAGCTTTTGTAGCATCCTTTTTGTGGTTCGTGCCTCGGTTCATTGTGAACTGTGGAACTAGTTTATTTATTATCAGTATCATCATAGCATGTTTGTCATTGGTCAAAAACAAAAACATCATCATCGTAAGTGGCTTCGCTGTCGTTCTTTACTAGTGGCCCTGTTCCGTTCCTGCTGTTGACGACACCAAACCTTTGAAGAAGAAACTTGTCAAAAGCAAAGTCTGTTTCAAGTTTCGTTATCATCATCATCATCATCATCATATCTTGCTGCTTGTCCTTCCATTTATCAATTTATGGCATGGAAAATTGTAATACCTATAATACCTACACAGTGTGTACGGTAGTTAGTTACTACATTGTGTACTGGTTGCTATTAAAATCTCCAATCATTTTTCATAGAAGTCACTAATAGCTTTTTTGGCTTTTCTCCGAATACCGATCAACATCACCACTTTCATCATGAATTTTTCACGGAAAGTTAGCAAGAAGAATTGCAGAGTTGCCCATTGCCCATATTTGATACATTGCCTTTTACATTTTATTTTCCTGGCTTAGGTCTGTATTTTGCATTGATAGCTTAAAAAATAAGCTTCTGACGTTTCATGATTAACAACATGCTGGATTTCTTAGAATTAAAAGTACGTTTCTCGTTTCTGACGATTAAGCAAGAAATAATGTTTTTTCATTCAATTTGTATTTATGTAAGTTTGTAACTTTCCTTGACAGTAGTCAGTATACTATGTTTTCAAGGCTTACTTTCTAATTGCTTGTTTCATTCCAGCAAGCAAGTCTGTTTGCGAAATGGCATCCAGTTTCACGTCTTGACTCTTTCTTGGAAATTTGCTTTTGGCTTATTTACTTCAACTGGAATATAATTGGTAGGCTTGACATACACTGTGATTTGTGATATCCTTTTAATTGAGACATAATTAGTTATTTCAATCTAAAAAATGTTTTGGATACGAGCAAAATTTCTTTACTTTAATAATGTAGCACTTTCGTTGTTACTGAGTACTGAGTTTGGCTACATTAAAATATTTTATTATACTGACGTCGCCATCTATTACGCTGAATTTCTATGGTGCACACTACTGGACGCAAGTTTGCGTATGTGGTATTCCAATTTATTTCCAATGAAAAGTGCAGCTGGCAAATTTCAACGCATAAAAACGACCAAACTCCCAACCCAATCATCTAGAGCAGGGAATTTGCTCAAGTTATGACCCTTTGGACATGGAATCGCTATCATCCAAAAAAGACTTCAAATCGTTACTCCTTGTCATCATTTGCTTGTACTTTGTGCCCGTAATGGAAGCGGATTTGGTAGGACGAGCACGTCGTGATTCTGGCATTTTTTTCGTGTAGATTGTTACGCTTCTGTTGCTGCACTGGTAAAAAAGCACGACTGCATAGCTATGTGTGTGGGGAACTGGGGACGAATTTTGAATGATAATATTGGCGGTCTGCTGTATTGGAAGTACAAGTGCCAGTACCATTTTATATAACAATTTCAAGCCCTCTTAAGTCAATGGGGTCACTACCACCACACCATTCCATAGTATAAAAATAAATATACAGTTAAACGATAAAATTGATAGTCTGATAGGAGCATTCTAAGTCTTGGTATGTGTCCCAACTCTTTACAAATTGCTTGGATGAATCTCCAAGGAATGCTCGTTTGAGCAGACCTGGCTTCCAAGAAACGTGGCGGTATTTTAGAAAATAAATTACGTTTTATTGCTACCTTGTCTTTACCACGACAAAGAGGATGACGATGACGACTTTTGACAACCACACAGGAGAGTTGTCCAATCTAACGACTCTCTTAATTTGCCAGCGCGTCCTTTTCACATCAAGCAACAATCAAACTTACACTCGAGTGGTTACCTGATTTGAATTAAAAAGTTATTTTCTTCTTAGAAATAACTGGAAATCATTCATTCGTGCAATCGCATTATTTGTAAATGTGAGACAAAAGGTTAACAAAAATGCTACTTTGTTATTCAAACGACCATACAAAAGTGAAAGCAATCAGTACGTGGTTTCATGTACTACGTTGTATTTTTATTGCTTCCTTTTTCTCTGAGCACCACACCAAATTGCGTCGTAGAACTAAAAAGCTTTTAAGTCCATAATCTGGAGCAAGTGAGCCAATAAAGGAGTAGGAATTAAATAGGCTAAGCTGCCATTCACATTCATTGTCATGCAACCTATGGCTGTATCAAAAAATTGCATTTTGCCTCAAATATTTTCCTTCTATTATCAAGCGAAACAAAAGGCGTACATGACAGTAATAATATTCCATTTTTACCTTTATTCATCTTCCCAATCATCATCATTTTCTAAGCCCTTAACCAATTTCAAGCCTTTTTTCCATATGCGCGAGGACCCACATGTGTGCACAGGAAAAAAAAATCGTTTTAAAAACCGAAGGGACTAGTGAAATCACGCAGAGTCTCATCATCATCGTCATCATCATCGTATAATGCGAGCACCGCGGAGAAAGTAAACGAGTGAGTGAGCACAGAAAAACTGAAGACGACAAATGATATCTTTTTGGTATACATTCGGGTAGAAAAAAAGGAACAAGGAAGCAAGCAAGCAATCTACATTCAAATCAGAGCTTAAGACTTTTGACGGTGTGTATAAACTCTGGGGCTTTACTTTAGAGCTGAATTCTTTTTTTATTGACTTTGCTCACTCCAACTTGGAAAAAGACGTGGAAACCTCTTCACGTCACGGACTTTTCCATTCTAAACCAAACGTACATACATTTTTCCAGCTTTTTTTCTTGTACTCCTTTTGTTTCGATTTCTTTTTTACGCACATGCATCTATACATGCTTTGCATTTTATTACCCTTTTTTCTTGTGCAGAAAAAAACGCAAAACCCTTTTGAGTAAATGTGTGTGTGTACATGTGGTTGTCGATGTGGGATGTAATATAATATTTATCCCAGTCAAAATAGAGTTCCGTCATGTCACACACATTGTCTACCCCTGTGCTTCGATTCCACATGCTGGGTTTTAGTTTTAAATAAAAAAGTAGAAACTTTAGCGTAGAGGAAAAACGGCCTATGCATTAAGCATTTATAGATATGGTGGAATAAACCAACTGATCAATGATCAAGTGTGTTGCAGGCATTTATTAATACACATAAATATTAGGAAACAATAGCCTGTACATATCAACATACCCATAATCCATGCACACGTGTGAAAAGTATTAAAATCATCATAACTTGACTTACGGCTCAGTTGTCAGTTATTACTTTCGTCTATATCAGCCTATATAATTTTAGAGGAAAAGTGTCCAGACAGTTCTGCATTTTTTTCTACTGACACCATACAAAAGTATTATAATTTGAATGCTTAACCTGCCAAAATAAATGGATATGGTGGTCCAAGGACTAAAAAAAGTACCTTATCATCATCCACAGCAAAGAGTTTAATACTCAGAAGGCCAATCTCTGAAAAGTGTTTGCCATACGCCAGATGTTATTCTCCCGTATTTTTTCTTCACTTGCCAGGTTTCTTCCTGGGCGGAAGGATTTTTGACAAGAAAGTCTCGAGCTATGTGCAGCTTTTCTTTTTTCTTTCTATTGATATGAAAATGAAAAAAACACAACTTTTCTTGGTGCACTCTATCAATCCAAAACAAGCTGGATTTATCATGCAAAACATGTATGTTTTTATATTAATGTTCAACTAACAATAGGAAAAAAGCTCACCGTTTGCAAGTTTGCTTTTCAACTTGTTATTGCCTTTTCTCGCTTACCCTTTTGTATAATACACCACTATTTAAATAGGGCTTTTCCCTTTTCCTAAAACTTTCTTTGGGGTTTTATTTCCTTAAAAAGTTGCTCCAATTTTGTTGTGCAGCAAAGCAATAAAATATAAGTTGTAGGTATAACCTATGCTACTTACATATTATGAAAGCGCAACCCTGAAAATAATTCTTAGGATCAGATTCCGACTAAAAAGGAGAGAAGAAGGCTTACTGCAAGTGTCAACAAAATAGAGGAAATATCTAAACATAATTTGATATTTGGTTTGGACTAGTATGTGCTCCTAATACACAATACCAAAAACTCCAACCTTCCTTGCCCATCATACATACCATTTTTATTGTTATCGCTTCCAGTAAGCAAATTTATTTGACTTCCTGCTAAAAAAATAATCAGTGACAGAAAGAGATGCTTTCAGTTTGCTAGACAAAACATTATCTGTCGTTAGCAGGAGTCTGTATTATGGCCCTTGCATTTTCCTTGCAATCTCAACAAAAGACACTGGAAAAGAAAGCATCGAGCACATTATACCTACCTATCTATATAATATTGTCATTTCAAAAGAAAAAATGGAGACACGTAGCACGTAGTTATTCTGTGTGTTTGTGTAGTGTGTGTACTTATAACTAGCTAGAGCAATTTTTCATTCCACAAAAAATATCTGTGTGCTGTTGAAGAGCTTTTTTTCATGATAGCCTGCTATTTTTATATCATCATCAACCCCGCCGTCAACATCATCACATAAAGCCTGCTGTCACACCCATTACAATTACATAAGCTTCTCTTCTCTCGAAAAAACTTGATTTTTCCTTGAAAAAAGACGACGAGCAGAAGAGAGAAAAGGAACAAAAAAAGTGGTGAAAGGAACGGATTAAAGTGAACAGGCTTCTTTTTTCCCGGAGTCCCATTCCACTTTCTTTCTCTCTCATTTTCAAGAGGAAATATGTGTGGTGTTCTTCTGTGTACACTGAGAAGGCAACGTTTTTCTTCAGCTTTTTTGTTAGCCTGAACAATTGCGTGATGCGCTTCATCACTTGAGCGTGTTGTATTATTACGCAACTGAACGTGTTTTTTAGAAAATGTTAAATTTGTCATCTGTGTCTGTCCGTCTACGACACAAGTTTCCACACGTTTCACCAAATTTGCCTTATGGACTAAGAAGTCGGGACCAATCCAAATCAAAATGTGAGTCCATTTTAGGTTTGGTCTGTAGATCTTGATCTTAAACACATTTTCTGTGTAATTAGTACACATTCCAGCTGCGTAAATTTAATAATGTTACGCGAATTCCTTTTGGCTTGTGCTACACAGTTCCCGCAGCAGAAAGCTGCAAGCGATTGAACGATAACGACAATGATTTCTTTCACCGATGCTCTTTCTTTCTATAGTCTGAGTCTTGTCAATGAAAGAATCAGTAGCATGTCAGACACATGGCTTATGAGACTTATAATTATAGTTATATCTCTATTTAGCAGGTTTTTAAGGCCTCCCACACGTTTTCTTTTCATGCAGATACACGTTTTATCACACAACTAAATAAAATATTAGTTTCGTTTCTTTGAAAAAGAACTCTGATACCATTGTCGTCAACCATGATCGTTGTCATTGATGCGTTTCCATTTTCGCTCAGTGATGCACTGGCTGATGATCATTTTGATGTGGTAATGTTAAAAATCGCATGTCGTCTTAAACACCACCAAGCAAAAAAATTAATCAAAGTGGATACATCCTCCAGCCAAATGAACATCAAAATAGGTATATAACTCGTTTATCCATTAATCTATCTACGCGACCATGAAGCTTTTTCTCTCTTTGCCGAGGCAATATGTAGGGATTAGATCTACATGGGTACATTACATTGTACCTGTAATCTCTACGGATAAAAAATGCTCTGGTTGCTTCCCCCTCTAGATGAGTATATCAGGTATAACAATGGCAACTGTAGTCTATAAAGACACGTAACTAGTTGATTCTTTCTAAATCCACAAGTTGCTTACTTTCTCTCAAAGTTCCGTTCTGCCTTTTTTGTTCCTGATTACAGACGCAGATGGTCGTTGAGTTACTACTTGTAGGTGTACTGTGTACAGACTGGGTAATGAATTTTTGGGCACGGCTTACAAACAGAGACACCGCAATGAACAAGTGGCATGTCATAACGAAAATCCAAGTATTAGAACCACTTTACTTTTGAAGATGTTAACGTTAACAATTATTTACTATGACTAGACTATACTCTTTGGTATTTTTAGATGATGCTGCTGCTGTTACTGATATATTGCCTATTATTGTCTTAATATAGTTGCTATTTTTAAATGAATATAACAACTTTATTTGAAGAAAAAAAATATTTATGAGGCTAAACTTACGTTTTCCAATAAAAAGTAAATCAATAAGTCTATTTATAAAATGAAAACATTGAAATTAACCAAAAACTATGATTGTACCACAACTACTTGAATTCATGTACTATTGACCGTGTACTTGAAAAAAACTTGTTAGATATGCATAAATATTGTGCATTACTTTGTCATTTTTGCTTTTTTCCACTTGTATTTCAAGAGACCAGAAAAACATTCAAATTTTGTTTTTCGTGGTGAAAGCGTGTAAGCTTCCTGGGACATCGTTAGCGACACAACCTCTGAGGGAAATTCCCACTGAATGAAAACTTAAGTTTTACCATTTCTCTTTCGTTTTTTCTTTGTAAAGTTGGAAACTATTCAAGGGAAAATGGTGAATACCTTTGAACTTTTTTGAGCAAAGCTTACACAAAAAAGTGTACAAAGTATTATGACGATGATGATACTGCAAATGACTGCGGTAGATAGGTGATGACTTGAGCAGCTGCAAACTGCCAATCGACCCCCAAAAAGTCATCATAACCACCGTACAAAAAAGCATTACCAATCATTTGTAGAAATGATAGCAGTAGAGTAGTTTTGTGATAGTTACTAGTTACAGTTACTATACCAAACACTTGATTAAACAAACTGGTCTAGAAAAGTGGAGCTAATAGCGAACTGTAAACTTTGTACAGCTATAAGTACAAACTTGGCAATTGCAAAGTAAGTTTTACATAGAGAATTTTTTACAACTTTGGATTTCTCTACTGGAATAACCTTTCGGATTGGAATTTTTGCTTAGTAGACCAGAAAAGAGCAAAACCAAAAGCAAGAGAGAATATAATGTGCAGATCTTGTTTGATTGCATGTAATTTGACAAAAAATGAAATCGTAATGTATGCTTTGTTTTTTTCAGTATTGGTGTAATTGTACATATATGGTGTAATCGTAATAAGCTATGGTATTTAATATACCTCACACAGTTAGATTATAAGAAGTTGTAAATGTTCAGGGAGGATCATAACTTAAAAGTTGATATTGCGTGCTTGTATGTGATGTCAAATGAGACGTGTATCTTCTTAATGAATTCAACCCAATCTAGTATGCAGAACATACTCTTTTTTCTTCGTTTTTCCCTTACACTGAAAAGGCATATAGTTTCATTTAACATAATTACATTTTCATGTTTCGCTCAATTTTAGAAATCCTTAGTCACTATTTGTCTTTCTTTTCTCTCTGTTTACTCTATAGAATGGAGGGCTACGGGAGTAAAAGTGACGGGATGATTGTCACCAGCAGCCCCTCTTCCACTGCCACCACTTCCTCTGCCATCAACGCCCTCAGCAGCAGTGGTGGTGGTGGTGGCGGTGTTGGAAGTGCCAACTGGACCTGGGAAATGGGAGGAAACTGGTCCTTAAACTCTAACGATGCAGATAGCATTAACGACTTGATTAACAACAATGGCAGCAGTTTGTCAGGGGAGGAGGAAGAGGATGATCCTTTTACCACCGTTTCACTCACTTGCATTGGTAAGAAAAAAAACACTTTCTCTGTCTTTTCTCGCATGGTGCAGCTTACGATATAGCATTGTGATTACGCTTATTTTCACCTTTTCGTACACGTAGGTTGCTACAGAAATGGTGCGACCACCATGTTTACACTCTCTCAGTTGATATTATTTGTTTTACATTTATGTACATTTAACCTCCCTCTCGTCTTCTTCTTTTTCTTCACTTTCCCAGCTCTACCGTTTACTTTTCCAAGTTTGATAATCTGACACACTCATTAGACTCTGAGAGAAGCAGAGAGCTAGAGATCCTTCCAAATGTAATGATTTCTTCAAAAGCTTATAAAGCTTCTACTAACTTCTTTTTGGCTTTATATAAATATTCCATTGCAGATGAGAAGCACCAGAACAGCTAAAAGTAATTTTTATCTGGTGTTACCTTTATTTCGTTCTTCGTTCCCGTGTTCTCTTTGTAGAAGTATATGTAATTTAACCAATTCAAACCAAATAGTAGGGCAACAGTGAGAGAAAATCTGAAGAGGTATCAAGCCGGAATGACTTTTTGCTTTCACTCCCCAGGTTGGCCTAGCCTTTCTCCTTTCTCGCTTAAACCTCTCATCATACTTTGTTAATTTAAGGAAAAAATCCATGTCTGAGTATACTACACGAGATCTTTGCAAAACTCAATTAACTTCATGCTTCAGGACATGGTCCTGCTGCAAATATACCTTGAAATTCACAGGAGAGGAAATAGAGAGAGAGAGAGAAAAAGTAGTGGTGCTCCGACACAAGATGAACCCGTCGACCTTATTCAGAGAAAGCTATCATCATCATGGAAAAATGTGCTTTGCTTTATTCACTTTTAGGATCAACCAAGTTTAAAGGAATGGAACAAGTATGGCTGAATAAGGGAAGCGCGTTATGTGATACAGAAAAATTCAAGGAAGCGCAAAGCATCTGTGTTTGTATGTAAATATGTATCATCAAGCCCAAGCACATCAGTTTTTTCTACTTGATTCTATTATTTCATCTTTCTCTCCGTTATTATGATATTTTTGTTCGGGAAAGGTCCTCTTCATAATATTGAAACTACTTGGAGCGAAAGAGGAAAGGGAAAATTGGAATCTCACCAGAAACGACAAAAAAATTTAAACTCTGTGTCGTTATGGCAAGGCTTTACTCGTTTTTCTGCTTCTGCTTGTTTACATAAAAAGCAAGCTGTCGCAATTTTTTCTTTCCATTGATGTCGTGAACTTCTTATGAAAATCCCCCAAAGTGAAAGTATAACGGCAATAGCAGTTTAAAATAAAAAAACGATACTTTCATGAATGCAGCACTTCACGCCTTTGTAATCACATATGAAAATGGTACATTGTATTTTTAAACGCACTGCACACCCACACATTTATAGAGTTTGTGTTGGTTGCATGTTGTTTGCATGCATGGTTGTTGGTAAATGTCATTCTGAAACTCTTTGTGTAGACGCAAGAAAAAATGAACAGTAAAGAAAACAAAGAAAGGGGAAAAGTCAAGGATTGTAGAAAATGAAAAGTGAAAGACGAGCATCAATTTGCATAAAAAACTGTAAAAACATGTCTGCACAATATGGTTTTGGATTGTGTGATTGTATGTACTGCTTGCAATAACGACATTAGATACACCACATTATTTTGGCATTGTGCTTATGAAAGGGAGTAAAGAGAGAGCAAGGAAACGGAAGACAACGTTTGCGCATGTAAAATTTTGTAAGTTTAGAAGCGTGTCTTGTTCGTTTATGTTACTGTTTTACTTTTAAGGAATAACTTTTGTCAGAAAGACAAACTTTTAGTGGGCTCAACAGTGTTGTATCTTGAACTCTGCCACAAGACGAAATTGCTTGTTTTTGTACTGTATTGTGTATCATTTTACAAGTTGAGAACCTCAAACGAACAAAGCTAGAATTAAATAAATAAAACGATTACTTTTACCTTTTCTTAGGAAGCGCCAGAGGTAAACAGTTAACTACTTCATTCTTCATTGAAAGTTATACGACACCTCTTTGGCTTCCAAATCAGTTGAGGTACAACAGCAAGAAGCGTGTGCATTGGCTCTCATGCTTCTAACATAGATAAGTTTAAAAAGAAAAGATAAGACACAACAGCAGAAAGCGTATGCTGTGACTGTTTAGCAATCTTGAAAAAATAATTTATCTCAGATTCCAAACCGCGGGTACCTGGAATCTTCAAATTGCCAATCCTGCGAGATCGCCATCTCTTCCCAGCTTTGCTGTCTGGTCCCCAAAAGAGGTAAGAATCAACAGCAGTAAGCGTGTGTGCAGGTCCTCTGACCATAGGGCACTAATGCGATAGAGCTCAACAGCTCTTTCGTCACCCTTTGCGCTAAGTTTCAATTAGTCTTTGGGCACCAAAAGAGATAAGATTCAACAGTACGACGCGTGTGTATTGGCTATGTAGCCTCTAAAAGAGATAAGGCTCACCAGCTCTCTGGCCAACAAAAGAGATAAGATTCCGGAGCTCTTGGCCACCAAAAGAGATAAGATTCAACAGCACGACGCGTGTGTATGGGCTATGTAGCCTCTAAAAGAGATAAGGCTCAACAGCTCTTTGGCCACCAAAAGAGATAAGATTCAGGAGCTCTTGGCCACCAAAAGAGATAAGATTCAACAGTACGACGCGTGTGTATTGGCTATGTAGCCTCTAAAAGAGATAAGGCTCACCAGCTCTCTGGCCAACAAAAGAGATAAGATTCCGGAGCTCTTGGCCACCAAAAGAGATAAGATTCAACAGTACGACGCGTGTGTATGGGCTATGTAGCCTCTAAAAGAGGTAAGGCTCAACAGCTTATTGGCCGCCAAATGAGATAAGATTCAGAAGCCCTTGGCCACCAAAAGAGATAAGATTCAGGAGCTCTTGGCCACCAAAAGAGATAAGATTCAGGAGCTCTTTGCCACCAAAAGAGATAAGGTTCAGGAGCTCTTGGCCACCACAAGAGATAAGGTTCAAGAGCGGTTGGCCGCCACAAGAGATAAGTCTTCACAAATCCTGGCCAGGCCACCAAAACAGATCAGAACAGATTTAAGTCTTCGTTTTTAACTTTTGTCAAAAAAGTAACTTCGCGGGTGCTCAATGGCTTCCATTTGCCCATGCTTAGCTCCATTTACCACCTGTAAAGGCGTGCGTCTTTAATCTACTATGATTTTGCCTCCGAGGTACGGAGAGTAATTATAATGTAACAGAAAAAAACTGTTGATTAAGAGGGAGTTTGATGTGTGTTCAAAAAACAGCAAAATTGATTGCCAAAGTATTCCGAGCGGATTCTAAAATTAGTAACGAAAGCCTTGTGTGCATCCCTTTTCATCAGATGCTTTCATCCAGATTTGCAGATAACAAGAACATAAAACAACCGTTTAATCTTAGTCTCAAGATTCTTTACCTACATACAATTCGTTTAGCAACCATTTATATTGTCGTTTGGTTGGTTAAAAATTTATCTGCAATTTCATGCAAACACAGCAAAGCTAATACATGTACATGCCAATTCAAAAGTATTTTTTTTCCAAAAGCAACTATTAATTTCGGTGTATCCGATTCTTAACGTAGTGCTCAACCTAAAAAACTGTTTAAGCTTCGATGAAAATTATTGCGGAAAAATGTAAACTCCTCCAAACTCCTTGAAAAAATGTTGATAACAAAATACCCCCAAGCCACAAAAATAATAACAATTTCAATTTTGTAGCAATGTCAATCAGTTTGAAAATCTGATTGTGATATTAACGAAAGAAATGAAAAATCGATATTGGCTTACTTCCTGCTGGTCAAGTTATTACATGGTCTTCTTCTCTTCTGCCCTTCCGTGGGACATGTAAACCCAACAAGAAGGGCAACTGAAATTTATATATTTACTGATAATGATGATATTTTATAACACCATCAAAGATCAATGGGGGAGAGCTTTATTTGTGTAGCTAACAGCAGCAGCAAATCCCCTACTGATACGAAAATCGCCTATTACCCACCAAGTCACACAAAAGATTTATCGTTTGTTCATTCATTCCATGTTATCATTTTTTGAAAGCCAAATCTGATAGCCAAACATACACATGTGAGCAATGAATCCTATAGTGCAATCCCTTAACCTTACTAATAGAACACGATGACTGAATGGCTAAAATTAATATGAGTGTATGTGTAGTATCAAAGCAATTCGTACTAGTACATGTCAGCAAGAACATTATGGTATATAATATATATACATATTATGTAATATTTTTTTCATATTCAGATTGCATGCTTGACTTTTTTTAACAGCATGCTTTTGAATTTGTGATGAAGCCCTTCGGCAGTCAGGACTCAAATTGCAGTACTTTGCTTTTTGGTATATTCTGGTCAGCAGCAGTGTGACGTTATTATAAGAATAAATTATAGAGAAAAAATCAACTCAATGCGGCGCATTCCCTTCGTGGGAGACTATTCGTCTATCTCCGATGACCTTAAGGGAAAAGCTTTAAAACAGTATTAGGTGAGGTCATTATTTCAAGAATCGTACTTCTAGTTGTGTAATCATGAACTTCTACTGTACTGTATTATCTAGATATGTACTGCTTGGTGTAGTTGTAGATCAATATGTTATTCATTGCAACACATTTTTTGGTAGTATGAGCTAGAAAATGTCATAAAGTAAGCAAACACCCTCTAGCTGTGTTTATGCTGGCTGGGTTTTCAATTTTTCTGTGAAGGGTACATGTTTTCTTGCATCTTGACGTTAGTTTGAAACGAGGGAAAATCTTTGAGAGAATCTTACTTATTTCATTTCAAAAAGCATGTAACATACAAACTTACTTGCCTATCATTAGAACATCCTATTTATGCATGTTTTCAAATTGTTCTGGAAAAATAAGACAAAAACCCATAAAGTTAAATTGTAAAACTGTATAAATAGATGAAAATGACTTTAATTTTCAATGGTTCGAATGTCAGTGTATAGTTATGTAGCTTTAACTTTGTATCTATTTATCGTTTTACTAACAAGCTATGTAACTAACATGAATATTGGCCTTTGTGGTTGACTTACTCTAACGCACACAATAATACAAGCTAAGTACCAAATTTTCAAAATTTTGACTTTTTCTGTGTAGCTTTTACTCTCGACTATTGTGTTGCATGCCGTGTGGCAACGTAAGCGATTATACATAGGGTTATAGAAAAAGATGATGTAACATATAAATTTTAGTTGGGGAAAGTTGGTGAAAACCCTTGCCTTCTAGTTTACAGTTTGTTTTCGCTTTGGGGATTGAAGCACGTTGAAAACATTGATGCACGCTCGTTTCATTTTCTTTTGCTGCATCACTTGTGTAAGCCTTTCAAGATGGCTAGTACGTTAACGTAGTGGAGGGAAAAGCACACGCGAAGAGCTTTTGTCAGTTTCAAGAGAGACACAACAAGAAAATTTATGGAAATCCTAGTATTTCCTGTATGAATCTGTTTAAGCATACATTAGGCAGGGAGTCGCTGGTGAAGTGAAAGTCGTCCAACTTGCTGGCTTGCTTGCGTGTGTGGAGAAGGCAGCCAGAGGAAGGAAGGATGATGGTGGGTGATGCATGATGGGATGCATCAATGGGAAAAAATGTCGCGAACAAGATAAAGAAAACTTTTTACCTTCTTAACCTCCCATCGTCATCGAATTGGCTTACTTTAGCCTTTCAACAGGAGAAAGCAAAAGCGTTGTGCTGCTGCTCCTACTGCTGAGTCTGACAACTTCAAACTTTGCCTACTTGTCTAGTTACTTTTGGACTCGGCATACAATTTTAATGAGTTATTTTAATGTTTCTTACATTAGCTAGCAACATAAAATACGACAGACCCTGTGTGTCAGTGTGCCCCACTATATTTCCACAGCATCGTATCTTGTTGTAAGAATAGCTAAACCTCGGCCCTTGGAGAATTTGAGCCTACCAAATTTCACTTGCTTGATGATATAATTGAAGTTTAAGGTTCTTTTGAGAAACAGGTGCATGGTTCAAAATAGAATATGGGCTCAGTTTCCATACATATAACATTATGGTAGATACTTTTAATGATACCACCAGCTGAAGATAGTAAGCAGAATCAACTATTTATGTAGCTAGGATTTCCTTTCGAAGTCTTGTCTGTCGAACGAAACTTGGTTTGCCGTCTGAAACTTTTTTCCCTGTAAAACATGTGACTCTTGAGAGTTGTTTCTTCTTGTCAAAATCTGTATTGTAACTTGAATATTTCTACGAGGTTTTCTTTCAGGTAGAATGAGGACGATCTCTAGCAACTTTTTGGGAAAAACAGTTGAGTTGTTTCAAAGCAAACTTAATTGCAAAAAAAAATATTTTTAAAGCCATGGCTAAGAAATATTGTATGCCGTCAAAAAATATGAGAAAGTTTAGTATTTTTTGTCTGTCTGTCTGCCTGTCAACACTCCCCATTCTTTGTCGGAATTTTGCCAAATTTAGTACAACAAGTGCTTATAGCCTTAAACATGCGCATGATAATTTACAATCTGGTCACTAGTAGATACTCTTTTGTCAGGAAACCGGCTTGTTCTTCACCTATAACGAGCTATTATGCAAAAATTAAAACCACTATTTAGCATGTCTAGCTACATGAGAGTGTGCTTTCTGCAAATAAATTACTTTCTCCAAAGATAAATCCAGAATTATTGCCGTTTTATGAGCTGATTACTGCATTTTAAAGTTTCAGAACGCAACAATTTCGCTATTTTATGTTAAAACGGATATAGCAATGCTTTATATCATTTTCTTAATACAATTCACATTTTATTTTGTCATCGCATTTTACTTTGTACTTTGGTTTGGCTGTGTACTTTACTTTTTTTGCATTCATATTTTTTGTTTGCGCATCTCCTTATTATTATGTAACTGATTTCTGGAGAGTATATAAAGTAGTATTGAAGATTTGCGGGGGTTTCTGAGTGCACACATAATATAAGCATTTTCGCCGGCACATGGTACCGTGTGTACATTACCCAAAAGTATAAAAACTTATGCTCTCTGTGAAGTAGAAGGATAATAGTACTACTTACTCGGAAAACATATTAGCCATTTTGTCTCAAGTACTACGTAACAACCGCCGACAAAGCAGGAGGCGATGGCAAGACATCAGAGACGATTGCAGTAAAAGCCAGGATGATGATATATGTGAATAGTGCATTATGTGTGCGTACCACTACTACCATCCATCCCTTTGTAGAAAAATCCACTCACACAGGCTTGCTCCCTGGGAAATGACATCCACTTTAGAGATATTACAAAACTCGAGTAATTTCTGTCCATGACTTTTTACGTACATCTGGTATCCCGTTTTACAAAGCTTTTGGCTTGTATCATCATCATGTCGTAGTTCTTGAGAGTATCACAATCACAACATACATGTATAACGTGCTCCTTGACAATGGGATAGTGTAGCTTTAGAAGAGAAGAATAAAACCTTTTTATTGTCTTTTTATAGTGGTAAAAGTAAAAGTCGGTTTGTCTAGATTTTATACACGCATACTTGCTATAGGGCCATGCAGGAAGCATTGTTTTATTGTTCGGTAAACAGGAGTTGGTGCTAGGTATGCTGTTCTCTCCTGAAGCCAGAATTAAAATAAATTATCTTTTTTGCCTTGTGGGAACGTAATACATATTTCTAGCTTTACCTTACAAACAATGCAAGAAGAATAATCATTTTGAAGGTAGATAGTTTTAGAGTTCCAGTGCATCGTGCCGTGGCTGGCCGTGCAAGTGTGTAGAAATAAATTAATAATGAACAATTGTAACGGATAAAGAAAGGGGCCGACCAGATTAACGTAGTAGTATTTGTTTTTATATACATTTACAAACCCAATTGAGTTTTTTGAAGTTGACACGATAACTATATGTAGTTTTCTTTAAAATCGGCCTCATAACTTTGGTTTCTTAAATTTATCACAACCTTATCAATTGAAATACTCCCCAGTATTTTTTGAATATTTTGAAATTGGTAACAAATGACAACATCGCACAAGATTTTGCACGTCCGAGTATACCCGTACAAAATGAGCAAAAGTTGTAAAGATGCTAGGAAGAAACCAGTTAGGGAACGGAGTAGGGGTAGTGCGTTCTAAAGCAGGACATGCAATATTATCCAGTGGATAATATCCACCATACTTTGGCTACATAATAAAACCATCTCTGGAGAAATACAAACAATGGTCAACACGGAAAGCTAACTTTCTCCTTTCTGTTACAGTCCACGATTATCTAATTTTCCTGAATTGCCAAGTGCTTTACAAGCAGAAAACAAGGGTTGTTGAAAACTTAAGCAACAGCACTGTCCTAGTACGTCCTACATGTATCCTATGAATATGGGTGTAATGGTGAATATCGCGATTCTCTTTAAACTTTGAAACTTTACATGCACGAAATAAAAACGGTTTATTTATTTTAGTGCTAATTGTATTACCTATGTTTAAGCTGATTATTACGAAGTAATGTTCCAGCTTTGTTTAATCAACATCAGTTTTAAATATTATGTTGTAAATGAATTAGAGTCACAGCAAAGAGCGAAAGCATACCATAGAATGTCACGCTAACTGTAAAGCTATCATCATTTTTACCTGTTTATCATCTTTGCGTTTGCTATCAGTGCTTGTTCACATGCTTCTTGTCATTTAGTTTCCACGTATCAATTTTTGTATCATGTATCCTTTGACCCTTTCAAAGAAACAGTGATTTGGTAGGAAGCTGGCAACTAGTACTTTCGTAACAATATGTTATGTAACGAAGCTATCATGTTGCATCCTGAGCTGTAATGCTGTAATACTTATAATTCTATTTATTAGCAACCAGTAACCTTTTCTTGTTCCTCACACAAAGGATAGTATTGCGCATTACAACTGCGTTATTTGACTCTGCTACAAAATTGTTGATATTTTCTTCACCGAATGCGAATGTATCTATATAGAATTCTCGCTTTCCATCTTGAACTTCTTTTTTGTAATCGACCATCAAGCTTAAAGTTAATCCTATCAAATTGTTACTATAGTGGCTACAGACTCTAGCAGCGAACAAGATAAATAAAAGGACAAAAACGCTAGTAAGTTGATTGAACGTAACAAAAGCGACAAGTATGAGGACAGGACACCCTGCTCCTTAGCTTATCTTTTTCACAGGTATTTTCTCCTTGAGTAAATCTATCCCTTTGGTTTTTTTCTTCGAATAACTTTTAATACGCAGTTTTGTCTTCTTTTTTTCTGTGCAGAAACAGGAACCTGATAAAAAGTGTAAAAAGAAGCGAGCCAAGTGAGAAGGAAAGGGTCTTTCTTTGTTGCATTCTCTAAGCTTTTTCTTTCTTTTGACTCAAGTTTACTTACTGCGTTACACCATACTGCCAGTCTGTCGATGAAGATTTGTTCAAATTTCAAACGTGTGAATGCTCTCGGGTGTGAAAACGATAGTTTTTGTATTAGTTTGTACGCTATGTATACACTTTTATATATTGAGCTTCAAAACGAGCACAAATCGTTATCTTTTTTTCGGGGTGTTGTGCTCGATTCTTTTTCTTTTAAAATCCTCAAAGATATTTCTTCACTTTTTTGGGAAAAATGTTGCACAAAGTTGACAAATGAATGAAGAAGATTATAAACTTTTTCTTATCCTTGGAGCTTCATTCATTCATGCGTATAATTTTACAGGATTTTCCTTGTCTCGAATGAAATTTTCAAGTAAAATTCGTTTATTAATTTAAAGTCTTGCATACTTCAAAACTTCAAACGATACTGCAAACAAAAAGCACGCATTTTGTTAGAGCAATTATTATTATAGCAAATTAAAATGAGTGAAATCTTTAGTACGGTTCATGCCACACGTGACATATGGCAATGAATGGGCTTGTGTCCTCGTTTCACTTCATGTGTTAATTGTGTTTCACTACGTGTTCGAGTAAACTTTCTTCAGTACTACCACACGAGATTTGAATCCATAAATTACGAATTGACTGTGGCTTTACAGTAATAATGATGCCCTTATAAAACTAGGACGGTGTGCTTAATCTCGGCTAAAAATAGATTAGTGTCAGTACCGAGACACTTTGATAAGACGTAATCAACCGCAATTCAATCCTTCTCCCAGATTGAAAATATGAAGTCTGATTTTTTTCAATTTTTTCAATTTTGCATAGAATCAATAATCCCGTTTGTCCGTAATCTGTTTCCCTACAGTTTAGACAAGGCTCTACATTGTTAAAATGTAAAGTTTATTAATAAAATCCCTACGTTTTCCAGCTTGATCTTCTTTGAATATCACGTGACCATAGGCACAGTGTTAAAATTAAAATACCAATACAGTAAAGCCCCACCTTGGATATTTGGTCGCTGTCACTCAGATGGTTCGTCCGCATTTTTTCAACTGCGGACGACAAACTCAACTCAATTTTCAACTCAATCCTCGTCCGCATTTTGATGTTGCGGACGACAAAATTCACATTTTAAACTCACCTTTCGTCCGCAGTTTGATGATGCGGACGACTAAATCGAAGTTACAACTCAATACCAATTAAGCTATGAACATACTTATTACAACTATGTGTCATATGTACGGACCCTTAATCATAAAGGGATTCGTCCGCATTATGTTGTCCCTACTAGCTTTCCCATTACCTTTAGTGAGGTTAGGTGGGTTTAGGTTAGGTTTTTTATCCTAACCTAGTATAACCTAACCTAACATAATATTAATCAATATAGATAGACAGGTCTATTGTTTTATCCACAGCCGTTAGACGCTTTAATTTACCTACAGAAAGCAAGCATAATGCGGACGAATGGGATTCTACAAATGCACTAAACATTGGGGAGCATTTATCATACACGATAGACTGTTCTGTCAAAAAAAACCTTCCATGAACAAAAACGTGAATTTGTTCGTCCGCATCATCAAATTGCGGACGAGGATTGAGTTGAAAAATGTGAATTTTGTCGTCCGCAGTTGAAAAAATGCGGACGAACCATCTGAGTGACAGCGACCAAGGATATTTTGCTTCTTTCAGCCAAGGTTACTATTTTGGGACTCACTCATTATATTCCAAACTCGTTTGGCCTTGTAAATCATAAGCACGTGCTAAGGCGAATGAAAGAACTAGCTGGACCCATCATCAGTTTAGATAAAAGAAGGCCATTAACTCAAGATTGAAAACTGGGAACAAAAAGGGATTTTGCATGACGAAAAAGCCTGGTATGGTGCTTTCAGAGTGGTCGAGTGGTGCTAGTTATGAATTTCTTTGCACATTTTATGATTTTCATTTAAAAAATATGTCATGGTAATGATGATACGTAAAAGTTTCATTAGTGTATTGACAAATATTGTAGTAATATTGCAATCTCTATTACGTCGTCGTTTCCACAAAAGAAGAAGTAAGGAAATACGTACAGTGAAAGTGACAAGTTGATAAAAAGGATGAATACTACATAATACACACGAAAGAAGCGTGGGATACGGCATACCCTTAGAAAATAAAGCTGTCTTTCAGTTGCCAGCTCAGAAAAAGTAGACACGTAGATGAAAAGAGAATTACAAATAAAAGAAGGGGTTTGGGTGAAAGTGAGTCCGGAATGGAAAATTCCCGTGCGGTCTTTATAATCCCATATTATGATTTTCCTTATTCGCTATATATGTTAACTTAGATTTTGCATCATGAAAACCTGATAAAACTGATCAAGTTGCATCCTAATACACATGCATGTAACTGTAAAAACGTAGTGATTTAATATATTAAAATTTGTTTTTTAAAATTATAATTGAGCAAAACCACATAATTCTTAAACATCTGGGATTTTTCTAATTCCTAGTGTGCATTTTTGAGACATAAAGGCAAAAACATTTAAGAGCTTATAAACTTGTAATTATAATTAAAAGAGTTTTTATTGCTTCGTTATTAAAACATTAAATTCAAGCTACTTAAACTTTTATCATGCTAGTAGCACAGTATATGAAGTTGCCAAATTAATAATTCAAATAAATATATACATCCTTATGGTAAATTACATATTATGTTGACTATTGCTTGCTTGTGTCACCGTCTGAAGTCAGCTTGAATGCAAGCTAGTATATTCAGAAGCTGTATCATTTAGAACATGTTAATCTTAAAACATAACTATATATTTGGACTGAAAACCACGTCTTATTTTACAAGATATTAGATATTTCATCTCAACAGATAGTTCGAGGTCAAATCGCTCCGCCCATCAATTTCGTAACGTCTAGCATCGTTATCTACTTACTCTACATATCAGCATACGCGGTGGTATACATACAACACGAGAACAATTAGTCATAAACTCAATAAACAATTAGCAATAAAAATATTTTATTGGAAATTTTTATTTCAGTTTGTTCACAAACAGAATACGTTTTCGTGTTGGCCAATAAACGCTATACACTGCAAGGTATGATGACAATTGTTTCGTCATGATGACAATTGTATTAGATAGACAAAAGTCAATTCAAACAGGAGCCTGCTGAAAAAACAATACGTGTCTACATTGCTGTGTATATAATCTAATCACGAAAAGTGGAAATTACGATTTCCCAGAAGAATACAAATTTGGATTTAAGCAGTAGGCTTTAGCTAAAATTGATAGCACACTAGAGGTGTTTTGTTAGTCGCCTTTTTGTGTTGTAAAAGTTTTGTGTGTTTTAAAAGAAATCAACTTGAGAAATCTGCTCATATTCTACAAGCTATAAATTTGAAAACTGAACTTATTCCCACTGCGCATTGGTTCATAGGTTTGTTTAAAAAATAATGCTATTTGGTTTTATGTATTTTATTTTATTTGGTTTAACCTAATAATACTCTAAAAATCCCAATTCCTTCATTTCAGTGTAACCTCTGGAGTTGTTACTAAAATGGCAGCAGCTTACCAACAATTCCCATGTCATATTTGTGGAGTAGTATTAACACCAAGCAATTATGAATATCATATGAACGGGCATCTCGACGAGAAACCGAAACCACTCATGTGTGCAATTTGTGGACAAGCCTTTGTTCATCCGGCACATTTGACTCAACACGAACTTGATCACACAGGGCCATTTAGTTGTGGGATGTGTAGGCAACAATTTGCCACACATGGCGAACTAAAAAAGCATTGGGAACTGGTTAATGAAGAACATGAAGCAAAGTTTCATGTAAAAAAGAAGCCTGAAGAATTGTCATATCAATGCCCAATTTGTGGAAAACCATATAAGGACAGTTTTGGGTTAAAACTTCATGAGTTCTTTCACCAACCAGCATCGCATTTTGAGTGTATGATGTGCAACCAGGTTTACAATAATCCAACGGATCTAGAAAAACATATTATGACCCACCATGAATGCGTACTTTGTGGACAACCATTTTCATCACAAGTGGAATTAGAACAGCATGCCTCTACTCATTCATACATTTCCCTGTGAACTTTGCAGTAAACGGTTTGCATCTACAAATGGTATACCGAGCATCTTAAAAGCATGTGAAAAAAATCTTGCGAATTTTTTTGGGAATTATCTGGGATTTTATTCTAGTAAAACCTGTTAACATTAACTAATGTCAATACTTAGTTATTTAATAAATTGATACTTTATTGTATGTTTTTTGTTGATACTTATCATTAATAGTTGATCAGATAACCCTTTCCTAAGATCCGCTTTCGATTTTCTGCACCTTTTTGTCTTTCGTTCGAGATACATATTTCCCTTTTCTAGAAAATACATCTAAGCAATTATGTAGAATAAGCATGGGATTTTTGAATGAATAAAAATTGTTAGACTGCCTTGTTTTGTTTTCTATTTAAAAAATTTGTTCATTTCACTCGCTAATTAAATGTCCATATATAAAATCGACAAATAGAAATATATAGTTTATGCATATTTTATCATCTTGTTAGGCCTGGTACCTATATGCAAGCAAACAGCTACTCACTTGAATAATATAGCTGTTCGCTTTTTTGCATTCCTACTACCTTTAACCTTCGCATATTTGCAAAAATAAGCCATATTACCGCCCACGTACTATACATTTGGCGTTTCTCACTTTTCTTTCGTCGTTGATGGAGGTTGCAAAGTTTTATTTCCTACTTGGATTGACGTTTGCTGAAGATGCATTTTTTAAACTGATTAAAAGGATCCTCATTTTAACAAAGGGCCTTGAGAGGAACACTTGTTTCCGACACTTGATCCTTTATCTTTAGCACACAAAAACTGCAAACACAACAACCCATTTCTTCCCACACACAGCTTTCACGTAATCCAGGTTAGCTTATAAGTTTAACAAAACAGGAAAGAAAACTTTATTTATTTTTTTATTCTGGAGCATCTGCTATCACCGTACCTATATCCATATCTTTTGCTACTTATATCTTAAAAAAAGTTCAATTTAACTTGTAAGTAGCAAAAAATATTTATGCAATGTATAACACGCTGTCCTTCTTTTTGCTGTTGCAAAAAGTTTCTTCTTCTTCTCAGCAGCGGATAAATGCTTGTGATAGTATTAACAACAACCGCTTTTTTCACCGAAAAACCATACGACAAAAAATGTACAGGACTCATTATCTTTTTACGTAACTTGTTGTCTGCTGCTGCTAGTGGCAGTGGTGGTTTTGAAGATCAAAATCGCAAACTTTTTTCTTCATGTTTCCTAGTTCTTGTCCTACTTGACGCTTGTCAAACACTGGAAAACAATGTGTATACATAATGATAATGGCAGGGAAAAGGCGAACCGTTCTACTTTAAAGATTGGAACCAGAGATTGTTTTTTTTCTGCGCTGATGCCCTAAAATACAAGTAGCTTTCCTTTAGGCTACTAACGATGAAAAAATACTTTTCTAATTCTACGGAAATTAGTTTTACAGCGCTTATTTTTCAGTTTAATAAAGTTTCCTATAATGTTGATAGCATAAAATTAAGTAAGCGCCTGTTTGAAGCGCGCCGCGGTTTATCTTTCGGGAAAAAGTTTTCTTGTTCTTCTCTCTAGAGTAAAGCTAAGATACTGCCTGTTCTTGTAATTGGCAAAAAGTTTAACAAAATAACATGATACTTAATTTTCATAGAATGGTTGTTAAACTGTTGTTGTTTCGGTGTAATATTGGTTCATTGCGGAATTTTAATTTAAAATAAAGTCACTAACATAAAATTACATTGTTTGTGTGCTTTAGTCCCTACAAAAATCAGTGCAACTTTAGGGTTACCAGCAGAAATCAGCAACTTGAATAAGAAAATACTGCATTGTTATTATTACATCCTTCCGGAAGTGTTTGTTCTTAGTAGGGTTTCCAATTTCTCCAGATTTATAGCATCAGTATTAGCTCCTTTTGAATAAATAAAATAAAAGTACATTGTTCATTCAATTTTGTATAGGTAATATAGGAAAACTGTTAGAAAGTCAACTGAGAAAAGGGTTTTTGATATTAGACAATATATCTATATGAGAGGTTCAACTTTATTTTAAAATCTTGTTTTCGCCCCCTCTTCATCTTGGGATTTTTTCAATTTTCCTGTTTAGATATTTTCAATGCTGTGTTGCATTCCTTTTTATCATATACAAGGAACAAGGTTAGTAGACTGTGCGGAGTTTGAGTTTTGTGATGAAGAATGTAATCAAATTGGGATATTGCAGATATACAGGAACTGAGAAAAGCACACATAGCACACAGCAGTACTAGTTCCCGGAAAAAGTAACTTGTTTCTGAAGTGGAAGAAAAGAAACGGCTTAAATGAAAAAAAAAGGTATGGAATAGAGGAAAGAACGGAGAACGTACAGCTTTTTTATAACAACGAGGAAAAGAAAAAGAAGGAAGACAAACGTGGTGGTTAACCATGCAGAAAGCGCGCACAGATTTTTATTGAGCAGCCCCAAAAAAGAAAGACAAAGCACAGTGGCGTGTGAAACAATATGCTTTATTAGAGCTAAAGCACAAAAGAAAACATGTCATGGTTGAATCAAGCAAGGTTTTCTTTTTAAAAACTAGTCTACTTTTTTCCTTTTCTCTTTTTACTCCAAAGTATGCTTGTTCAGAGTTATTTCCCGTTTTTGGGTGTACTCGTGTATGTATACAAGTCATAAAGAAATTGCTTTGGGAACGTGTATGACTTGTCTTGTTTCTTCGGAGGGAAATCCCCGAATATTTTGTCTTTGGGCGTATCAATGAACATTTCTGTCTTTTTGTCGACTATTTTTATTATTATCTTTTATTTCCATGAATAGATAAACTTCTTGTGTCATGTTTTTCTCTTTCATCCGTTGTCTGCATGCGTCGTGTGTGCAGTTTTGTTAGTTACGTCACAATACACAATAAACTAAATTTACTATTTTTTGAGAGACAGCTTCTATCCGATTTACGAGTATTACATCTTGTTTTCTCCCATTTTTGTCGGATTGTCGTTCAGAGTCAACCTTGTTTTTTTTCCTGCCTTTTGTTTCCCATTTTGATATGCATGCATTTTAATGCCAATCACACAAGTTGCGTGCAAAAGAAGGGGATACGCAGTCAGATAGAATAAGCATTAATAGTTGCCTAATGTCGTTACTATCAAAGCAGAAACTTTGAGCAAACAGAACACACACATTTTTGCCATTACATTTCCTTTTCTTTCTTTTCCGTCTCAAATATCATTGTCGGGCATTATTTTACCCTGACTTACTTAAATTAACTTCTAGAGTTTCTAAAAGATCGGAAAATTTTTTCTTGTTTGTTGTATTTTTTCTTCCTCTTCTGACTTCTTGTTCTTTTGTTTCGCTCTTATTTTCCCATTTTCGTGCAAGGCAGTGTCACCCATTATTACAGCCGGAAAAAATATTAGCACCCATTCACATTACTTTTGCGCATCTAACTAGTTCTTAGAAAGGAGAAAGATAAAACTTGGCGATGCGCAAAAAACGGCTAAGCTTACCGATGCATGAGCATACATGACTTGACTACCTGCAATGGCAATAGCAAAACTGTTTTCAATGAAAAACATACCCTCTGCTTGCTTTATGCGTAGGAAAGGATAATTTGCAAAAAACGCAAGTTTTGCAAATTGTTTATCATTTTTGGGAAGCATAGATGATTTTTTCTTATTAATAAAATCTTTTTTCATAGAGCAGCCAGAAGTATAATGAAAAGCCAAATTTGATATTTTGTAGCTTTGGTACTTCATTACAAAAGCCCACGCTTAGCTGGTATAATATGAGGTACTTTGGTTTCTTGTTGCGCTAAGTTATCAGTATATTCAGAGCAGCATATTGAACACTGAAGCAAACTTATTTTGCGCTTCTAAGAATTACTTCTTTACTTTACCACTACAAAAGAGATGACTTGGGTTTTATCCTCCAACTCGAAATTGACATAAGAATCTGTTCATAAATTGCTAAAAGTTTGAGCGTTTTTAATGATTACGTTGTTGTTGTTGGTGGTGGTGGCGGTGTTGACAACATGTGGATACTTTTGTGGTGTGTAAACACGAATGCACGTGATTTTTAAAGTGTGTAACTTTCCCATCCTTTCTATGACCAAGTTTTTGTATTGATGTAAACTAATAACTTATCAACAGTTTTTTTTGCAGTGGTTTACTAAATAAATCATGAAGCATCTTCCAAAACAAGTTTAATCACAAGTTGTGATTCACAACATGGTATACCTACTTAAAAATAGACTTTAAGCAACAAATTTTTATTGTAAGGTAGTGGTACCTACACTGTGTATAATCGTACCGTGAAATTGATGAGCTAATTAAATTGGAAATTACACACGATGATCATTTTTCTTGGCACAGTAAAAACCTTTTCATAAATGTGCTTGAGCTTAATACAAGCTTTTTTGCTAAAACATTAATCAAGCAGCTCAACACAGTAAATTTGGAATTCCCTAATGGAAACAGGAATTATACGCTTTGATGAAAAGTAATTTATGGCACAGCGCGTTCTATTTTCCCGTTCTTATTTTTCTAAAGAGTAAACTTAAGCCAAAGCGAGATAATATGCGAGTGTGTGTGTCCTGTGTGTATTCCCGTTATTATTAGAAACTTTGTCAAAAAGCCATTTTCTAGGAAATTACATTTTCATTTGAGCCTACATACATAATTCCTGATTGAAATGTCAAAGTTTCCCTTGAAAACAAGATGTTGTTTCTGTGTTGATTATGTGAGACCGCTAGTTATTGCCACCACGTTTCTTTATAGGAATTTCCGGAAAAGTCAAAAGACAGTTTAGAAAAGCAGGATACTAGTGTAGGTAGCCAGATTATTATAATAGAAGGAAATAATACTTCCAAAGCTTTTTTATTTCTATATGAACAACCACATTGATTCATTAGACTGATACTCTGTATAAATATGCAGTTATTATTAGAACAGCACACCAGCCTGTGTAGTGGGAGGAGGCATAAAAGAGTAATGGTTGGTTTTGTAGAACAAGGAAAAATATTATGCTGGTAGGTGGGACAAGTAGAGAATTGTTCACAAAGTGTGTGTGTGCCTATACCTGCCAGTTTCCTCTTCCTGCTTGAATGGGCTCCCAGGTGGCAATACTTAATTATCTCTGGCTGCTCTGATGGGAATACATGATTGTTTACTGCTAAATAACTTTGTACCATCACCACCATTACCACAAATGTAAACTGGCAGAGTGCAGTGTGTGGTAGTAGTAGTAGTGGGCTGATATGGAATAGAGAAAAACCGTGGGTGGACGGGAAAAGCTTAGTATAGAAAGCTGGGGAAATATTGGAAGAGGAAAAGGTGTGTAGGAAAATAGTATTTGGAGCATCCTCAGGATTTTTTGGTAGAGAATACACTCAAAATGGACTTGTGATCGGTGATAATTAAACTGAGCAATGACAATGAGGAAGCAAGCAAGTGAGAGAGCTGTTATTATTACATGAAACAGTTCTGACGGTTGATAGAATGAAATGTTTACAGTGTGATGATGGAAGGAAAATAGGGAAAAGAAAATAGTAGTGAAAGAGAAAGTACTTATTTTATCAGATTAGGGACAATATTTTTTGTGTGCTCCCATTGGAGTCAATTCAAGTTGACTAAGAAAGTAGGTGCTAGAGGTACTCTAGAAGGACTTCTATAGAAAATTGGCACAACCAAAAATAGTGGTTTCCTGGAAATGTGTTTTGTTTTTAGAAAAAGCTCAAAAGGTACATGTAGGTATAGGTTCAAACGAGTGGCTACAGGGGTTGAATAAGGTGAAATTAAAAAAACATTTCGGGTGAAAACATGAAACGGAAAGGAAACAAAAACATAAAAGCTTTGCATACTTCCTGAGGTTTATGAATATGTATATATAGTGGTACTCCTACTGACTCAAATAGTATCCTTTCTCATTTTTATTTTTAGCCACAACAAAAGACCCTTTTAGTCCAGGGTAGTAGAGTAGTGGTGTCGCAATTATATTCTCAAACCTGACTGCATCCATACTTGTTTGATCAGTAAGTGGGAGAAAATTTTACGGAGAACAAAGCATTTCAGCAACGTTTGTATGTTTTCCCATTGATTTTGGGAACATGCGCTTTGTTTAAATTTCAAGAGAATTTAAACGATGATGCAGTATTATTGGAAGGACAGCAGGTGCGTTGCACAACAGTTCTTGTTTTTAAAAGGATATTCCATGTTTGTTTGAAACTACGGAAGAGGTTGTCGGTTTTTCTTGTGGACAAAAGACATAAAGTACGCAATATCCCATAGTACCAATTAAAGTCATGGTGAATGTCGATATCTGCGTTGAGCGGTATAAACTTGCAAAGGTCAAAACAGCTTTTACTCCGCCATGCGATGATGTTTGTATTTGTATGATTGAGTAAATGTGTCATTTGCTAAATATTTGCTATAAACTCTGTCCAAAGCTCAGACTTTTCCCCGAAATCGATGAGTTTATTCATTTTAATTCAGGGAACAAAAAACTTTTGTTCAAAATATGAAAGAAATCGGTCAAGCGATTTCAGAGATGTTCCGCAGACGGACACACGGTTCAAAGATTTTCCTCAGTTAGCTTATAAATTCCGCCTTAGCACTACCTAATAAATGGAAGCTGAAGATTTTATGGTAATTTAGTTTGAAAAACTTTTCAAGTTTTGCCATCTTCTGGTTCGTCAGTTTCTCTCATATATGAAATGTGTGTGCTCTTCAGCGTTTCACAGTAAACAATATCTACATAGAACGCAGTTGACTTTCGTGGAAAGTGTAAGCTACCGTGGTTGTAGACATCATAATTTTCATCTTCTTCTGAAAAGTGGGAAGAACTCTAAAAAGTTCATCAAAAACCCGATCTTTCTTTTCCTAGTTTACTGACTGCCGGAAATCCCGACAGCAGCTGTATGTCAACATGGAGACAAGCTAACTGAAACTGACTTTTTGCTGGAAAACCTTTTACCTCGTTGGAATTTTTTTTGTTCCAAATAATGTAAATTAATTTATTGTCAGTGAGAGCTAAAAGCTAATTCAAAATAGTCACCTTTAACCTTCTACTATTTGATATATAATCCGGTAATGCGCTGTGGATTTGTATTCTAGGAAAATGGACAAAAAAGCAAAAGCTGACATTGACGCACGTAATACTTTAACTTACAGTATTCATAATGTAAATGTATCTCGGGAAGGACAAAAGGTACCTACTTTGCTATGTAGTCATTTAACGTGCATTGAAATTTTGTTTACAATTTTACCCGTGAAAACTTAGTCATGCTCATGCATGCCAAAAGGCATTTATTGCTTCTTGGAAAAGAATACCAGAGAAGTAAACAGGATGGGAAGTATGGCTGCTGTGAGCAAATAAAGTCAAACATCACAACAACAGCATTGATCCCATTAGTACTGTGGAGGTCACAGTTTTGCATGCATTAATGTTTCAGTCAAAAACAACTTGTGATATCGTGACAGCGATGCTAATATAACGTTTAAACGTAAATATGTTGAATTACGTAAATTATTACATATTACGTTCAAGTATCATTTCTATTATTTTTAAATGAACAACTGAATCTAGAAATTAGCATTAGCGGGTAACTAAAATGAAACATGTTAGAAGGTGTGTAAAATTTAGACTAAATCTTTACAAATTTACAACGCAACAGTATACAGCTTTTAGTTGCCTAATGATCTTTTGAACACTTTCACTTTGTAATTTACAAGAAGTAAAAATAGAATATGAAAATTGTAGAGTCTGTTACGAACCTACAAATTGACATTACTGTTCCAGTGACATTACGTCCATAATATGCATTCCCTTACGGATTAATTCCAAGATTTAATTTTCTATTCATTTACTTGCTCACTGCAAAAACGGTCTGGTGTCGAATTTCCGTTCAACCACCCGTTCCTAATGAGATTTAAAGTGTTTAAAATGAGAAATTTGACCTGTGAGATTTAAGTGACTTGAGAAGGGTCCACAAAAATAGTGAAGACGGAGAAGCGTCTTCTCTTAATTCAAAATGAGCACAGACCCAGAGCGGCGTCATTTCTTCTCTTGTTCATCGTTTCTTTTGGGCTACACGAGAGCCCAGAGCTTTTATAATAACTTGTGTACAATGTAATAAGAGAGAAGGAAAGGAGAGAGAACCGTCTCCCAAGTAATCTTTTACACTTTTCTCCCTGTATCACATCACAACAAGCAGAGTAAAGTCAAGAATAACTCAGGGTTAAAAGCACCCTGCAGATTAAGTCAGACTTATAACAACAACAAACAACAGCATTGCAGCAGAGTAGCACACAAGCAGTGAAATCCCACTGGTGAAAATTTTTTTGAAAAGAGAACGAAATAAAGACAGGAAAAAGAATTGAAATGAAATTGAAAGGAGCAGAAGAATAAACAAGGAATAATGGGTAGGATTAAGAAAGGAGGGCACTTTGGCTTATCATCATAGCAAAATCTTCTGATTACACACACATCTCTCTTTTAGTCCAGAAAAGTTTATATATTTTAAGTATGCCTATTTACTTAAAAACTTCGCCTTGTCCAACTTTTCCTCTATTTAAGTTGCTGCTCAGATTTACAACAAAAGAAGTGAGATTGAAACGCAGGGCAAGAGTGTAAATAGAAAAAAGTTTGTTTAAGTGCTGATAAATTGCCATGTAGAGAAGGAAAATGTTTAGAAAAAGCTGGTTATCTTTGCTGTGGGCTCGACTGCATTTTGGTTAAATAAAAACTATGGTTAAAGCAAGCATACAAAATAAAATTTGGCAGTTTTTAAATTCTTCACCTGCGTTTTACCAAGTACTACTGCGTCATTCATTTTACTGCGCTTGCTGTTTAAAATTGATCCAATTTGGGAAGCAAGGTCAGTACAAAATTTTCAAACGAAAAAATGTCCTGTTATCACTCTGTCTTAACCTGTTTTTGCAACGAATTGAATTACATAGGGTTAAACACCACACGGGTTAGAAGAAGGAAAGTGTAAAACGGGGACAGAAAAATTTAAATATTTTGTACATGCATTTTCACTTAATTTGAAGAGAGACTTTGTTCCACAAGTGCTACTACTTGTGTGCTGCTTTTTAAAGCACCGCCACTCCTCCCCGTCGTTTTAAGTGGATCCCCTCTAATGCCCTAGCATTTTGTATAATCATGTAAAGGATTATAAGCATCCAAGGATGGATAATGTGGAAACTTGTTCCTTGAGAGCACTCCTCTTCTAAATATAATATGTCCTCAGTGATGATGGTAACAAGTGTTCCCCAAAACGCATTTTCCTTCCCACGCCAACATCATGGCTCTCTGGCTCAATTCTTAAAATATATATAAATTTGCCTGTATATAATAATATGCATGTTATATGTAAATCACATTACGGACTGGATCCATAAAGGAGACAAAAAATAGTAGTAAATTTGATCACTTCGTGTCCCAAGATGAACATCAAGATTATATATGCTTTGCTTTTTTAGACAACGGCCTTGTAAACGAATCCTTGACAAAACCTAATCATACATGTATCCTGGTGTATCGACATATTATTTTTTGGAAGCTATAATATGCGCAAATCTGTCCTAATTTCCTAATCCTAGTATTTATCATAAAGAAAGTTGCAAGCTGGGCGCATATTCGCCATAATGTTATGAAAAAGGATATATCAGCATGAGCTGCGGTTTTTATTGGATACTTTGCCAAATTAATTTAGTTGAAGGAAATATGAAATCACAACTGGATATTGCCCCATTTTTATGTTCATCATTTTCTTTGTGGTTGCAGGTATATTCCTGTCCTTGATGATTATCACCTCCATCGTGGGAAACGCACTGGTGTGCATTGCCGTTGCCACGGAGAGATCGCTTCGAAGAATAGGCAATCTTTTTATTGTCTCTCTGGCAATAGCGGACATGTTTGTGGCCTGTCTTGTTATGACTTTTGCTGGAGTTAATGATCTACTCGGCTACTGGATTTTTGGGGAGCAGTTTTGCGACACTTGGATTGCCTTTGACGTGATGTGCTCCACGGTAAGTTAAGCACACGCATTAAGTTTTAGCTTTATTTATGCCATCTCCGCCATCTCGCATTTTACGATTAGATAAAGCATCATCATCATAATGCTTTTGTACTTTTCCTTTTGCGAGTGGGCGTCTATATTTATGTGATGTTCAAAAGCAGATCAAAAATAGCATGTTTTCTCCTCATTGTTAAAACATTGTGGGTTTTCTTTACTTTATTTTACGTTGTAGGCATCCATTCTCAATCTCGCAGCCATCTCTTTGGACCGTTATGTGCATATCAAAGATCCATTACGATATGGTCGCTGGGTGAACAAAAGGAGTATTTTGGGTGTAATCGCTGTCGTGTGGATCCTCGCCGCTTTGATTTCCTTCGTTCCCATTTCGTTGGACCTACATCGGGCTGATACGCCCGAAGAGCCGCCGCCGGACATTTCGGAATCGGAACAGCAGTTGCCAACCTGTGCACTGGATTTGAGTCCAACTTACGCCGTTGTCTCCTCATGCGTCTCCTTTTACCTGCCGTGTTTTGTAATGGTTGGCATCTACTGTCGTCTTTACCTGTACGCCAGGAAGCACGTCAAAAACATCAAAGCTGTGACAAGGCCCCCACCAAGATGCGGTGATTCCAGGCCGTCAGCTCCGCACCCGTCATCATCTTATCAAGTAAGTAAAAAAACTTCATCATCACATGGTGTGCCCGAAACATTCATGAACATTATCATCATCATTTCTCCACATACTACAGAGGGAAACTACCCCAAAATCATTCAAAATCCAAAATGTCGCAAACATGTAGAGAGGGAGTAAGTACAGTGTGTGTGGTGGTTTCAGTTTTGCGGTTTGTATGGGCTTCAGAACTCTCTCGACACACACTCTGCTTGTTGTCCTGTAATACATTGAAAACAAAATTATTTGTGCTTGTTGGAAACTAGAGCCCTTTGTAAATGATTTGCAGCTCGGCGAACAAAACCTCCAGTTATGTTTTCTCCTTTCCAGTTGTGCGTAAAATCTACTGTGTAGATAGAATTAGGTGAAAAAAAGCATATGTTGACCCAGCATGCTACATGGTAACATCAATGTCAAAGGCCTGCAACTTTACTCCGGATAGAACCACTGTGACAATAAATGAGTACCCGAAAAACGGAGTTAGTTTTCTGCTTTTCAAACAGGCATCTCTATACTTTCCCCAATGCATACAAATAAGAGAGAATTGAAATGGGGATGACCTTCAATAAGACTTATTTAAATTCGGGAAAATCACTCCTTTAACTTTTTGTCTTCTTTTGTTACATTCTCCATACTTTTTCTGCATTCACGTCATCCTGTTCCCATTATTTGCCCACCGCTTTCTTTGGAAACACTCTAAGCGTTATTATGTGTGCTCAGAGGCGATTTTGTTCTATTTTATTCAGCCCTTTTTAAGAAATACACTTTACAGGGATTAGTTTGTATTTGAAGAAAAGCTCAATATTATGAATACGATAATTTCCTTTTTGCTTTTCCGTTTTCTAGAAAATTTAAAATGTTACAATTTATCTATTCAAAGAATTACTACTTTCCAAAGCATTTATAATATATTTTTATTCAAAAGCACATAATGCTAAATGCCATTGTTTCCACAATAGCAAATTACTCAGAAGCTGTAAACAGCTTTCCTCCTTTGTTTTACTGCACACCGCCGTCAGTGATATTTAATCACCCATGACTATGACGTTCTCAACATCTCAACCTACATTTATTTCGCTCTCTTAACTCTGTCAGAACCAGTTTCCTGAATATGTTAATTATAAATTGCACACCAACAAAAATCTGTATTCATTGAGACTCTGATAAATACTTTGAAAGTTGAAACTGTCTCCAAAAAATGTTGTTACGCAATGTATAAAAAACCATAAGCTTTCATAATGCCCCTGTTCCTATGCTTTCATTTCATCACTCATCAGATCAGTCCCTTGCAGAGTAAAAAAAATTTGTGGAGCGTGGTTGTGTCGTGTCAGCATGTAGCCTTACCCCTTTTATCTATGATGCGTTGAAAAATCAGGAAGGGGTCTGATGATACAAAACGCTGTCGGGTAGACGGATCTCGGCATGCTGTTTTCAGGGAAAGTTTTTGTGAAATATATCCATTTTCCCTATGTGCTATATTTTGTAGTGTTGCGTCTCTATATTATTAACTTGTGCAATCTCTTTCTCTGTAGTCAGTGGAAATAACTATGCACCCTCTTGAGACTACACAAGCAATTTACATTCTGTTTTGTATTTGTTTGCAGGTTTCTGATCATAAAGCTGCAGTGACTGTGGGAGTGATTATGGGAGTGTTCCTGGTGTGCTGGGTGCCCTTCTTCTGTGCAAACATTATTGCAGCGTATTGTAAAACCTGCATCTCAATTACTGCTTTCAAGGTAAGGTTCCTAATGAATTAATCAGCTAATGTGTCAGGAAATAGATCGAAGAGCAAGACGATTTTGGGGATTCAGACAAGATCAGAAATTCGTGGGCAGAGAAAACAAGCTTTAGTAATAAGGCATGTCAAAGATGATATGCACAATAGAAGAAAGTCTGCCCTGGGGATACGCAAAATACGCATGAAAGTCAGTAGAAACCTAGTGATTGGCCTCCACCCGCACGTTCCAACAAAGGCCTCCTCCTCACTCTTCACTTTATTTTCACTTTTTTAAATTATGCTTAACTTGGTTGTTAACTGACTGACAATATTTTTGTCGATTCACTACTTTCCATTTCCTTTTTTGTTTTTATGTGCGTAAAGTAGCTTTGAACTTTTGACAATGAAATAGGATAGGCAGTTGCCTGAGGGTAATGTGCGTAGAAGCTTTTACGTAAAAATGGAGAGATACATTTCACGTTTATTAACAGGAACCATGATGATAAGCCTTTAGGCTTGTTTTGTTGTAATTTTCATAATATCAATCATTATAATAGCTGTTCTCAATGAAATGAGAAGACAGGAGACTCGACAGATTAATATATTTTCTCTTTGTCTTTGTTTTCTACCTTTCAGATTCTGACATGGTTGGGCTACTCAAATTCCGCCTTCAATCCAATAATATACTCAATTTTTAACTCCGAGTTCCGAGCAGCATTTCACCGAATTCTCACCTCCCGGCTACCTCCTTGCTGTACGCAGTCAAAGTGCTGCTCCTGTCAGCTTATTTCTTGCTGCAGGCGATGTGGCTACCAAGCCGTTGCTCTCATTCAGAGAAGGTAAGAGAATACCCTGTGTTTTTGTACATCATTCGATCTTTGACATGATCGGTTGTTCACCTCTGTAATTGCTTAATGTAATGTATATGATAAAACGCACTTGTTGATACGTTTTATTTGCAGAAGATCGGATCCTGAAGTCAGTTCTCTTCACCAAATGAATGGTATTTGCACTTTCCGTGACACTCCACGCTCCTCCGGAGGCTCTATCCCAGGAACCTTTACACGGTCAACCACTCCAAGAGAGATTAGATGTGGCTCCGGATCCGGAAACTTTGGCGAGAAAGTCAGCGCCATCTGAATGTCTATACGGGAAAGCAAGCCAAATGGAAACGGAAAAGAACAAAGAAAAGAAACAAGAGCTGCTGAGTGATACGCAGAAAATACACTGACATATTATTCTATCTCTCAATTTCGTTCGTTTTCATGTCATCCTCTATAATAATGGAATACAGAAGAAACGGAAAGGCAACGGGTTCAACAACGTGTGGTATTCAATTACGTGGACATAATTGAGCTTTTCTCAAGAATAAAGTTCAAAGTTTGAGTGAAAATACATGCTTCTCGATACAATCCGAAATATGAGGGTTTACGCGAATGTCATGCAATGATAGCGTTCTAAAAACTCAACGGATGAACTAAAGTATTACTCATGACCGATTTTTGTCAAAAATTACCTACAGCACAAATTGTGTAATAGCAGATGCCAGATATCACATAATTTTAATAAGTATAAATTTTGAAATGTAATTATAGCAGTGATAACTTGTCGTTCAATCAATAATCAACATGCAATTAAGCGAAATTATTGATGGGTGCAAAACAGTAAAAACTGTTTTATGGATATATACAGAGATTTTTTTTGTTTTAATTGAAATGAGATCACCAGTAGAGTATAGTGTTGGTAGTGTACATACAACAAATTATGTGCATACCTTTAACGAAAGGTTTAAGTTAAATATAGGCTAAATATTAGAGTAGCTTGTGATTAATTAAGATGATAATGAATAAGCGTGCGTTCTTGTGAATTGTTGATAACACTTGTAACTCAGGAGGAAACATGGTAGAAATATTGCACAATCAACTTTGTACTCTAGTTTATTGCTCCCACTTCAAAGAATATTTTGGAAAGGGTTTATATTTTTAGTAGGAAAGCCGAGCGAGAGATTCTCATAAACCATTTCCCAAATTTTCAACTTATCATAAACAACTCAATACTTTTTTATGCGAAAATGAGACGGCTTCTTTCCAAGTTTTTAGTTGAATGTGGTAAGCAAAAGTGGCACTGGAGTAAATTTACTGGAAAGGCAACAACAACACTTTCCACTTCTTGTTTTTCTATTTTTTGATGAAGTGTGCGTAAAAATAGGGCATTTCCCCTGCTATCATAATATTATATAGAGATTATGGAAGACTTTTTATAGCCGAATAGGTAGAGAGTGTGGTGTTATGTAGTATACGAATATCTACGTTAAAACGAAAATAAATGAATGAATGATCAAACTAGCAATAGGGATTGATTGAATAGAAGAAAGTAAATTTGTAACTTCCTTGTTGTTGTCCAAGTATTTACATTTTCAAGTTCTCTGAATTTGTGAATCAGCTCGTCTATAATACAGATAATTTAAATTTGAGTAGGTCTGGAGAATAACTCATTAGTGCTCTTCTGACAGATTCATATAAACTTAAGCAGTTGATGTAAAAACATTTATATGTGCACGTTAGCTAAAAATATTTGTAAACGTTCTTATAACATGATGTATATATGTATATGCATATATATTGTGCAACACTAGATATTATGCTATGATGTAAGATGACAAAGATGAAAAACTTGTGAATACCAAATGCATTATGTTAACATTACATTTACATTAGCTGTAAACAGAAAGCGTGCGTGGTAAAAGTAAAAACTAATGTTTGCATCATCGTACAGAGTTCAAGTTCAACAGTATTATCGATTAGTTGATTCAATAGCTATAAGAAACGACAATTGTTTCGCCTATTTTAAGGGTGTGTAGGGATGTTATCACAGGTCAATTTAAACCTTTAAAGGACCTGCCAGAAGTCTTGACAGAATTAGATGAACGCATACGTTAATTTGGGTTGAGATGATTTTTGGAATAACGGATTTTATGGACAAGTTTCAAATAGCCAGGTTACTTAAGCAGTTTATAGTTGATTGTATATAGAGAACCGTTTCCACGTGTGTGATTAGTATGGTTGTGTAAATATTATCAGATATGTAATAAAACGATTGTATAAATTTGTACAGTATAATCTAAGTGTACTGCATTTGTAGATTTAGCTGCTGTTAATAATCTCAGAATGCCATAAACTGTCAAAGCATTTCACAAAAATTAAATGTTAATCTTAATCAGCCCTTTATGTCATGTACAGTCAACTGTAGTTTTCTACGACAAAGTGTGTAGTCTGTGATAATCCTGTATGTGTTTGTGGTTGTGAATATTTACTAAAATATTTTCAATGTCAATTAAGTGTGTTTTTTGGGTGTACGTACTTAGATTTATCATTCATGGAAATTGTAAATTAGAATACTTGTGTGTGTATGTAAAAAAGTATGAACACAAAGCAACCTGTAATTTTCTATGATTTCACTGGTTAAAAACCTGATCCCGGATATTTTTCATTATTTCAATGTAAAAAATCACCCCTACTCTTTCACATTCCTCAACGTACACAAAAGCTATCTTAAAAACAGTAACATTTTGTTCGTCATTTGGCACAATGACCTTTCAAGAATATTTTTCGACAAAGCGCTACAATTATTGAATGGTGACATGTTGTCATATCAAACCTTTTCCTTCATATGAAAACTCTATTATTATAACTATAGCGATTAGTTTAATTAGTTAGAAAGAGAAAAGGAGAATTTTCTGGACGCGATGAAGATGGTAATTAAGAATTTTTGAGAGTTTGTAATTAAAACACACACAAGAGTGGTAAAATTGTTACAATGCGGTAAGTACAATCTCTGATGATAGATAAGTAATAATTACATATTAAAGAATGATCGATCTCTCCATTTAATATTATGACTATCCGTGTAAATAATTTCAAAGCAATTGTATACCTCTATAAGGAATGTGAATTATATGCATGCAAATTGTAGATAGTGATAAAACTATGAACTATATAATCTACTGTAATACGTCATCTGTAAATGTATATGTCCTTTTTGCTGTAGAATAAAATTGATAATGCTGTGGAAATTTATACGTTACGAAGTTGTACAATGATTGATGTTTAAAATGAATCTTGGAAATTGAACAACCATAATTTTCTGTAAACCAAGTTCACAACATTTATTCTTTCCAGGAAATCAAAATGACAAGTTTTATTAGTTTTCTTACGGCAATCGACTTATCATGTTAATCATTTCACGGAAGAATGGTTCGTGAGGAATAGGTTTTATAACACACTCTTCTGGTTTGTACTGCAACATAGTATCCAGCGTAACTCTAACGGTAGGATAAGCTTCACGAAACTCATCATGCACTACTTGCAAAGTGAATGGCACCCATCTTTCCGGAGTCGAGACCTTTTGTCCGCCTTCAGTAGTAATAACAACCTGTTTGCCGGTTGTAGCGGGCGTACTGATGTCAGGCGATAACCAGAAAGCTTTGATTAAATCCGGAACCCTTTTACCATTATACATGGCGTCTTCAACGGGAACAATCGGAGGTGGGCCCATCTCGATATCGTTTCTTGCCGATTTACTGCAAAATGTTAAGAATTGAGGAACGAATAAGGCATTAGGAATGGTTGACTAACATATGGAGCTACAAACACAATGGAAAAGGAATACAAACCTTTTGCTAAGAATAGTACACAAAGTGTCCTTTTAGTCGAATCCAGATATTTTGTGGTAATCAATTAACCTGTAATCAAAAATGGCAAGTACCGGTTAAACTTTGAGAAGAAGGAGAACCATCACATGTTTACGTGTTCATGCTGTCTAAAATATGAGCCTTACGTGACGTGTGACGAATGACGACTCGTCTTTAACGAGCTGATGCAAGCTGTTATGTGATGATGACGTTGATGCAATGCATATCAAATATCAAGCAGGTAGAATGGCAAAGAAACTCAGCTAATAAAAAAGTTTAACTGCGTTTTATCAGCATAATTGCCTTTATTTCAAGATCTTACCATACAACAATAGCATTTTATTATAATTTATAATAATCAATTATAATTTATTAGTTACATTTCTACAGTCTACACCTTAAATGCATTTATTAGCTTATAATCAATCATTGCCGTATAATGTATAGTTGTTATACCTATAATCGACAATCATCATCATCACCCATGAATTTGACACAAGAGTGTTTTATTTTATAGCGACTGCAAACTGCAAAATACATGAAATGTTTCACTCAATCTTAATTTTTCATTCGGTTTTTTACCTTTCACCTTAGTCGTCAATTGTGCAAAAATGAGTTTGTGAATTTGGAGTATCTCTTTATTTTTTAAATCAGACAGACATTTTTGTAATACTATTTATGTAAATTGCTACAAAACCTACATCACCACCAACCGCTACAAATTGTAGCCTATAATATAGTTTTTCAAGTACTTACGATATAGTTTTTAGATGAAACGAATTAATTTAACATTTGTCCATTATTTTGTGTCCATTCAGTTAAAACGCTGCATCAACATGTATCATCAATGACAATGACATATCATCACTTACGTTCTATTACTTATATAATATTATATGGCCAACCGTTACAAATTTTATAGCAATATGACTATGGCCAAAGAGTACAAGGTTATGGGGATTGTCATATATCTATTCTAATAGATTATCAGGTTACCTCAGAATTATCCAATGTTGAAGTCCACATCGGATCAAAATCGGCTGAGGGGTGAGTAGTAGAGCTGACCATTATGGTATGCTATTAGCAGAATCACTTTGAGTGAGTTACAATTGATGTCATAAACATAATACATTACAAATTACATACAACTTACAATACAATTTCTGCAAATTTATCTTCGTATTCTAAAAACTGTTTTATTGTTCGTTACAGAAAACATGCTACGTTACTCGCTGTTAATAAATTGTTAAACTGTTGCAATAATTAATTACATACACTCATACAACATGATAACTTACATGATAACATACCATGACACAAAAATTCATGAAATTCAATCCAGTAATGGTTATATATACATCAAAGCAAAAGACAAGATTTTGTACATTCATAAATCACAAAGTATTCAATTCAATCATGCCAAAATGCCAATCAATCAATCGATCCATTTAATATACCTGCTAATCGTTATTCACACTCAACAGTTCAACCAAGTCTATATTCTAATTTATAAACATAATTACAATAATTATGCTAAGTTTATGAATTTTTTTTTACCCGTGAGGACTTGAATATGAGTTCAGTAAAGCTAGTTTAAAATTATGATCATTCTACTTAATTAAGAAATGCAATAAAACCCGTTGTTACAATAATATCATGTATTACTAGCTTTCAAGCTTTAACAAACAATTCTAAAGCCTAAAGTCTACACTGATTTCTCGGGCAGTTTACAATAATTTTTATCTGCTCGTTTTTAATTTATCTCAATAAGTGGGTTCATAAATTAGGTATTTGTTCTACTTTTGTTTATCCATCTTTTACTAGATTGTGTGTGCAAAAATTCCATTGTGTAGTAGGTTTCCAGTCTGTTTCTTTTTAAAGTACCAGCGTCATTTAATATCTTATCATCATTTTTTTTATCAAACCCCTGACAATTGTTATTCTCGATCACATCAAGTTTTATATTTTATTATAGAACATTTTTACTTTTTCTAAAATAAAGTAATTTTACCCGGAAATACACGTAACATAAAATGTGGCCACAATTTACATGGAATAAATATTATGGTTCCTTCTTCAATTTCAACCTTATGCAGTTGTTGTATCCAAACCGGTTACTAGTCATTTAAATAACTAGTGCTTCAACGATTTTTTCCAGAGTTTTGCACCCTCCGGCATGGTCAGAGAGCGACGCTTTGACCAAGCTTCCTTTTTGCTATTAGCAGCGTCGGACTTGGTTGGAGACAATGTAAGATTTGTTACCTGATCCTGATCCTCATCGTCGCATTTCTTGGGTTTCGAAGACGAAGGACCACCACCACAAGCACCCTGGGGGCTAGGGCTGGATATCCTTAGTCGACCCAGAGACAGTGTCGGGGGTTGAATGGAGGAGGATGCTCCGGATGTGCTTGCATGTGCGAGTGACGAACTAGATGATGGGCTCTCCACACCCGAGCCAGGAGGACTTTGGCATTCCGCTGGAAGCTGGGAGTCTGAAAGACGAAACTCCTTTCTCGAGTTCGTGTTTGTCGAAAACGTGGTGGATGCCTCCATGGCTTTTAGCAACTCTTGCTCCCATTCTGCCTCCTTTCTCTCGCGTTCAATTCGCTCCAGTTCTCGTTGTCGATTGAATGTGGTAAATTCTTCGGCCAATGGATCCAATGGTGTTTCCTGTGAAACCAGTTGGGAGAAAAGAGAACAGAATCGAATCAAAAGCAAACGCTGTCTTGGAAACTTAAAAAACAACCAATAGTCTAGAATTGAACGAGGTAGTCTAGAATTGAACGTTTTTTGCCAAAGAGTTGAAAAGCACACAAGCAGTTGCCAACGCGTCAGTATTCTGTACATGAAAGCGCTATCTATCCAACTCTGCGCAAATTCACTCTGCTTTCACTTTCTCGACATTTTCTGAACTTTGCTGTGAGGTAGCAACAGAACCAGATCTGTGCAGATGGCGATCTCTGCCTTTCTCTTAAACTTTCGCCAGCGGAGAAAGCAAAATCATCCGCAACCTTCTCTAAAATATTCTAAAAGAACTTTAAATGCAATTTTCTATTGAAATTCGACACTCTCTGAGAAAACCCAGAGTTTAAAGAAAAGTTACAGTATCATACAAGCGCATTCCCTAAATTGAATATGAGTAGTGTAAGTTATCTCATGGAAAAGCAATAAAATACCGAAAGCAACTTAAAATTTCAATTTGTATAAGAGCCTGGCTTCAAGGTGTCTTTAACAAGCCACTTTTGCCCGTGTAAAGTTCCACTTTCTGGGTCATTCTCAGGTGAGCACAAATACACACACACAACACAGTAGAGCGCTATACATACTGGTTGTGCAATTTAATGCTTTATAAATTTGATCTGGCAAAAAGGATCCTTTGCAAAAGTGATCCCAAGAGTGATCTCAAGTCGTACTAAAGCCAGTCGGCTATACTTGACGAGTGTAAATCGAAAAGTAAATATTATGCATAATAAATACAGTCAGGGTAATGCGCATACATGGGGTCGCACACTCATCAATTATCCATCAACTTCAATGTATGCTTCCATAAAAAAGGAACATTTTTTTCAAGAAAGGAACTAAACAACAGGTACCTGGTAAAAATATTCCCAAAAGCCCTGGTTTCTCTACACCATTTTTTTGTACTTGAAAGTCTAAAGTTTAGGTCGATTACAACCTTACGTATTGCCTAACTACATCATCATCATCATAATGTAATCTTGCTTTAAAACGGCTTATCCGGAGTTTGCAATACGTCTTCATCTCATCCCTCTCGGTGGTTTCCCTTGGCATTACATCCACCTCCCTTCATTAATACATTCATACACAAGGCAAGTATCTTGACAGCTTGTTTCCTCCTCTTTCATTTCCTGGTGATGTGCAATAACATTTCGCGACAAGGAAAAGGCAGAAGATGAAAACTGAGTGAAAAAAGAGGAAAGATGAGTCTACCCAGTAATGGAAATATTCCACTGCTGCTGTTGTGACACCAAAGGACAGCATGAACTGGACAGGTGCTCTTTGGTAACGGTCACGCTTCGTCTACGCATTTACTAATGTACTTTTTTACCTGCAGTTTCCCGAAAACGCGTAGACAAGGCGTGACTCTACTCTTTTCTTGTATAAGTGGCTACACAAATATCCAATTCGTTTGAAAAAAGGTAAACCGACAGCACGTAAGAATGACAAACTATTTAAAAGTATACGTGGCCAAATAACGGATGAAAATGGTCGTGCAAAAAAAAAACTCTGCAAGGACGGTTACGTATAAAGCTTTCAAAGAGTTGACTACTAGTCCAGTGTGGCACACGTGTAGGCGGCTTTGAATGCATTTTTAATACGGCACGCTTTAGCATGTTTGCACTACTTACTGTAAACTTACTACATAACTGCTTTTAAACACAGTCTAAAAATAGCAGACAGGTGCATTCATTATTCATTAGATTTACCCTAAAGCAATATTTATTATGTACGTTGTTCCTGTTCTGTGGATAAACTCCATTATAGCAGGAGTGAGTGCAAAGTTAGTCGAGACAAATTATTGAAAGTGCAGAGATTTATTATTAGTATCAGTAACCAAAAATCTACGTCGGAGATGGACAAACAGACACCTTGTCACGATCCATTTTGTACCTACACACCCACATACACGTCGTCCATCATTCAACTGAGAATTACTGCAAAGTGACAACTATATATTTTGGCAGTGTGTTTTTTTTTTCTTGCTGAGTTTGCTATCTCTCTCTTTATATACTACACAATTTCATTTCTCTTGCTTTTCCTCTTACCTGTTCTCCGTACGGGGTAGTCTGAAGCTCTCTCAGGGATCTCTGCTTGGCCAGCCTTTTCTTCTTCTTGTGCAAGGGACGTGACTCAACAATCATTTCTTTAATAAAAAAACAAGACTTTAGAAGTAAGAATGCACACACATATAGTTATAACTTATATAGAATCTAGATAAGCAAATGTCGGCTTGGAACACACTAAAGATGCAGTTATGTAGTTGCTTTCATCATTCCATCCTATGCGCTTACTTTTTTTTCACTTTCAAGGAAAACGTGGACTTTGTTTCCAAAGAATATTGTAATATCTATTAGGATTAGCTAAGACAGTATATTTCTCTACATTTTTAAGGGATGAAAAAAAAAGTATTCAGAGGTAAGCCAATAGTGCAAAGAAGGCAGGTTAACTCACTCTTTTCTCCACTCTTTTTCCTATTTCCTTCTAAAAGTACATATTATATAAAATTACTTGAGATGATAATCAAAGAGTTTATTCATGATCTTGACAAAATCCACTTGTTCGGCTTCTTCTTTCTCCCACCAAGTTCAGTTCTTATGCTTTTACCTTCGCGTTTTCATCACTGGCAAGAGAAGAAAAATCTACTTACGTACTACTCTGTGCACACCAGATATACTACTACTACAGCTCTTCACTCTGACAAAATGCAAAGAGTTAAAAGACTGGTTTAACTTTAACTTTTCTTTCATCAAACTAACAATTACGTCTACTTCCACTTCTCAGCAGAGGCAGTAGCGCAGCTTACACATTCCTTCATAGAAATGCATAAAGTGGGTTAGTATTTACTGAAGAAAACTACTGACTCTCAGAGCTACATGAAGCTAGTCTTCAGCAACTTTTTTTTCTCCCTTTTCCTTTTTAGTCGTCTTCACTTGAGAATGTAAACATAACTTGGTATTAGGTTGTAAAAAGCACGTCTTATTGATTGGCAAAAAGGGAGTTGTAGTATGTGTTTGCTGGCAAAACCAAGTCAGCAATAAGAAGATCAACTATGCAGGCTTTTTCTTCTCTCTTTCTGTATAATTTGAGTATTTCTTTTCTGAACTACTTTGTTTGGACATGGAGAGAGAGGGGGAGAAATTGGTATAAAATGCATAATAATTTTAGCCAGTTACTTTGGTATAGCTTTCCCTGGCAAAACTTGCAAAGTGCTTCTCATTATACCAATCTACCAACTGTTTCGAAAATAATTTTACTTTCCGCGCACTACTTTCCCTGTTCTGCTTCTACTTTCTTGAAAAAGTTAAACGGAGATGGGAGATGAAACCAATCCCTCATTCCTAGCCAGAAAAAACGGGGAAAATGAATGGAAAGGGGGGAAAGCAGAGAAAACGAGAATCTAGAATGGTAACACATAAGGCAATGCATTCTAATGGAAAATTATTTTTCTGTGGTTTCAAAACTTTTCTCTTCGTTTCTCTCTCTCTGTAATGCGCAGTAGTAAATGTAGTAATGCTAACAGTTGCCGTTAGTAATTTAAGTGTACACGAAGGAGTTTTAGTTTTTGTTTGTTGTACTGCCAAGCAACGGCAGGAGAAAAGAAAGCCAAAAATGGGCTTGGAAAGCGGAAGGAACAATGTATGTGTCTACGGGGCTTTATCTAGGGACACGCTTACAGCACCCATTAATTCAAACAGTCTGTTTAATTCACTTTCTTGAAACAATCCACACAGTTCTTCTTTTGTTTTTCAAAAGTGTACGCAAGGCGTTCAACGTGAGACTAAGGGTACTCAGTTGCCTAACATCATTAGCGCCTCCAGTAGACGGAGGGTTAAGAAAAGTACACACAGACATAAGCAATTAGTGGATTTGAAAAGATGAACATGCCTATATGCTACTACACAGGGTAAACTTTTTGATAATTTTAATTGTAAATACATTGTACTTTTTGGTAGTTAAGCATTGAATTTAAGTTGAATTTCCTTTAACTTTCCTAGTCCTTTCAAATAAGCTTGATCTTTATTACAAGCACAGTGTAAAAGCAGTTTTCTTGATTAAAACCGAGCTCTGGTTTTGGTTGAAGCTTGCTCTTTCTTGCCAAGATCATTACTCATGTCGGGACCGTGTGATAGGAGTAATATGCAAGAATGCAAGTGAGAATGAAATATTGCCTTGGTCAATCTTTTTGCATAACTTTGTACTTTTTCGGGTGTGCCACCACCACTGAGGAAATTACACAATCACCACGGCCTCCACCACAGAAACAACCACCTCTCCAGACTCTGGATTCAAAGGAAAACGAACAAAAGTGGAAGAGAGAGAAGATTTTGTGAGAGGGAAAAGCTGCGCAGCAGCGTACAAATTGCATAAATGTTTTATGCATTTGTCTTTAACATGTAGAGAGAAAAGCAGTATCATCATCATCAGCATTACTTGGTTTGGTCTTGTAACTTCAACGACCACATACGCACTATTCAACTCTCTTTCCACTCGGTTAAGTGGTGCTTCAATCAAGTAAGTAGTCATACATCCAGACTAACCCAATATTGTTCTGGTTAAGTATGGCTAGCCTGTGTGTAAAATGGTCAAATCACGTTGTGCATGTTCTTGTCATTGAATGTCGTGTGTTATGCTAGGAGTCTGGACAATTGACTTACTTTTCATGGCTGTATAACGTAAAGCGCAATAAGCGCATTAACTGGATTAAATTCATTGAAACGTTGCCGAGATATTAAGGTTGTACGTGGCGGGGCAATTGACTAGGTTTCTATGTAAATTTAAAGTTTGCAATTTGAAGCACTGTCATATTATGTGAGAGAGAAGATGCACATAAGCAGATATTTTGGCACGTATGATGCTGAGCTGACAATTTGGTACAAGCGGCACAAGGATACTGTAGGATATTGTATTATTGGATACGTTACATATCATCTCATTGTGCGTCGTATCTATTTTCTATAACGCCTCTTTGCACGACATTTATTACGCCTTCCCTATTCTAATCCAGCTTCTTCCTCGAATTCGCACACTATTACTATTCCAGTCAGGTAGAGAGTACGGTGAGTGAAGCCGAAGAAAGGTACATATGCGGTAAACCAATCAGTGTTTGTTCTATAGGCATATATTATAGTGCCTCTGCAGTAGTGTAGGTTATTGGAGTAGTAGTATGTTGGCACTGACAAAAGAAGCAGAAAGAAAGACAAGGAGAGAGGAAAGGATTAATAATTTGTTCAACATGACACACACAAGGCAGCACAGACACCTACAGGCTTTGTGTACACAACAGTATTGTGTGGAGTGTGGTGTGGTAGGCCTAGAAACAATAAACAAGAATCTTGCGAAAATTTGAATTGGAATGAGGGAGCGATAGAGATGAGACTATCAAGTGCTCTATACAAGTTTTCCGGAGAGAAACCATATACAGCAGCGTGGCAGAGTTTCTCGCGTAAAATGAAAAGAAATCACATTATTTTTGCAAGTTTGATTTTGGGGGCTTGAGTGAAGCACCTCTCCATACACATATATTATACGCCGCGCTTGGAATGGAATGAAAGCAACATTTTCATGCGGAGTGAAATTAGTAGCGATTGATGCTTCGGAAAATTTTGAAATGAGACTTTTCCTAGAAAAGCCACTCACTCTTTGCATGTTCATTGAGCAATAAATAATCAGAGAGCAAATTACAATACTAAATAGTACAAAGATTTTTCCTTACCTTCCAGTTCAAACGTGGGGTCACAATTTAAATGTCCTTTCTGAAATAGCAAACAAAAGCATTGTGTTACAATTGGCCAATATAATACTTCAGGGAAAATAACAAGTGTACTCTTTGATGACAAAATCGTTTCGTGTATATTGCGTGTTTGGCCATTTACAAAAAAATGACTTTTATGCTTTCATCATCACCAAGAGTAAATACAGAGCAAGTAAAAAAAGTATATAATGGACAAGGACTTTGTATTGAAAAAAGCACCTTTCTCTGTGAACTTGTCATTCACACACATTCATATACCACTGCGTTTCATACGGGATACAATGAAGCAATTACGATTGTTTATCATGATGATGGCAATGTTGATGCTGATGGTGATGAAACGCTTCTTGTCAGCAGAATAATAATGAGCAAAGAGAGTGAAAGAGTCACCAAAATACAATACTGTCAATAATAATGAGAGCAGTGTGGCGGACTGAATACAACGACAAGGTATAATTGGAAGACATACACAGAGAGAGAAAGAGAGAGCTCAATTCTTTCTCTTTCTGTTTTTGTGATGAACTCCGATCAAATGAATTGTGAAAGAGAGAGGAACAGAGGGAGGCTTTACTCCTCTCTTTTTTGTTATTCTGTGAAAATAATGCGCCTACTAAACACACATTGCATACATGTTATTTGTGAAAGGTTGTTTTTCCAGCTTAAAAAAATTTTGCAATGCGAGAACGGGTAACTAATGGCATTATTTCTCTTGTGAATACACAACAACACATTATACTATATACATGATGATTACTGTTCTATAATATGTTCATTGTTTTGTTAGTTTGTTTAGTATACATGCCCCAGCGGAGTAGTACATGTCACCAGAGAGAAAATGGAAGGAGAGCGGCAAGTTGGCAAAAAGTTAAGTCCACGTAAGACTTTGTGACTTTTCCAAGCAGATATGGTATTTTTTGGGGACACAAAACAACAAGCAGCTCATTTACTTGATTCCCTTTTGTAGACCTTTTCACCTTTCGCACACTACATTTGCCATTAGTCCACGACCCAGTACACACATGAAACACTCTGCATGATGTGATGATGAATGAATGTATCCAATCCGGGGAATTAAACTGGGGACACAACAACAACCTAATGTATAGGAAAAAGAGAACGGAGAAAGTAAAGTAAAAACAAACAAAATGGAAATGTATGTAGCTATCTGGGTGGTGTGTGTGGCGGTGGTAATGGCGTAGCTGTTGACAGTGTCTCTGTATATTTTCCCTACATTAAGTTTAATCGTTATCATTACTTGTCACTGAGAATTCTGAAACAGTCTCATTGCACAAAGTGAATAAACCCTTATATCCTCTCGTCTCTTTTCCTTTCTCGCTCTCTCTCTTTCTGCTTGCTTGACTGGTGGTGGCAAAATTTTCAGAGTAGTCTCTCTGTTCTGCCTCTTGGTTCAAAGGAAAGCGGCGTGTGTGTGAGTGTGGATGGGAAAAAGGAGAAACAGAAAGTCAGTGGAGTGTAATTAATACGGTGTTGCGACAAGATGCACTTGTGAAGTTTGTACTCGTACTCACATCACAACATCCCATGCATATGAACGATGATCAATGGAAAAAGTGGGGAAAATATGCACAAGAGAAAAAGAACAGCGACACATATACATGTATAATAGATAGATAGATAGAGACACAGAGAGATGAAAATTTTCTGGTTTTACCCACCGGTGGAACGAAAACAGGAGACTCCTTCTTTTCCAAAATGCCGTCGAAATTCATTTCCATCATGAACGGCTGTGTTTTGAGGGACTCCAAATTCGTAATCCTTTGTAAGGCATCCAGCTGAAGGAGCTTTAATGTTTCCAAAGTAAAAATACATTTATATAAATGACTTAATATATATTCTTGTGTGTATACATTATCATTAGTTTATTATGCGGAGGACTACACATATTGCAAAAATGTATTAAAGTAATGAAGACATATTATGTGGAGCGTAGCAGAAAGCTAATACTTTCAACAGAATCTCTTTTACTTATCATTTTAGTCTACGTACACACACAAGCTGTTTTACATTTTGCGCATAGAGAACAAGTAACTAAAGCGATCAAACTAGTTACCTATACTTTACGTTTTTGTTCAGCCTGTTATTATTGTAAAGTGTATCAAAACTCATAATATTATTTTGCAACACACGACACACAACCAAGAGAGCCACCAACACCACCGATTTATACTTTTCCTCCGGCTCCCGGAGAGTGTGTGTGCACTTCTATTTCTTTAATTACACTTACTATGTCAAAGCTGCAATCAGCGGAAAAGCCGAGTTGCTAGAAGCATTATACCGGAAAAAGTTTTGTAAATAGGCCAAAAATGTATTCATAGGACACGTTATGCATAAATATTATATTATGATGATCATGATCATGAATAGAGCCCAATGGATCTCGGCTTGATGAAGTTTTCTGGGTACAATGCAGTCAGAATGTTGGAAAGTTTTTTTGGTAGAAAAGTGTCTACGTTTTTTTCCTATAAAATAAGGTAAACTGCTGCTGTTAGTCTAGCTACTTGGGATCTATATCGCGTTTATACATTGTGCAATGTGAGCACACATCTACGGAAGCGTATAGCGCGAAGCGTGAATGAAAATAAAATTTAGTTTTATGAGCCTAAAGATAATACACAGATTACGCGTCATAATACGTAGACAAGCATAGCTTAGTGAGGGAGGCAAAGGCAGAAAAAATGTATCAAGAGAAAAAGGAGAAAGTTGTGCGGTGACTCCGACCGAGACTCTAGTAACTTGAGTGTGTGTGTGTGCGGCGGAGAAAGTTGAAGGAGAACGGGAAGGGAAAACAAGTCATGAAATATAAGCAGCTGTATAGAAAATACTTAACCTGTTGAACAAGCATGGTAAATTCCATGGGCCATGTTACAGGCCACTCCGGAGGCACCTTTAGCATCTGCCGGATCTCTTTATTTGGCGTATGTGAATGAATGTCGTATGGACGTCGTCCAGAGCATAACTCGTATGCTACCACGCCAAGTGACCACCTGTTTAGGGACATGAGAATTTTTTTACAGAGAGAAACATTCTTTTCTTTTTCAAATTCCATACAACCGTGTACGTGTTTCTCGTCTGTGTGCATATTATTTTACTCATTTTTATAGCTTTGCTCGGGCAAACAACACATAAAAATGTAACATTCTACTTACCAGTCCACAGAGTATGTGTAGCCAGGAATTTCTTCAGCATAGCATGCAAAAATTTCGGGTGCTGTGTGTCAGAAAAGTATATAAAATAAGTTACATAAAGAGAATTGAAAGGTAAACAATGGTGCATGCTCCTTGTGTGTGTATTAAAAAAAAGGGAAAGTACACACCCATGTAGGGTTTAGTCCCGGATAATGCACAGGCATGCTCCTTTCCATCTTCCAGTTTGGTGGCAACGTTAAAATCAGTTATGTGGGCGTGACCTTCTTCGTCCAGAAGAATATTGTCAGGCTTAATATCCCTGTGAAATAAGGGAAGCAAGTAGAAATTTTAAAAATAAAAGTTTACTAAAAGGCTGCTCTGCTCAGCTCTCAGGATCCATAAACCCATTATTATTTTTAATGATGGCATATATTCCACAGCAAAGTTAAGCTGCTGTTGTAAGTGTCGTATTTGTGTCATGCTTCCATATAATTATGTACCTACAGTTACTTTTACAGTTTTAATAAATTGCAACAACGTGACAGGGAAGCTTTCCCTGGGAAGCAAATTACAAACCAGCAAGTTGGTTTCCATTTAAATTACAAAATGCCTCTTAGCCTGTCTGTCCCATTTTCCTTGTCATTTTAGTCAACAACAACACAGCAGCATAAGAAAAAAGTGTTTTGTGCAAAAACACTATTAATGTATTTAGAACCCTTACTTAACTCAGTTATACCGTCCAAAATTGATAAGCACAAAAACGCTATCGCAAAAATTTTTAAGCTCTGTTCAAGGAAGATATTGAGTGTGCGCGCGTGTATAATAGTCATCAAAACTGATATAATCTATAATATTGTGTAGGCATCAATAAGTGTGTCTTTAACTAAAAGTACAACCCACATGCCTTAAAAACTTGGCGTTATGTTACTGTCCTAACTAAAACGGCTCACGTTTTTGTTACAGATGCAAGCCATATTTACTCTTAAAAGCAGGTAGACACTATACACACAAGTCTAATTTCTCCAGGCTTTTAGCATTTCGCAATATTTGTCATGTCTGTAGAAAAATTCTTTAAAAGCCCATGTAAGATTTAAGTAACAATGCCAATCATAATCAATAAAAACCTCTTTTGATCCTGTGTAGATTTTTGGGATGAAAAAGCTTTTTGTTCCCATAACACATTACAGCACATCTCCCAACACGAAAAGCATTTAACACAAAGAAACCAAAAATCATTACCTGTGAATGATGTGCTTCATCTGGAGATAATCAAGAGCAAGTCCAAGCTCAGCCACGTATCTGTGAAAATGAGAGAGAGAGAAAAGCAGTGTAAAAGCATTATTCTCTTTATTAGTTTCATTAGTTGGGGGAGTGGTGATTACCACGGCGACAGGAGGACAAGGCAACGACATAGGCATTCTTTGTGATGATAATAATGATAGCAGAGCTGAGTTTAGCTGCATGATGATCATCTTAAAAGCCCGTGAAAATACACAGAGCACAGAAAACTTTGCTGTACAAGTTATAAGCACGGTAAAAACTAAAGAGAGATAATATTTTAGTAAGGAGGATGGGATGAACGAACATTATAACACACATTATACATGTTGTACTACTGCACAAGGCAGATAAAATCAGGGTGGATAAGGAAAAGAAAGAGAAAGTTTGAAAAATACATAGACGCCCATACCAGGCAACGATTTCCGGTTCCCATGCCGCCAACACACAATACCACGTAACTTTTATTCTCTGATATAATATACCTACTTCCCCAGATAAATTTTTTGCAACAATCAACTTTGCAATGAAACTCAGGCAATGGCCATAATAATGTTAGAAAAGCGGGAATGACACTGCATTTGTTAAACTTAGTACATGGAACCTTTTTCTTCCTGCTTAACTTTAAAGAAGTAGTCCAGTGGGTGTAGTTGATAGGTTAATGCTTTTTTTCATAAATACGAGCTAGAGCACCGAGCCCCATTTCCCTTTCGATTTTTTAAGTATGTCTATATATACGTACAAGTATACTAAAAAACCTGGCTAAACTCTTTTTCTTTCTTTTAGAGAGAGAACATCAAGTATGTGTGCATGCCAAACACACACATACAGTCAAGAAGAGCATTTTTCTTTCCACGTGTCCTCGTTTTCTGTTTAACTACTTAGAAAAGAATAGAGAGAGGAGTGGAAAATGTACTGTTTATTCTCTTGATCTTCACTAAAGGAATAATCGTAAAGTCTACTTTATCCCTGTTCTTATCCAGCCCATATAAAATATACCACCACACACAGAAGAAGAAGAAAAAAAGAGTGCCAGCCACTAGCACAAATTCCAAGAAAGGGAAAAACGTCAAGTGTAAAGCTAGAAAGTCAGCCTTTCACTACAGCTATTAAATTAACGAGAGAGAGGGAGAAAGGCGCGCATAAAAAATTAATATGGCTTTATTTACATTTTATTCCAAGCTGAGATCTTTGTAAACAGTATCCGGTATATTTGAATTATTTTAGCAGGTTTTTTTACTCCAAGGTTTTTACTAGATTGCTAGTGCTAAAGCACTTTGGATAAAATGAAGAGAATAAAGCGTAAGAATTACGTGCTATTATTATAATAGGTATAAAAAACCAAGTAGTAATGTTACTACTGCCTAAAGAAAATTCGACGGTTGTGTTTCGTTATTTCAATTGTGATTACTTATGGTAATTCCATTACTTTCGAAAAATGGTTGTCTGTTTTGGCTTGGTACACATTATTTCCTAAATGAAAAATGTATGCAAATATTATGTGTCCATAAATTATGGGAGAAAATTCATGAGTTTTATGCATGCACACACCCTCCCTTCAAAATGATTGCTGTTAACTAACTCATGAAAATCAATGAATAAATCCATAAAAATGGATGGTGATAACTATTTTTGAAAAAATAATGGTAGAATGCTCACTGATTGTACAATTACGGCTTCAGGAAATACAAAATACCTACATGCCATCATGTGCAGACAAACAAGAAGAAAATGGGATTTGGTAAAAAAAGACAACTAAGTGTGTGAAATTCTATTAAGGTTTTTTATCAACTGTGGTAGTAGATTGGTGTTTAGATGGAAAAATTGCTAAACTTCTTATATTAATGCCTTCAAGGTTCACGTGCCTATAATTTAGTCGAAATGAGAATTTGATTTGTTCACACTGCTTAAAATGACGATGATGATGATGAGACGCATATTATTCCATTCCATAATATTCTGAGCACATTTACTGCATTACTCATTCTTAGTTTGACAGACAAAATGGCATATAGGCATAAAAATTAGGACTTTTAGTAACATACAACACTATTGTAGTGGTGAACTGTTCTATTTAATTTCAGGTTTGACATTAGTAGTCTACGATTCAGTGATAAAACGACTCAGTCACACAAACAGAACGTGTCCGGGTTAAGACTATAGCGAGAAGGGAACAAATAGTTCATAACTCTTGATTTACGGTGACAGTTGGACTGATTGAAATGGTTTTCATTGTTTTCTTTTATTGATTTGGAAAGCAGAGAGCGTGTAGTATATTTTGTACTGATGTGGTAGTAGGCAGGCATGGGATCACATTCATGCATGTTAATAGTTTATTGCAAACTACAAAAACAAAGTGCAAAGTTGGGTTGGGTTGAAACAAGTTTCAGGAAATGTTAAACCAAGGACGTTGCTAACCTACGTTTTCTGCCAATCCACCAAAAACTCCACACACAGGCTGTATTACTTTTTCAGAGAAATGTTTCCTGTGGCAGAGGTTTCAGTTAAATATTATGCACTACCAAACATAGAATCGGAATCATACTACACCTTTGGCGACAGGAAATGTATCAAACGACCCAACCAAACGTCAGGTCAAATATGTGCACATGTGTCATGCAAATGTAACCTAGTTGCAAAAAAGCATTAATTAACATTTAAACTTGAAATGTTGACTTTACAGGAAAACAAACCACTACAAAGAGAGTACCAAAATTGACTAATTTAAGTGCAAAAACTAACACTACGTACTTCATTTCATTTTCAAAAAGTACAGGGCCCTAAGCATCAATTTGTTGGAAAGATGTACTAGTACTGCGCACAAAATACATAAAATTAGATTACTGGATAATACTAAATACGTAACTGAATGCAAATTCAAACAAAAGTACTCATTTCATTACGTTTTCCTCATCGACAAAAAAAGTCAACACGAAAAAATAAGCACGTGTTTCTTTTTCTAATTTACTCATTCAGGCAGGCAAACAGTAGTAGTACTTACTATTGACTCAATAGTATTGAGTACGAACGAACAATTATGTAAATATTTACATGCTTCACGTTCACCAAGTCTGTAGTGAGTTAGTGAGTACATTACTCAACATGTATATTTATTTAGCAGAGTTTGTTTTGTTTCTCAGAAGCTTTTTTAGAAATAAAAATAAGAGAAAAAAACATTCCACGGGAAATACGGAAGGTACGTATTGAGTTGTGTAATATCGGAAATTGAAAAACTCTGCAAAATCCCGTTACGGCAATTCTCTCCGGTTTTTGGGAAACTGGAAAATATTTATTTTTTCGTGATGTAACGTAAGCTTGTTGGCTAAGGTAATAATTTATTGTATTGGAGATTGAGAATACAAAAATGGAGATAAAATTTCTTTAATTTTCTTAAGGAAATTAGATTGATCCTTTTAGTGCATTTATTACGTGTATAGTAAATCCATTAATAATATTTCTGTTTGCTTTGCATTTCAATTTAGAATGCGGAACAGTGTTTCATTGGCTTTTTGACTGAGGCATGGCATGACATAACACCAAACTGAGCAAGAATCTCTCTAGTGTGCAATACAATAAAACTTGTATGAAGCTCGGTTTTCTACAAAAGCATTCACACAAATAGGTACTTAGCACCTTCACAGCAAGCGTTTACCTTTCTCCTCTCTGTATTTTATTTGCTTTTGGAACAGGAATAACCTGACAAGGGCATGATCACCACACCACCCCATATATTCCTTTCTGACTTTTCCCAAACTGACATTGCAGAGAGAAAACAGCGTGAAAGAAAACTAATAAATAGTTTGCGGAACGGTTTCTACATAACCCAAACCAGTGTGCAGTACTCATCATGTCAGTCAGTAAAACTTGTCAAATCGATTTCAATTTCCTTTTTTGTTTTTTCCGAGAAAAAAAAGTAGGATGAGGAGGGAAGGAATGATGCTTATAAAAAAGTGAGGCTGCAAGGCCACAGGTCTGAAAGAGGAAGATAGCCTCGTGCGCACCACTCACACAGATAGCACAGAGGATGGTTTGGTGGTATGGCTGAATGACATCCATAAAAATGTAATATGTTGGCGATGGAGGAATCAGAGGTCATGATGTCAGAAGACGTGGGAGTGTAGATAAAAGTGGGAACATAAAAATAAGGGGAGCAGAAGAGGCTTTGAGGTAGTGAGGAAATGGTTGTGATCTAGGAAAGGATTAGGTGTCAGCAACTTTTCCTTCTTCAGAGTGTGTACTCCAGAGGGAGATAGACAAAAAAGTACAACTTTTTTCTATCTTCTTCTTGTAGATCATTTGGTAAAAAGTACTATTAAATCCCAACTGGCAACAGTTGCATAAGACTTAAAAACAGTTGGACAGGGCCAAGGTATTGACAGCAAACTGAATAAACTTGAGTGTAAAGATCTGTTGGTGGTGGTTGGAATGAAAACAGTTGGTTTTTTGCATACATATTTTTTGCTTGATGCATAGCTTTTGCCAATATAATATTTAATAAGGGTATGCATGCAGTTGGCCTTCACGTCTCAGAAAACTGACAGAAATTTTATTTAACCCAATAGATTGCATATCTCTGCTGGGAAATGGGTTGAAGGTGAAATGGGCCACAGAAGTACCTCTCTTGAGGGTCCTTCTCTGGGTAGCTATTGAATTGGGGCTGGTTGGCAGGCCCTCCAGGCAGCCAAGTTAGAAAGGGGTCTAGTGTCAGTGCTACTTCTCTGTGGTTCAGTATAAGGTGACAAGTATGCTGATAGTGAGTGCTACTAAGGGAAAAACTCAAAGGACAGTAATAATTTTTTAGAGAGAGGCAGAGGACATTTTCTCAGGCAAGCGTTAATACAAGTAATATGTTGATAGTTGGTATTTGCTGAGTTGACGCAACACCACAGTCAACAGTAGTGCTGCGAAAAAATCCGTGTCGGAAAAATTAATTTAGCTTTATGGAATATTTCTGCCTGTCTTGTCACATACCTACACGTACATATTGCACATTATCATCATTTTTTGGGCTGTGTATTTCAAAAAAGACAAAAAAGCAAAATAAGTTGTCTGTCGATCATACACCAAGAATCTTCCCCAATCACTGCTTTCATCATCATAGCATCTTATACAATTTTCTCATATTTTGCCGTCCTCTCTTTGAATCTAAAGACTACTCTGCTATTTATAAAAAAGTATTGATTTAAGCAAAGCTCTCTGAGCTAGACACAAGAAGGGTAATGCATGTGAGTGCAAAAAAATGGGGAAAAGTTGGAGGAAAAATTCCTTTAGCGCAATAAGATTTCCTTGGACTATTATTGGAAAGTCAATAAGGGACTCTGTTCTCCGCTGAAGTGATGTGAGTGAGTGGTAGCATCACAAGGAAATATGCGGACAAAACAGGAGTAGAAAAGTAGTGCCAGGTTGATAATTTGGAGCTGCTCGTTTGGAATTATGTTCTTTCTTTCTGATTTTTCCCCATTAATTCTTAACGCTCTCGTTTGTGACTGATGTAATCAAAATAATGTTCTTATGATTCTGTAGTACCGATGATGAGTTAATAATTGAAATGGATGTCCCAAAAAACGGACGCGTGGACCAAACAAAACTCATAGCAGCTTGTAGCCAACCTGGAAAGCCAAAAACGCAAGTTATTGACAGCACATTGTTTCTTTGCATTGCCTCTCAGTTCTGTTCCCATTTTCCCCTCTTCTTGTGAGTCTCACTCCATCAAATATTGTCTACTAATATTAAAGTCAACACCGGGGAAAAGGGTCTGAAGAAAAGAGAACAACACTCCACCAGTTTCCCTTTTTTATGATTTCAATCCATCACATAGGAAGAAAATCATGGCATATTATTGTACTGTCTGTTAATCTCCACACGACACTATTTGATTGTACGTTTTTTGCCAGAGAAGGAGAAAATGGTGTAAAATACTTTTTTTCAAACTTCTCACATGGCAGTCTGACAGAATTGGATTCATTTAATAAAACGTAATATATATTTTGCAAATTCATGCTCACCATGCATCTTCTTATAAGCATATAATGTGTTTGCTTAGCATTTTACAGTTCACATCCGTCTCATCATTTCCGTCATTTGTACAGAAAGAAAAGTACACATTTATTTTATCATCTTGTTAAGCTGTCAGCTACAGAGAATGTATGTACATGAAATTGCTTCCATTTACTCTGCTCTCCTGATTTCAATGTGCGCGTACTACCAATGGAAACTAACTATTATCATCAACATGATTGCCTGCTAAACCACAGGATTTTCTAGGAAATTTAAATTTAAACAGAACAAAGAATGTTTTTTTCTTTTCTCTTTTTTTGCAAAACCAGGAATTTCACTTTATTCCCTTTTCGTGTTGTAACTAGGTAATTTTGTACTTTTTTCTACATTTTCTGGTTCTGCTTTATATTTTTTCTTCCTTTTCACTCCTAAACAGACAAATACGTGCCGTTTTTCCATTTTTCATGAAAAGCATACCAATCCTGACGAGATAAAGAGAAAGTATCATTTTGCCTTTGCCTTTATTCATTTTCTGTAAATGTGCAATTCCAGGAAGAAATGCTTAGTATGTTTGTTGTAGAAATGGAATATTATACCGTAGAAATCCATGTCTTTGATTTTCAATTATATTTTCCTGTCACTGAGACTAAGAATGCGAACGGTTTAGTATTACATATTGTGTACTAACGTTTTCTAGAACCGATGAATGGTGGGACCATGTCACAATTTTGTTTCTTTGCAACTTTGCAATTCGTTATAACTTTTCTTCAGTGGAAAAATGAAGGTTGATATTTGCCAACGTATATAGCTCGAAAATGGATTTCGGAACGTTTTGTTGTCATTTTGTCTTGTATTTATGATTATATCAAATATCTGTTATAACTTTATCAGTTATCTTAATAAACATACATTTTGTGTTAATGCTTTTTCCATACAAAAGAGTCGAATCTACGACGTAGAAAATGGTTAAATTAAGGTAATTGGCACAATCTACTTTGCAGAAATGCACATTTGCCTGTAATATGTATTTGCATTTTTATAGCAGTTATCGAACAGATACTACTTGCAGCAAAATAAGTTCTACCAGTTGGTCACCAAAATGAGACCAAAATCAAAGGTTTAAAAACAGTTTTATAATTTATACATTCCAAGGCAAACAAAACTCGAACACACTACTCATTTAACCACCAAACCCAAAGAAAGGGCACATTAAAAACGTTATGAAGGACCTTCGACTTCAAATTCCTTTCGGAAACCAACTGCTGGCACTTGTTTTGCCGAGTGTAGTATGGCATTGTGAAAAGAGTACTATCTCTTTATATCAGCTGCATTCTTCCACAAAAAATCAACCCAAATCCAGTGCTAATTCTCAACGTGATGAGAACACAAGTGGTCCAACACCTTTCAATGCAAATATGGAACATTTGGATTGACAACCAACAAAAAACAAGAGGAAATCTCGCCGTTTCATTAATATTAACAAAGTATTTGACATAACAGGTGGGTATTCGAATAAAACAAAGAATTTCTTGCTAAAGTTATTACAAAAATGTAAGAATACAGATCTGATTCATAATCTAAGTTCTGTAAACAAGATTCCAATTAAATATAAAGCAATATTAATGTTAGGATTAAAATTCTGTATAGGTAAAGATCCAAATTTTAAACTACTAAAGCAACATTTTATGGAAGCTATAAGGAAAATATCATGGAAATTATACTTTCTTCATAAACCAAGCAACAATACAGATTCTGCCTTCCTTATAAAATGTAAAAAAGATCACCGTAAACTTATGAACCAAAAGGGTAGACAATGTCCAATAACAAATAATTTGTTTGATATAAATAAACTACATAGGGACTGCTCAAACGCATTTAAAGCTTTTCGATTCCCAGATAGCAACTTTATATTAAGTTTAATTAACGATTTTAAGACTTTTTGCACTGACAACAATGTTATTGTAATTGAGGCAGATAAAAATGCTGGGATTTGTCTAGTGGACAAAGCGAAATATAATGATGAGGTAATGAGACAGTTAGGCGATATAAATACATATCACCCATCAACAAAGACAGCTTTTGAATTAGCTATGATAGATTATAAAGACAAAATGAGACGTTTTTGCCAAAAACTGCCAGAACCTTATAACATAAAAAATTTATGCTTTGAAGAGGATAAACCTGCTAAATTCTACATTTTACCAAAAGTTCACAAACCATACAATACTTTCCCGAAGGGTAGACCAATCTCTAGTACATTCAATAAGAGTAATAAATACGTCTCAAGACTGTTAGAAATAGCTTTAAAACCATGTATGATGGAAGTTACTGACCTTCTAGTCGATACACAACATTTTTTATTGCTTTTAGAATCAGTAAAACTTGATCCAAACAAAAAATACGCATTAATAACAGTCGATGTAGAAGCATTATATCCTAGTTTAGCTATTTCTGATTGCAAACGTCACTGCACGGAGTCTTATCTACGAAATAAACATCATAATAATACTTTCAATTTTCAAAAGCAAGACATAATGGATCTGTTAGGCTTGAGCCTTGATTATAGTTATGTAGCATATGATGATAATATGTATTACCAGCATAAAGGGATTGAAATGGGAAATGCAGCAGCAGTGGCAGTTGCTAATATAACAGTATTCCATGAAGTAAAAAACATTTTTAATAGACCTGCATTTGTTTTCTCAAAACGATTTTTGGATGATATTTTTATCATTCTTGACCAAACCGATATTCAAAATGTTAATACCTGGCTAACAGAAATCCTAAAACATAGGTACTTAAAATTTACATTCGAGGTAAAGAATCGGACTATTAACTTTCTTGATGTTACAGTTACCTTAAATGCATGTAATGAAATAACCACCGAGGTTTTTGTAAAGCCAATGTCCAAGCATTTATATCTTCATGAGAAATCTGATCATCCTACTCACCTAAAAAATTCTTTGTTTTATTCTCAAGGTCTTAGAATCATCAGATTATGTAGTGAATTTACAAACAGAATTAAACATTTGAAGGAACTGTATAGAAAATTTCTCGATAGAGGTTATTCTGATAGATTACTGTACCCAACTTATATTAACCTAATATACAAACAGAGAAAAAAGGTACTGAAACCGAACAAAGAACTTCTCATTTCTTGCCTCTCAAGGCAAAATCCCTCCATTTTAGAAAAATATAACATTTTAGAAAAATATAACATATCTACTGCAAATTATGAAGTAGCCAGAACCGAAAATAATACGTTTTTAGTATTCCCTTTTTACAAATGCATAAGTAGGTATAATCATACCATCAAAGATATAATATTAAAAAACCTAGCAGAAAACTCATTTCTTTTCTCATGTATTCAATATGAGCTGCCTATTGTATGAGAACGACTACAATAAAAAAGGCTTCTCAACAAAAGCTGCATCAAAAGGACTGAATAGTCAAGCACGGGCTAAGAAATAATTTAAGGTAGTCTTAACAAAAAGAGAAATATGCATTGACTCTCAGCAGTACACAATACTCAACTACGCATCATCATAACAGGTATATATGCTTGTGTATAGTCACAATGTCATGCTACGACGAAATATGATACGAAAAAGTTTTTTGCAAATATAAACTTGCAAAATAAAGTTAAGAGTAACAAAAGAGGTCACTATACTTATCTGTCAGGGAAACACCTTGCAACTTGCAGTTTTTGTGTGATACAGAACGACACACTAAAACAAAATGTTTGACATTTCCTACTACTGGGCTACTTGTGCAAACGATAATAATAACTAGAATTAACTCAAACTTCTTGTGTTTCTGTGTAACAATACTAGTTTGAATATAATGCATTGGTATATTTTTTCCTGTGTATAATTTCCTCAGCAAAATGTTCGGCAAAACTTGACGGAGCAAGAAAAGTAGTAATTACTTTCTACAACAAGGCTGCAACTGCTACCTGTATTATTTAGCTGTATATACAAATGCAACAGAAATATTATGCAACCAGTTATATAATAATATAATCTAACCAACTATGTAATAATAAAAGCTAGTAAATGCAAAAATTATTACGTTCTCATGGGCTAGTTATTAAGCCAGGTAACTACTAAGCTACTTGATCAAATTACAACGTGTCTGTCTGTCCATTTGTTCTTTCCTACTAGCATATTAGCTATGTATCAGCAGTTAAAATGGTTTTCTAAGGAACGCAAAAGAGAAAATGAAGCAATTTGAAATAGGGTTTTTGCATGCGTCAATTCAATACCCAAGTGACAAAAGCTACTAGGCTACTGTGCTACTTCCGTTTTCTCTACTCCCCACAGGGATAAAAGCAAAAGTAGAACATGATCACCAAAAATCATCATCTTCATCATTATCATCATCACACGAGGATTATATTGCGGGTGGTTAAACCATATTACACAGCTACATCTTTACTACTTCATACATAGCTACAAAACTAGTACTAATAAACGTTCATTAGTTTTTCTTACATTCTAACGGCTTCCGGAGGGAACATAACGTTTTGCATAAGATGATACCGTAGATCACCTCCGAGTAGCAGGTCCTGCACTAGAAACATGTCTTCCTCATCTGAAATAGAGTAACAAAACAGCATGGTAAGATTAGACGTACAATATATATTCCTTCTGAATCTTCCCTCCTCCATTTTTTATGCATGCTACAGGGAATAAGATTATCAATAGTGAAGTAGGCTGAAAAAGATAAAGTAAAGTAATAAAATTGTAACCTGGCGTTTAAAATGATGTATGTGCATACGTGTTAATATCTCTACTTTCTCAGAGAGAGAAAGAGAGTTGGGAAAAGGAGGACTGGTGATGATAATGGCATTAAAAAAGAAGAAAATTAACTTATTTTAGGCGGCTCAACCTTCATAAAACTCAAGTACATCATACAAGAGAGATAGTTCTTTTTATCAAAGAATGTTTCCCGCATCTCATCATCTCAACTAGCACCTGAGTACACTAAACACGACAGAGTATTAATGTGTAGCACCATTTTACTAATAAAAAGCAAAGTATTAACTTTTTACTTATATTTCTAGTACATATATGGCTTTATCATTAGCCCCCGTTTTTAAACAGGGTTTTTTCCCAACTTTTCAAACTTACTTGGTGCTAGTAAGAAACCATTCTCTTTTCCAGGAATTATAAAAAGTAGTGCAGATTATAGTGGTAGTAGTGATACTTCTTTTTGGAGTAGCTGTACACATCATACTTTTTTAATCCTCAACTTATGTATAAAATATAGGAGCAATGGTGTATAAAAATTTAAAAAATGGTAAAATGATAGAGTGATAGGTTACTGGTGCAAAATAAAACTCCATTCCAACTCTGTACTCTGAGTGCAAAGTGAGAGAGCAAGTGAACACTGTGCAGTTTTTTTGGTTGAATGGGTATTATGCATGTCAAAAAATGAGTTGTAAAATGAAGCATTTTTTGATTTGGTGAAGTGGCTTAGACAGCATTTTACTTGTTTCTTTGCTGGTACTGCTTCTGCTGCTGTCCCTAATTCACATCATCCATATAATTTAATGCAGGCAGGCATAAATGTACTATTGGCAGCACACACACTACACTTGTTTTATTCTAGTATGACGTGAAGTGAAAGTGGTCGTTGCTTTTTCCATTTCTCACATTTTCTTTCATGACACCAGCTTTTTTACTGGTAAAAGTACCCTATACAAATGTACTTTACTACTTGAACTCCCACACCCTCCCAGTTCTATATTTGTAATGGGTACATTCCCACTTCCAATTTGTGGAAATGCCTACTATTATTCCACCTTAGCTTGCACATTATAACGCATGAATAAGCCACATAGTCTTTCCCCCATTCTACCCATTCCCTTTTCTAATTGCCCACTTTTACCGAATAAGATTCATTAAATATTAAACGTTCCCTGGTTTTGCCCTCTTGTTTGTATCCTCAATCTTCATCTTTTTTTCTGAGAATATGCGCACGTTGTTGTATCCTGGTTTGTGTTTCTCATTTCATACTACTGCTGGCGACCAAAGCCACATTTTCTAAGCAAACCAGTGTTTAACGTTTTTGTCCATCCGTCTTTTATTTCACGTGTGTCGTGTGTGTGTTTTCTTTTTTTCAAAGGAAACGTCGTGTATGAATAGGCGAACTGGGAAAACACACAAATTACTAAAGCTGCTGCATAGTGGCAAGAAAGAGGAGAATGCGGGTGAATGGCTAAAAGATGAAAGTAAGATAGCAGAGGTAAAAAATTGTAACACGGAGTGAAGCAACTTTGTGTATACATTGGGTACAAGATGAAATGTTGAGTAGTACTTTTTAAAAACTTGAACCAAGTGCTCTATTTACCCAACTGGAAACATTTTCACTTAGTCCACGTTTATTTCATAGTGGATGCCGGACTTTTTCCAAAGAGTGCCAGTATGATTCATTTTCTACAGCAGCAGCAAGGACATTATCACTATTCAATAGAGCTGAGCCCCCAAGCGGTGTAGCAAATGATGTGCCTACCAATAATCGATAGATCTCAACGAGCAGTTAGAAAATCCAGAAAATACGTACACTGCAAGAAATGATTGATCTTGACTAAACAGAATAGCAACGACACCAGGAATGTTCCTATGCATTTTTCGTTAGCAAATGTATGAATAACAGGGTGACAAGATTAAAAAGGAATCAAAAGTAGGAAAACAACAAGTTTCTCTCTTTTGGCTTAAATAAATAGCATTGCATTTGGATATCAGAGTCAGTGTGCCAAATAAGCATTGCAAGATTGATTGATGTGCTAATGCGTTTTTGCAGACAGGAATGACATAGGTATAAAAATCGATTTAGGAAGTTCTTAGTGCTTCAGTAAAGGCTACTATCTAAAGCAGAGCATATTTTTTTTACATTTTTTTGCGTTTTTCTCAAACACCGGAACACTATCAGTCAACCGTTAGCAGAATTTTTGGATCATGGGAATCACAAACACCGCCACCAGAATTTCCTCCCTTGGTCAAAGTTTATCACGTTCAAAAAAACTTTTTTCTGGATTTTGCTCTCGCTCCAGAAGATGAAGATGAGAGCCAGAAGATCAAGTGTAACTGTTCAACTGTTGGTGAAATTAAATCAAAGTTAACTTGCCTGGAAGCCATTGACGTACACAAGGAAGAATTTTCATCTTAGATACTTTTTGGAAACAAGACCAGAACAGAGAATGATTATGTAGGGAACATATATCAACAGTCTAGAGAGTCTCCCTTAACGCAGAAAAACTTGTTAATGAAGGAAACGAAAAACTTGCCTATGGTATTGTTATGATTAAAATTTCAAAGTATTTCTAGCGCAAGGAAGAGAAGATCTACTACATGTTGTAGTTCTCATAGTGCTGCAGGACCTAGATTATTATTGCTCATTTACACACAATCTCCGCGCTTTATAATTTGAGAGCTTTGGGAAGAAAAAAAGTTGAAACTTTTCTTGACTAAAAGTAGTGCAAATGAAAAAATAATCCGGAAAAAAATTTGCCGTAAAGCGAAGTTACCTTAACTTAAGCAGCTGAAATAAAGTATTTTTTACATGCGACCTCTAGCAAGTTATGAGTTCGGATTTTGGTATGGTTTTGATAGATAAGGTTCTTATTTGAAATTGAAATTACTTTCTATTCCGCCATTCATTGTACATGGCTTGGCAAGATTTAACAATTTGGAAACGGTAGTTTAAACCAAGTTAATAGACGGACGGACAACAACAGAGGGTCTAACTCTAAAAATGTTTTGTCTATGCGTGTAATAAATATGCTTTAAAACTTTTCCTAGCGCTCATTACCGTCGTCATCGGGAAACTTGCCAAGTTATGAAGTCAATTTTCTTGTCAGAAAATTTCGGGATAATAATTCCGACATAGTTTTTATATCCCATTTTTGACAGCAGTACTTGTTTTCCTTGTTTAAATAAAAAATGCCCTAAACAACAACAACAGTTTGCAGTTTTAGAGTGTGTATGTATCTTACATACACTCTATCATATGCCATTATTAGAAGCAAGTCAACACACTTCATCATCTTTCATCACCAAGAAATGCATTATTAGAAAGTTTAACAACAAAATCGTAAACAAAGTAGGTCTGGTTTCGATTTATCCATCGCAGTCATCTATCTTACAGAAAAGGACCTTTTGCCTTTCCTATTAAACATAGCGGACTATTTTTCTACTTTGTTTACAGCGCAAGCCAAGCGTTTAGACATTTTGCATGAATTTTGCTTTCACCAATGTTCATTATGTCTATATGCCTATCTTGATAAATTAAAGTTATAGGAATCAGTAGTTATTATTAAGAGTAAGACTGACAACAACAACAACTGAACAGCTCATTATTTATTACGACAAATAAAATTAAACGTTACCTAGCCAATTAACTAAATTTTCAAAAACATTTCGGCTTTATTATAATTGTGTTGTGCAAGTTATATTACAAAAGATATTCGTAACAGATTGTTACATCATACCATTTTGAAGTGTACGCAAAAACAATGTCGCTGCTTGAATAAGAACTGGTACCAAATCAAAGTCATATTGGGAAAGCTACTCGGGAAAGGTATACTGTTTCTGACTTTATTTACGTCGTACGCTATTACGATTCACATTTTGCGCTTCATTAAAACTGATAATGTCAGTTGAAATATCCAAACATAAATTGTAAATGTTTTTCCGCTTGTCATTTCCTGTAATATTATATTCTTCATTTTAATAGTTGACTTGATAATACATTTCTTAGTTTATAAATTAATACGTTACATCACTACATCCGCAACAGTAAATAGGCTGAACCTGTTCCAAAAGTGCTTTTACAGAATGTAAAATACCATCACTGGAATTGTGTCGGTTGTTTCAAAATATATTATTTATTAATCAGGATAAATATTTAAGCTACTATTGGCTCGTTCAATCACAATAGCCTGTTTTCCTTTCGGCATACGCTCCTTCACCATTTTCCAGACGTTTTTCCACAATGTCTCATAAAACTTGGCCAATAAACATGCGTAGATTAAGACTACTTTCAATTTCGTGGAGTTTAATACATCATGAAATGTACTTGTTTGAAAACATACTAATGAAGGAATAGCATGAATTGGTGTGCTACAAGATCATCTTAACTTTAACCATTTATTGCGTGTTCCATTATCATAGGAAAACCTTTCTAGCTGCGTATTGCGTATCTAATATTTAATTAATATGCTCGCGTACTTTTTGTGCGTGTGTAACTTTTCTCTGGAAGCCTGTCGAGTTGTTTCTATTTTGTTTTTACTGTAGAAAGAAAATTGAATACAATCGTAGACCATTTATGTATACACGTGTAGAGAAGTGCTCATAGCACCGCCTCAGAATCCACCATTTTCCTGTTTTAAGGAAGCGGAAGCTGATTTAATTTCCATGTCGTTTCTTTGCCTCCCTCTCATCCAAAAATTACAAAAGTTTACCGTGTACAAAATCCAAGTCCCTAAGATTAAGGAGTGTTTAATCATTCATGTACCCAAAGAAAAGTTGAATAATTGATATTCTGGGACTATGCCGTTTAGAATGTGTATGCACAAGTTTAGTAATAGTTTAGCATGTGTAGCAGGTAAAGGTAAACTAACCATCTTAGAGTTAGGCCTGCAAGAAAATGTATATTTATTTTAAAAGTACAAGTATCAGCAACATTGCTCAGAATTAGCTTTAAAATCCCAAATGACTTGAGCAAAAAACATGTTTATAACGTTCTGTTCAAATTTTATTGCATCTTCTCGTGTCTGCCATTCTGATATAATATGGCATGACAAACCAGTACATCGTACGAATAACATGAATTGGATAAGACGAAAAATGTCACAGTGAATTTGTCCGCATTATCTAAATGTTTTGATTTTCGACAATACATTAAAATGTAAACATAGCAGTGTATATCTGCATAATGAATATTAATTTTGGAATGCTAATAAGAGCTTAAATGTCGATTGGTTTCCTGTGAATGAACGACTAACGTACGAAACGTTACCAGTAAAACTTCAATTTTATAACGAATAATCTAAAAACTTGCTAATGCTAAACCATAATACTTTGACCTTTGTCGTATGATCATTATAGTTGATATACATTTGCTATGCCCACACAAGTTCATTAAAATGCTGTCTTTTATATTTGTTATCTTTGCTGTTATAGTTGTCACATTTGCTCCAGAAAAAATGAAAAGAAGCATTAATATCATTTGCACATAAAAAGTAAGAAACAACTTTTTGCCTTTTCCAACAATTTAATGAGAGGATTCCCTAGCTGATGATGATAGTTTTGTTTGGCTTAACGAAGTCATTCTCGTTTATATTCATAAAAAATGTGGTTGGCTGTACTAGGAAACTCATTAATATTAAATTGCATTAATATTTCTACTTCGCAGTCTACAAGTCTGTATAACAACTTGAATTCTTGACAAAAAATGCTTCTCTTTTTCTTTCAAATATGAATAGTCTCATTCAAACCAAAGTAAAATTTAATTAAAGGATTAATTATACAGTTTGACTTGATGTACTTTTTAAGCGGACATTCTGTGGCTGGAGTAATGATTTGTAACACTGTACATCCTGCCGCGTACAAATGTCATTTTAAAGTGGGTAAGTGAAAATCCGTGTTTAGAGAAAGAATGGTTGATACATACCAGTTTTACATTTATCACTCCATTAATATCAAATGCTTCACATAGACAGACATAACAAACATAGTGAAAGCTTTTACTTTTCACCAAGTGAAAATTGTCTGCTGACACTGTTGAAAAATACAACGAGAAACTTTGTACAGCTACATAAAACCTATATATCATTATCACTACCTACATAATACAAGTACTATTATATGCAACAAAAATAAAATTACGTATGCACCCTTTCACATTCAACATTATTTGCTGTTATTGTAGGGAAAAGCCGTGAGTACAACATGGCATTTTAATATTTGTTACGTTTTGCAGCTTTCTTGCATCATGCTTGTTAGTTAACCTTAGAATACCCAAAGCTTTCAAGCTTTCTTTGTACAGTTGGCTTGGTTGACAAATACCCCAATGATGATTGCAAGGTCAAAAGCATAAAGCCTCATTTTCTAGTCTGTTTAAGTTCTTTATATTATGCCAACCAAAAAATAACGTTTCCAAGTTATACTTATGACACTTTTTTTGTATCCAGACTCATGTTGCGGAAATGATTGCACTGGGAAAAAGGAAAAAAGATGGTGGGCAATGTCACAGTCAACTTGTGTTCAATCCATTTTTGCCTGCCCACATGCAGAGAGGGGAAAATTTGCGGTTGAAGAAATGCGGATGAAAGAGGACTAGAAAAAAGTTGTGTATAATTTTGTAAAAATACATAATATGCATATGTAACAACTCATATCTGACTGATCCAACATATTTTTTAAAGAGTTTTTTGTACACATTAGCAATATTTTCTGAAGCATTCAAATCAGCACAGAAGAGCGTGGGATATTTTTCGTCGAAAAAAATTTAGCTAGTCTCTGTTGTACCTTGGCTAATCAAAACAGATTGTGAATTTGTAGTAAAAAATACTAAACTTTTCTTTACTAATTTGTCTAGCATTCTAGATATTTTATAAAAGTGGTAAAGCTTTTTTGGTTGCAGAAAGCCCCATTTTTGCCGTTTGGCAATGATGAAGCAGCAAAAATTGGTTGATTTGCAAAACAACGTGTGGGCAAACTGCCTACACAACCAAACAATTTTTGCATATTCTGCTCAAAAAAGTTTTCTCCTTTAACATTTTTAGCTGTTGAACATGTTTTGTTTGGGTTTTCAGTAATCACCATCATCATCATCAGTCACTAAATTACAATTGTATTTTGCAAGTTGAAAACTGGGTAGGCCAAAATGCAGAAAAGTGGGAGAGAAGGTCAACTACTAACTAGTTTACTAGTTGTATCTCAGACTCAACTTACCGTGAAACGAGAACCACAAATTGACCAGGAACGGATGGTCCAGCTGCGTTAGAATTTCAATTTCCCTGAGCACATTGCGAAGGGCGTCCCTCTCAAAGCAGACCGCTTTGCTCATGTACTTCATTGCGTACATTTGTCCAGTATCCTTTTTCTGTACGATGCATACCTACAAATAAAGGAAAAAAGTAAATGACCAAGTGACCAATATGCTTTATATGACAGGACCATTTCTTTTTCAACAAGTTTACAACTTCCTGTCACACAAATACAAATTGTGGGCTTACGACACACTCTAACAATTGTTATGAGTAGTTTGTCATTCAAGTCAAGTGCCACATAGGTACATGTGCTAAAATTTGGGTTTGGCGTGAAAGAAGACATTATCACAACGGAAAATTATACTTGTCTACATTTTTCTGATATTTTTAGGCAAATTTTAGTTTGACGTGAACCTCGGCTTTTGTAGTTCGGGTTCTTATGAAAAATCCCACACTAAAAATGTAACATGAGAAGAGTGCATGAGACGTATGCCGACATTTCTAAGAAACTGTGAGTTTTTCCTTTTTAGTAAAAACCACTGTGCAAGTTGAAGACTAACAAATCACCCGAGTTTCAGTTTTCTATGGTATTTGCTTTATCTACCAGTAAATCTTTCATTCATATAATGTTACAAAATGTTCTACTAACAAAACGTCTGTAAAAAGTGAGTGTAACGGAAAGTTGTTGTACAATCGTTTTGAAGGGAAACTAATGGGTTTCGGCTTGAGAAACACTCAAAAATAAGTTTTTAAAACGGATTGGAGATTTACGTCTACCATTCCATTAAAAGGATGTGTGATCCCCCCGTGCTTTATTGGTAATTGATGGTATGCAGAGCAGAGGGAATATTATAAAAATTAGTTTGTGTTTGAAAATGCGCTTGTCAACGAGAAGTAGTTTCCTGTATAATTTTTTTGTAAGGAGGTCAGATACGCATTAAAATATTATGCGCAGTGGTGGTAATATTTACATATTTTTGCGTGGGTTTCCTTTCCTTCTTCTATATACTTTTACATGATGATGACATGGCACAAAAATAATAATGTTTCAAAAAAAACTTCGATTCCGTTTCAGAGAAAATTTTCCACTGGGTAAGCAAAGAAAGCGGCTGTATGCTCCAGTAGACACGTCCCTTATATTGAAAGTTTGCAAGTAAAAACAATTCCCTGCTGAGGTTTATGAGAGAACGTGAACTTGCATATTATTCGTTTTGTAAGGCCACTACTTTCTTGTTCTCTGTGGTGAGCATTTACAAAAACTGCGCTGAATACTCTGTGTTTACAATCCGGCAATTTACATGTCTTTTTTGAAGAAACATGCAAAAACTTGGCAGGATGCTTGGATGGGAAATTGGTGAAAGAAAGTTAAAAAAGAAGTCTTACCTTTCCAAAGCTTCCCTTTCCAATGGCACGTAGTATTTGGAAGTGGTCAAAATTAACTGAAAATATTGAACAAATAGTGCTGTTATCATGAGAATAATGCGAATATTGTGTGTTTTGTTGTGGCTCATGGCTCATCATGGCTTGTGTTTGCAAGAAGAATGCGTGGGAATGTAAAATGATGACCAAGGAAAAAGTCTTGGATTATCCACAGATGGTCTTATGATGAACTAATTGTTTCAGTTACCTGTTTATCTGCCCTATAATTCAGTACTTATATGGTTTATATGTTGATCTAACGTTTCAGTGATTTTGATTCTTTCTGACAGGTATTTCTTCCACATTTAATTGAGAATACGTTGAAGGGAGGAGGACTATGCTGCATGGTTTTGTTCTAAGTTTTGAGAATGGAGGTTACTGCGTAATTCTAGCTTTTAACGTTTTTATTGTTTAATACATGCTTAGAAAAAGTAGAACCATCCTTTTTTGGCAGATTTTTCTTTGCACTAAAGCATCCCAAATACACCGTGCATACTTTTTGCGTAAAAAAGTAGGACAAACGCAAAAAAACAACGCATTCATAGTAAAGAGATGTTTCCATGTTTCATCATTTAAAACTTGGGGTTTGTACATTATGAAAAAACGGGTAGAAGGGATGTAATGCGTAGTTGCGCGTTCCTGTTAGAGTGAATACATACCTATTGTACGGATAGCGGTGTGAGAAAGGTTCGCCAAAGTTTTACTCTGGGCTTTTTTATTTCTGGATATTTACACGAGGGCGTAACAACAATGACAAAGTGTGAGATAAAATGTGTTTGACGACATCAGATTCATTAATTGTCATAGAAAACAGAAGTTGTCCGTAAAGATTAATTGCGCTCACAGACATTTGATAATTGATTCAAAGAGCCACTTACTATTAGTTTCTAACTTTGAAGATCGAGCTTAACGTTTCATAAAATTGTTTGCCCCATCATGCTGTCAGAATGGGCCATTGTGTAGCTAAAAACCTTTGTCATCTCTTTATATAGATCAATCGCAGTCCTTTGAACACCAAGTAAATTCCTTTAACGTTAAAGAGTGTTCGGAATTTCAAGGAATTCAGATGATCGCAATGTTGAAATTGTATCGCAAACCCTTTGAATACAACACAAAATGTAACTCACAATGAGCAATTTCAGAGAATTCACAGATAACTAATAGGTAGTAATTTAAAATTCTTAAGTATTAAGGCCGGGATACAAGCCAATTTCATACAATCAATACAATTTCCTAAACGCTGCTAAACTTCCCAATAATTCCTTTTCAACGTATTTTGTAAATTATACGCAACGTTTGCTATGAATATAAATAAGCCTGCCACTCCTATTGAATATTGAATCCTTTTTCTTTTTCCAAGTTGAATTGTGAAATAAATAATACAAAAGATCTGGTACATTCCCTGGTAAAAAAAATCCTCACATGTTTTGTATGTATGCCATTAAATTAAAGAGTCGAAGTAAAGGAAAAGTTCGGCTTCATGTTTTTCAATAGCCAAAATTAAGCATTTATTAAAAAGTTTGCTAGACTTTTCCCAGAAATTGTGTATGCATGAATGAAAGTGAATAAGACGAAGGAAAATGGAAAAAAGAGAATGAAACGCACGATCAGTAGAAAAGTATGACAGCATTGTAAAAAAATCAGCCTCATTTCCCATAACTGACTGGCTTGACAATAAAACGGAGTTTTTTTTCAAGAGCGACAATACAAACAGCGCAGCAGCAAGCCCTGATTTTCGGAACCATTTAATGCCGCCATTTAATCATTCGTAGAAACGGAATTATATACCTGTTTCATCCTTTTCATCCAGCGCACGTTTTATATAAGTTGCTATAAATAACTACACAGTTTTTGTTTGACGATGGTTGGTCACCCTCAAAACTTTCAAGTTGGCTTTTTAAAACAGCTAAATGTTTATCTACCTAATCAATTATGCAAATATGCAAAAGCTTGATTTTCCCATCCCACGTACAAATCATTTACAGAGTTGTCCTTCAACCATTCATTTTGTCAGAAAGTAAAAGCAATAATTGATAAAGAACTTTGTATGGGAACAATATAAACGGATGTGTCACTCAGGCAGTATGAACAAAGCGTGAAAACTTATAATGGAATTTATATGATGAGGTACAACATCTCTTCTGGGATTTCTTTATCTTGTCCTTATTCTGTCGTTGTAAGACTTTTTAGGTAGTTTTTACTTGCCTCAACACTCTCTTTGTGGCATTTAAGCACACGCTAAAAATACACCATTGTGATGGTAATGTCAATTGGTGCACACCCACGACACAGAGCGTGACAACAATGAGAAGAACGTTTCCTGTTGGTGATGTGATGAGGTGCTATTGTTGCGTATAATGAAGCCCAGTAGTATAGTGTTTGAACTAAGCCGAAAAACTTAAGCTGCCTGCCTACTTCCACAAGTTAATTATCTTCAACCAATGCCAAGCATCCATTTCTTGTCTCTGGGTAAAAAAAGTCATAAGTATTTCATCTCTCTCTCTCTGCTAACTTAAACTTCATCATCAAATCTCTATTCTTTTTTCTTGAGATTTTTTTCTTTCCACTTCCTGCTTGGTGTAATGTGTAATGCTACAAAAACCTAAAACAGCCATCCGATCCCTGCCTCGTTGAATACCCCATTTTTTCATGGATTCTTACTTCCTTGTGCTTTTTAAACAACTCTCTTGGAAGAAAGTTTGCACAGAGTAGAAAACCCACACGTTTGATTGTATTATGCAAATGACTTAATTAAGAGACGTAGCTACTTTACAAAATTGCTTGCACTGTCTTGTCCTGTCTCCTTAAACAATATCTCATCAAGCTCACTACTATCAACTGGTTTCTTGCGGTTTTTGTAGTACTTTGTTTTAGGCTATAAATAAATTCTACTCGTAGATCACTTGTCTTACTTCTAGTTTGCTTGTTTAACTTATTTTGCTATTTTCTTGGTATGACCAAGCTTCAAATGCTGTGTATTCAATTTTGAACAAGTAAATATTAATGAGTTTGCTCTAATATTAGGAATATATTTTCAAATACCTCATTAAACCAAATATAAATTTGCTATGCTTTGAAAAAATAGAAAGCTAAGCAAAGACTTTTCTGGGGTAAATTGTGCGCCAAACAATTGAACAAGAAAGCTGGTCAACTTGGGTCAATTTTGGGGCAAAAATATTACCCAGTTTGTGTGCCGATCCTTAAAAATGTAAATATAAAGCTTAGCATAAAGCATTCATTTTGATTTTCTGTGTTTGTGATTTGGGTGGAACTTGGAACAAGGCGTTTTCCTTTTCCTCCAAAGAGCTAAACAAATACACCAAATATCCAAAACCTCTAAACCTGCACATAGCCCTGCGACATGATGCCGCACGTCAAGTATCTAATTTAGAAGCCTGTTTTGCACACAAACTTAGTTTTGGGAAAAACATTAGATGCTTTTGGTAAGAAACTATGCCTGTTAAAACAATTATCCATGCAGAAAATATGTGTGCTCACTGCTCACTTATTCACAGCAAATCAGGTCTAGTCCTTGGGGAAAAGGTTTGGGGTGAGTTTTCCACGGAATTGGAATTCGACTCAGTGTCTCACGAAAAACGTGAATGGTAAAATAGGGCTTGTACATGTTCCTCTCTATATGTTTTGCAGCTGCTGTGCATGATTTCGCATAACATTAGTTTTCTCCTGCCATTTCTCCCAGTGTACTGCTTGTGTGCACAATCAAAGAATGCACACACAGCTCCAGTTTGACTATGTCCAACAAAATTGATTTTTTTTCCTTTTTGCTTTCCAAAATATCAAGTATGTGACAACACGGGACAAAGCAAAATTAAAATTATTTCCGAAATGAAATGTTTGTCCTTGTAGTTGCAATGTCCGGTTTCCCTATTCTCTATGTAGGTATGTGATTGTGTGTCTACCACTTTGAAATAAAAACGATGAGCTTTGCTATTATTGCTATCTCACCGTTACTTGCTGTTGTACGCTTTCTCCATATTTGATGTTCCTTTACCTACACAGCTTTTTATAGAACCAAAAAGAAACTTTTGATGAAACTATTTTCACTTGGTTGGTTTTCTTTTTCATCGCATATCGCGCGGCGAAAAATGCAAAATGTTTCAGGGCAAAAACGGCGGCGGGTGAGAAGGGCAGATGAATAAACGCTTGTTTGCTTTACGCACGTATGCATGCATGGCAGAGCAGAAAAATATTTTTGGGTCGATGTTTTCATTTCTACTCTGTCTCCATAAGATATTCGTCAAGAGACATAGATGCTGTGAATATAGAAGGATTGAGATGTTTGTGTAGTGCATACTTAACATTGTGGTTTGTGGAGTAGAGAGGCGTGTGTGTCTGCACTCCTTCAATTCCTCCACAGTGCATTTTCAATTTTTCACCACCCTATTTTGTATATTCCTGGAGTATAAATATATTGCCTGTTTGCCCAAAACAAAATAAAAGTGGTCACGGGTATGGCATTTGGCGATGGCAAAATTGGTTAGCCTTGTCATTCTTTTGCTGCGACTCTTGTATGTGCTGTCAAATAAAATACGTTCATAAATACGTCCTAGCTCTCTCATCTCTTTCTCTACTCCATGTACACAGCAGCAGAGAGAGTGTGGGTTCTGTTATCCAAAATGCACATCTTGTCATCATCATGACAGGAGGAGACATAAAGGATGGCCATAAAAGAAGATGCAAAGGGTCATTTCAAATTAATTAAATATTCTGTTCATAGTTATACGCACATAGTCCAAGCTCTCATCTCATCGTTCACTCCCCATCACCAACGCTCGACCATCACAAAATGCTTATCGTCTGTCACCAAATTTTCGCAACAGCCAGCTCCTATGAACAGATCTTGCTCTAGCTTTCTCTGTGCTTGGCACACAAGCTTATTTGTGCAAGAATTCGCGCAGCTCTCACCTAACATGAATTTGAACTAATTCCAGCTTTAAGTACGCTGGAATTTTTGTCGATATCATAAATCTTGAATGGACTTTTTCTGTACCCCACAAGTTTTACTGCGTGTCGAAGACAAGTCAACTTGAAAATGTTACTCTGCGCCATATTATAGCCGCCTGGAATTCTCCTGCTATCGCATTTGGTCTCCCTGTTCACATTGCTCATTTCAACAATCAACCTTTCCATTTTCTAGTCTGGAGAGTCAAGAGCGTTTAAATCATGTACTAAAATGCGCTACCCTTGTATTTTGGATATTTTCCACTGGAATACAAAATACAAACCGAATTTTAGGTATCAGAGAGATGTGGATAATTGGCTTATGTGTCAGGCAGCGTAGTGGAGAAGCGGCACACAACGCCATGTTGGTGTTAGAATCATGCATCTTCAATAACATGAAGGGAAGACAATGAATTATAAATGCGACATGGCTTTCCCTTTTCTCTCCTTTTTATGCAGCAATCCAAAAACGGCTCATAAATAAGCGTGTATACATAATCTATAGTGAAAGCACATATACAATATCCTTTCTCCATGCTTTTTTGTGTTGTCTATTATTAGTTGCATTGCAAAGCATAAAATATTCTAGTTGATCACAAAACCTGGTTTACTATAATTCCTTTCTTGTTTTCACCATCCTTTCACTACAAACTATAAATCCATACCAAAATAGCAATAGCCACAGTTTGAGATTTACTTGAGATACAACCAGAAAAGAAAGCGAGTAGAGTAGAGAATGTAATATATTTCAGTATATAAGCCAGAGCAGTAAATTGTTGTCACGGTTCAGCACACCAAGTAATCGCCGCGCTTGACCAAAAATATTTTTCAATTTTACGGTAGATAGACAGGTACACGCTACCGTACAACTAGAAATGGCACAGAGCTCTGCAGAGAGAAAAAGAGAAAAGCTAGCATTTTTTCAGGTTGGAGGAAACATCCTCTAGAGCTTCCTTTTCCTACTTTCTCTTTCCAATATTGCATTCCAATTTAGCTGACTTGTTAGCACTTGTACTATAGCATGCATGATATGATCATGTATTCTTCTGCTTGGCAAAAAAATAATGAGCCATGCTGGCTTTCCATTGACAAGCATTGTTTTTCAGATTATATTATTATGTACGTGTTTCGTTTGAATGAGTTATATGAGAATTTGTATAAAACAAGCTCTGGTTGGAATTTCTGGAAGAGCGACCACTGCAAAAGCAGCCAATATTATTGAAACAAGCTCTCTGACAAAAGCTTTTTAAAAACGAGGAAGCACAAAAGGTCCGATACAACTTATGTTGTTGCGTGGTACAATAAAGGGGCTTACTGGATGGGCTACAAAACATTGATGTCAACATCGTGTTCAAGGATCTTATAATAAGTGGTTATTTATAAAGTGATCCTTTATCATCGTATAATATGCAATAAAACGAATCCCTTGGACTTGCGGTTAGTACAAAACATTAGCTTTGAAAATCTCCGAACATAAATACCAGCTTGGAGTACTACTCAGATTGACCGTATAGCTGTAAGAACAAGCGCAAAATAAAAATCGCCAGTTTGGTTGCAGCTCAGTTGATGAAGCCAGATAAAGAGATGTTTTATTATATTAGATCCGTTCAGGTTTGTGTTCCTGCATCCTACTAGCAATGTAAAGCCTTACAAATTGTGATATCATCTTCTCTGCTAAATTGCGTTACGACCGATTACGTCAGATTTCGATGCAAACACTTCCTATGCAATTTAAACTAAACTGCAAAGACTAAGGTACTATACATTTAACTAACATCCAATAACAAACGTGTGGACACACACTTTAATTGTTAGCGACAATGTAGACGCTTACTTATATCTGCTTTCTATTTGTTATTAGTTATTAGCTCGCTGCTTTAGCACTGCTCGTGTGTCTGAGGCGCTTGATTCGGAAAAAAACTTAGAAAAGGGAAATGGAGAGGGGACTTGGGACAAAGAATGAGGGGAAGAAACGAGGAAAGAATTCGGCTGGAGGAGGAGGATTCGAGGAGGATAAATTGAATCAGCTGACCCAGGAGGAAAATGGAGAGGACGAGAAGATCGGACACGTTGAAAATGTCATTTTCGACATAAGCGACCTGGAAGGATTGGGAATAATGGAGGAAGTGGATGGAGGAGGATGGGACGATATAAGTCAGCATTCGATTGGGGATGAAGTTACCAAGTTTGATGATAAGAATGAAGAGTTCATCAAGAGGCCTTCTGTTGAGCCACCTGCACACTTCTTCAATCCATGTTTAATCTTAGTGGAAGTGGGTAGCTCTTGTTTTGACAAGGAGAAGCATAAGGAGCCAGAATCCGTAATTAAGAATAACCCAAAAGGAGAACCCTCCAGTCTCTTTGTATGTCAGGAAAGGCACTCCGTAGTGCACTCCTACTTCCCCTGTCCCTCATGCGGGAAGATACTTGCTACAAAGACGACACTTAACAGACATTTGAAGGGTCACTCGGATCAACGTCCGTTTTCCTGTGATCAGTGCCTACGAAGTTTTGTTCAAAAGTCAGAGCTTAGTCGCCATCTTCTTATTCATACTGGTAAGTTCTGATTTTGATTCAATACTTAGTGAATTAGTCCATTTATTATTTACAAGTTTCCAACATAATCTGTGGTTTCTTCTAGGCGAGCGACCTTTCAGGTGTGCACTCTGCAAAAAAACATTTCGTCAAAAAGCTCATCTCGAACGTCACCTGAAAACATATCACAAACAGCCCAACGACGCAGCGAAAACTATTGCAAACGGATAAATTTCGTTGAGAAATTTACATATGTTTATCTATATTGTTGTTTCTATTATGATTTTTGTTTTATTTTTAGTAATTTTTAACAGTTTTAACCGTTGATAAAGCTTTTGTCTTGTATTAAACTAGTCAAAGAATGCAAACGAACAAATTGAAAATGCAAATTTCATTAAGTACCCAAACTGTAGTATTTTTATGTATTTTTGAGAAAAAACAGGATTGAAATTCATGGCTCAGTTTCACCCTATTTATATAGTCCCCAAGTGTAAAAAAAATTGTGGCTGACACAACTCCAAGAAAACTGTAAGAAAATTGTTCTTTGTTTTACTAAACGAGACAAAGGGAAAATTTCATTACCCATTCATCGGAACAATTGTGTGGCTTTTTAAGCATAACAAGTTCCGGTTAGGGAAGTGAACTATCTTAGGATTTGATACAACGGTCACTGAAGTCGGAACACCAGATTAAAAATCGTAAAGTCGCTCCTTCGTTGGCTATAACCACGGAATCGCAGTAGTGCAGGTGGAAACACTACCTCGTTTTGAAAACGTACCAGTACCAAAACAGCAGGACAAAAAACTGTTAAAAAGCTCAAAGTGGAAATATTGGTACGTTCAGCTCAAGTTTTTACTATATTTCTCCAGTCTATATTTTCTTTGTCTGTGTGAAACGCAACAAAAGCTCCTGCACACCTAGTTCAACTTTTACCCTCGTTTACATTGAAGCTCTGTAGTATTATGTATACTCACTCTACCGAATATACCAAAACCAAACTTTTACATGAAAGAAAATTCCTGATAAATGATGCATACACCACACCGTGTAATTTTCCATTTCAATTATGCTCAGCGCTTTATCAAAAATGAACACGCTATTGCTATCTACACATATAAATTGTCTTGTAGTTTTTTGCCTTTTTGCAAAAATTGCGATTCTCGGTTGGATACAAATTTATATGTTATCTACCTACTCACTACATACGACTACATTATCAAATGCATGGTTGGCGATATGCTTTTTGTATGCTTTTTGTGCATGCAAATAATATTGCTTGAGTAAACAGGAAATGAAGCGCATGCCAACAGAGTAAAAGGGTAGCGCAGCGGTATAGTTTGCAAACAAGCGCGCACTTTTGACCCAACATTGATCTTTGTGCGAGCTCAATTGGCTCTGTGGTATGTTCTGCAAAATAACGGTTTTCTAAAACATGCTGCTTAACTATTTTTATACGCAATAACGATCTTGTGCAGGTTCACACCTAATCATTTTATCAACACGACATTTATGATGGCCAATCGATTGACCCAAGCATATAAGTTGAAAGATGTCCGTGCATCCGTTCAAAAGTTAGAACACACGCCCTTTTTATATGCATTGCCATCATCAAGCTCAGCAGCACTCTCACCACAAAATTCGACTTCTAAGCAAACATTATAAATAAACATAAACAAGTTTGTTTTCTTACTTCAATCGACAAAGCCATTCGTCTTTCAACCATATAAGTAGGCATCACGCACACCTAGAGACCAATAAACTTTTTCTATGCTACTATTTATAGTATTGTATTTAGTTTTTGCATTCTTGGGAATTCCAAGTTGGAACATGCATGCATAAAGAGTTCATGTTATAGTCAAAAGTTTCTGCTTCACTGGAATATGATAAAACCATTTAATGCTTGGATTTAAAGTTTTGAATGAGGGATTGGTCCTCTACTCTCCTCTAAATCCATATGATTTCCTTGTAAAACTAAAACTTGCACGGTTTATTGGCAACGTGTCGACAAGAAGCGATAAAACGTATAGTTATGAGAACTCTTACAAACTTTCATAATTTTTCGGTCAGTAGCTTTGATATAGATAGGAGTTTTTATAGAAAATGCATGAAACTTTTGAAACTTTACGAAATGCCTATGAATAAATGTGCTATAACTAAACTGTATCAAAGTCCCACTGAATAGTTTTCCCTCAACGCAGAGAAACCTTCACAAGCCAACATAGTAATGTAGTTATGCAATAATTATGGTAACTAATCAGCAGGGTACGATATAATTCCACCACTTTTTGGAAAAAGAGCAATTCCAAACTAACGTTATGGCAATATTAGATCAGTGCTTTAGTGCGATTTGGCAGAGTTCGCCTATGCGTAGTAGTAAAATGTGACTTGTGCGTGCTAAACAAATTCACCCGTGTGTATCTGTCTGTAATTATAAGTTGTACAAAAAAGCCTGTCTCAGAAGATCCAATTTCTACGCATCGAATTTGTTCAAAATTACATCATGCAATGCGCTGGGTGCTTTTATATAGCAGCAAAAAGTTTCCTTTTAAAAATATACCATTACAAACATTAGCATCTATAGTTGCCTTACTAGCGGCTGGAAAATTGCTATGAATTACCTGCATGAATGTTTCATGGGCACACGCTTACGTATCACACGCTATTTCTTTCACTTGATCCTATTGACGAAGTGAAAAGAATCAGCAGAATGTAGGAATGTATCTCCTGGGATACTAGCCCAACCTGGTACAGACCTGGTACCCTCGTCATCACTGCTACCGCAAGCAAGTGATCAATTTTTGAAAGTGGCTGTTGTAAGTCAGGCTGATTACCATTTTCATCTCACTACTGCCTACCGCACGCTACAAATAGGATTGTATCGTAAAAATGTGTGTAAATGTAAATTTTGTAAATAGATCAGATAAAAAAGTTTCTACTTTTTCCCTTTCTTTCTTTTGCGAGTAGATGGAAGAGAAGTATAAAAAATATTTAATGCAATTCAGCAAAGAAATGGGAAATTCGGTCTGCACTAGAACAATTTAAGAAACTCATAAATCTAAACATCTCTACCTTGCACTTCATATACTCGGTCGGTCGGTGGGTGTTACTTTTATGGCGTTGTTTCTCAAGTTTATTATCGTAGCGAACTATTGTGGTGCAGAAATGAGTTATGGCTTGCTAAATGCTGTAATGTTTAATTTATTTTTCACCTTACTTCCGGTGTCACGGAATGTTGTATGAAATGTGCAAGTGGGTTTTGATTTCCAGGCCGATTTGAGATTTGGAATGTCGGCAACTCTGAAATTTAAGCGTACCTCTCCCACTCACACGCCCACATACAACCATACAATCAAAAATCTACTGTGTATTTATTTTGTGAACGGAAATTGCGGAAAGAAAAGCTACTTAATTACACAATTATTATATCAGTCAATGTTCTAAAGGGCAAAAATTAATTTTAATAAAAGTTAAAAATCATTAAAAACGAAGCAACCTTTAGTATTTCACCCAACAACTTACATCCTACCTCCTATCTACCTTTTTTGTACTTACAAGAATCATAGAAATAAAGCCAATCACGGAACAATCACAATAATAAAATACTTTGAATTCTATTTCATTTTGTTCTCATGCATAAAAACGAGACTTTTACAATCTAATTGAGCTCCATTTCAACGACTTTCCATTTTCGGCTATACTGCCGGAAGTGTAAGAAAGGGCAAAGACATTCTTTTGTATTTTTTTCTGTCAAGCAAACCAACCAAAGTATAATTTCCTACAAACTTTGAAGTGGCTCTCAATATACAAGTTTCGCATTGGTTTATTCCTTGTTGCAAAAAACAAACACACACGCCCTGTAAAAGTGTTCCCGGAAAAGCTTACTTTTTTCATGCCATTATTTTGTAAACGGTTGTAAAACCCCTTTATATATCCCATTGTTTTGTGGATGATGCACACACACAATTACTAAACCCCAGAAAAAAACAATTTTCACAGAAGAAAAGTTCAGCAGAAAGAAAAAAATACCATATCTATCTTATAATATGATTATATTACATTGTTTATGTATTGATATAAACGATTTCATGCAAGTTTATTGAAGAGTGTTCTTCCCGGGTATTACTATTATTGCCGCATGAATGCATGTATATATTTTTATTCCTGACAAAGTCATTCCAGTCTTGTCCTTCATTGCCGCAAGGTACGAAAAATGGTTCAATAAATTTGAGGCTAGGAATGCGACAATGATCGATGGCAGTAAGAGCTGGCTTGGCTTTGGAATGCTTTTTATATTAACTTGCTGGAAAAATACGACAAACAATAAGGAAAAAAAATAAAGCTGCTCTACACGCTTTTATCCTGGTAAAAAAGGTAACAAAATAGAGTATATGGTGGATATTATATAGTCCATTTGTGTATACATTTTTTATTTCCTTATGGCCAGAGAGAGGTGCTTTTATCATTGTACCCACGCAACGTACCAGAGCTTTTCCTGCTGTCGCCGCCACAAGAAAAAAAAGTTTCGCAGGAAGTAAAAGAAATGGAAAGTGCAAGTGTATGTAACGCTTCGGCTTTGGCTCTATCATCCATCCAGATGGAAATACTGATGGATAGGCTGTTCAGCAGAGATATGAGAATGGAAATGCAATTTTGAGCAAGTTTATTTCATTCTTTTTTCCTTTCTCTGACTGAGTGAGCCCAGTATTCATACAGTTTTACAACCCTTCTGATCCTGTTTACTGCTCTTATGTGTGCTACAATAAAGAGATACCTATGTGGTGTTGTTGTCTCGTATTGATCGTAAAATTAATTAGCTTTATTTCAAGATACTCTTCGCTCATTAGTAACCAGTATACTTGAGGAGGCCACCTTTTGTTCGGATGATATGACCCCGGTTTTCCTTTTTTTGCTAAATGGCAATATCAAAAATATATATAAAGAATAACAATCCATAAAAATAGAGTAATAGATTGTGAGTATGTATGTTTCTTTAGGCTTATGGATATTCCATAGTGTATTTTATGAAAGAGAGAAAGACTACAGGTTTCTTTCGCTTTTTATGGCCTCGTCAAGGCGGAAAAGAAGGAAAGTAACCGTTTTTTCTGCACTATAAAACCGGTAAAGAGGTGCTGATAAACTCTATACTGCTGCTATAACACACAAGCCTGTTTTTCTTCGACTTTGGCGTTTGATGACACCGAAAAACATTCGACCATTAGCCCAGGTTTTATGAACGTTTCCTTTTCATTGGATTGAAAGAAAGGATATGGTTTTCTGTTTTGTAGGAGTAGAAAAAATGTGCATTTTGGTTCATGGCGCAGGGAATGATGGACAGTGAACATTTTTTTTCGGCAGACAAGAGTAATAATGCCAATAGTCAATGGAGCATAGTAAAAATGTGAATACTTTCCGATTCTTTGGAACGGGTGTCAGATGAACAGACGCGTTAGCCAAAACTGCTAACTATTTCCATTAAGAGAACAACAACTGGCAATAAAAATGCGGTTGTTGCTGCTATCAGTGTTGCAAGGAGGAAGGAAGGAATAACAACTATCATTAAAAGTCGGAACGGTAATGATATGCTATTTCCGTTGCGCTCTCACTTGATTTCGTTGTTACCTTGAAAGTGCGAGCGAGCAACAAAAACCAAAGTAATATGTTTGGACTAGTTTTTCTCAGAGTTTTGCACCTTCATTCAGCGTGTTTTGTTCAAACACCTATGCGCTAATTGTAACGACTTTGTGTAATTATTGTAGCTTTCCAGAAAAGATTTAACTGGACCTGAAAATTGGTCCGTGTGGTTGGGAAGCAATTTGCTGTGCACAGGGTCTTTTCAATTTTCCCAAGATCCAGACACAGAAATTGCACTGTCTGCAAAAATGTCTGCCGATTTTCGATTCCAGAGCAAATCTCAAATCTCTGGTGAGTACTAGTACACATTATTTGTTTTGTGTAGAGTTGTTCTGTAGTAAGTATAAACATTAGCCTGTGGGTGGTTGAATACACAACAAAAAGCATTTTGTGTGCTCTGGGGAGAAAATGATGCTATATTTAGACCATTTTAGCCAAACCAATTTAAGTGCAGGGATCTCTTTGAATTTGCAGTACGAATGTGGCAGAAAGTGTGCTAGGATCATAAAAATAGCCCTGTAATAATCCCAGGAGATAACTGACAAAGAAATGACCTTATTCTTTCCCAAGTAGAAAGTTTCTGCGTTGTTCGTATAAATTTCTAAAGAAATCAAAATTGATGGTTTATACTTTGCCACAAATATTGAAACGCCTCAAGGTAGTAATTAACTTGCTTAACTCATAATCACGTTATCTTCTTGCGTCCAATGAAAACTAGAACGTAGGAATAAATTATTACACACACAGTTCCTTCTCAATTTTGTGATCCATCATCCTCTGCTGAAAATTAAAACCTTGGAGAAAACCCCAATTTCCGTTTTCCCATTTTCTCCAGAGCTAATTTGGAAATATCTTATTCAGGTCTTGTCAAGCGATAAAATGGGATAACAACACGTGGCTAACAAGGCGTATTTGTGCAATTAGTAATGACAGAGGTTTCTGCTGCAGACGAAAAAGGAAAAACCATGGGCATCTTTTACGTTCTTCCCATAACAACTATATATAAGTTCGGATTACAAAGTGCACATCGTAGAATTACATGCTATCCAGAAAATGGCTGTCCATTTCGCAACTTGCAGAGAAAACCTGCCTAATGACGATGATAGAAATGAAAATATCCTCATCGTCGTCGTAAAGACAAACCTCTGCTCATTTTCTGCCTATTCCCATTACCTCGACATCAAGCGGAGCGAAAATATAATGGCAAAGGATGAGGATCAAAATATTCATTTATGCGAACAAAAACTCCTTTGTCTCTCCCATAAAAAAGTATCTCTCTCTAGTCTCGCATATTGGAATCCGTCATTTCCTCCTCCCGCTGCTGATGATGATAATAATTCAGGTCACCGGTCTAAAAACTCAACTCTGGGACACAAAAACATTCTCCCTTTTTAATTTTCTCTAGTGCTTAAAAAATAGACGCTTTCCTGGGAAGGGGAGAAACCAGCTTGTATAATATCCATCATTAATCTACCTATGCATTATGCATTTTCAAATTAAGATGATGAAACCTGTCAGAACAATGTGCATGCAGTAGCATATCAGCAGGAAGATGAATACAAATGTAGTAGGCAAATACAAATTGGATAGGAAAATTGCACAGCTACATGATAAACCTTCAATATTTTCAGAAAAAATGTATCAACTTTTGTCAAAACCCATCAGGCTACATTATAGAAGCCCAGTTTGGAGTGGAGTGGAGGCAAAGGGAAATTAACAAAAAACTTGGTTCAGCACGCCGTAATGATAAACATGACAGCAGCCGTATGTCTGCTGCCATAGAGCAAAAAAATTCTTCCAGCACAAGAAACACAGAAGCAATCCACTCTACTGAGAAAAAGCTGGGAATACACACAAAGTAGCAGGGAAAATGTCGTCAAATCTATATCTCAGAGTTATATAACAGCAAGCAACGCATATTCGCTATCATCGTCCATCATCGTCATCCCAATATAACTTGGCAATCATCTTGAGAATTCTTGAGTTCTACGAATGTTCAGCCTAGTGGGCATATTAGGTTTCTCACATCACCCAAATAATGCAGCAAAATTCCCACTGGGATGGATCCCCTCTTCTGCTTTTGCGTTTTCATCATCATTATTATCAATATCATCTTCAGCATCATCATTATCGTCTCCAAGTTCATGCAAGTGAGCCAAATCAAGCTGTATATAGCAGGAAAGGAAAATGGGCAAACAGTCGGGGAGCTGGAAATTGTGGAGGAAATCTTTCCCAAAATAAAAATATCGTATGATGATAGAAGGGGAAAAATATGGAGATGCAGAAAAAAATGAGAAAAGAAAAGGTTTCTGCTTTTGCTATCAGAATCAAACATAGTGTCAGTGTCAGCCATGTTGGGTACAAGTAGTAGAAATAGGCGCATGTTAGGTGTAAGCCAGGGCTCTTGAAATAATGCTTGGCATCACTCTGACGTACGTGAATGCAACAGTATACAATTCAATTTTTTAAATAAGAAGGGAAAAAAAGAAAAGATGGTTAAACCAAAGTACAAGAGTAGCTGTGGAACTCTGAGATTGGTGCTTAGCAATTCCATTTTGTTTACAAAGTATTTAGCTTAAAACTACAACCGCTTTCTATGAAATGTGAGCCTCCAAATTTCCATGAGAATTTCCAAATAATCCCAGGCACAAGTGTACACAGGGACAGACAGACGTGACAAGAAATGATTAAGAGCTCAAACGCTAGTTGACGAAGCAACCAGTTTTTTCCACATCTTCGCTTCACTTTTGCTCTTCGCTTTTTTATACAGTTTCCTGTTTTTTTTCAACGTGCCATTCTCGTCAATGAAATCTACTCCCACTTTGTATTTTCTTCGATGAATGTAGTTCTTTGCGGAGTAACGATGAAAGAGCACAAAACAGACAAGTGGATTTAGCCTACCAACCATTTCATCCATCTCTGTGTGTGATTTGGTGAGTGAGTGAGAATACAAGGCTATCTTCTTTCTTTTTTTTCACTGACACACAATGAGCACATCATCCTGAAAGCGTGGGCAACCATCCACTTTCAAGGTTCCTTTTACGAAAACAATCATTCCGCTTCTGTTACACACAGAGCTACTATATAGCTACTCAGGTACTCTCTGGTCCATTTTTCTGGCTAAGGGTACTTGGTGGAAAATGTGCGTTTTTTTGTATCTAGGCACACGTGGAAGATGTTCATAATGTGATTTTATAACAGAGAGTGCATACGTAAAAAGCAACGTCAATGGATTCTTCATAATATGTGATGTGATACATTCTTCAAAACAAAAATAGTACAAAGCAAAAAGAAAAAAAAACATTTTTGTGAAAAAGTTGACTTTCGGATAGCCTCAATCGAAAAACTGTCCGATGACGAATTGAAAACCTATACATCCAAGAAGAGAAAGTAGCTGTAATGCTTATAGCTTTTGGCGCAAACGAAGGAAAAACTCGCTCATGCAGCAACTCGAGATAGAAGTCTATCGAAAAGATAACAGATCCGCCAAAGAAATGATCACAAAATGGGCTAACGGCTTGCAGAAATAAGAAGGTGTGAGCATAAACAAGCAAAAAAACTTTTTTCTGGACCCCACTATAATAATCTGACAGGTACTAAAGGTTCGGTTCAAAATGGCACATTTCCTCTCTTTACTTCACATAAAATAAGCAAGGCCGCTATGGTACACAGCTCTTAAGCTTAGTTCCGCTTCCCGGTCATTTTTTACTGGTACTCGGAAAGTTTGCCAATTACCATTTTGTCAAAATGTGCTTCTGCAGTCAATATCGATTTTCCTTTGGATTGTTTTATCAATTCATAAAGTAAGAAAGAGTTTGCATGAAATCCAGACTTGCAAACAATAACTCTGCAATCCCACCATCCGCATTATGATTTTTTTCTCATTTTTACGCTTATTCCTTGCCAATAACATTTTATTGCTTGAAAACTTAACAAAAAAATCTTATTACTTTCATTACTTTCCCCACGCAACTAAAAACATGGAGGAAGAAAAGCCTGTTGGGTTTTGTGTTCTCTCTTTTCTCTTTCAGTTTGTAATTTAGCTCAACACACCACGCGGCCACCGACAAGCACAGCACATTACGTGAGTTTGTTAGCTGGCCCATCAACAATTGTAATGCATATTTCTCATATACATGCTATTTTGCTATTTATGTGGTAGCAGGGAAAAAGTTGTTGCGAGTTGTGTGCGTAGCCCGTGTTTCGTCCATTTTGCTCAAGGCGCAAAACATACTGCTTTCTCTTTCTACCAAGAGAGCCCTGAACTTGTGCTGTTGTTTTCCTCATAGTAGCTCATGTGTGCTTCCTTTCTCACAAGAATGACGGCGGTTATACGAAGAATAATTTTGTGTTTCATATGAAATTCACGGGTAACCAATTGGAGTTTTCATCTTATTTTGTACTTGATTTCGCCTGGGGTCTGCAGAGACTAGGTGAAATTAAGGAAACTGAAAATAGCTCGCTGGATCTACACAGTAGTAAAAACTATGCACCACTTTTCATACTTTTTGTTCTCTTGTCTCTTTTAGAATCGCAAGATCCTCTTATGTTTTCTCTTGTTTCGTATTCCGTACTGCACCAGAGTAATATCCGTACTAAATAACACACTGTATGTTTCCTAATGATTGATTCACTCACAGTCCGAATCAACAGTGCATGTAGGTACTTAGGTTTCCTGATTTGTGTAATATCCTTCTACTCAAAATCTCTTTTTATTCCTTTGTATAGAACAAAAAAAAATAATTGTATTTTTAAGAATCAATTTTCCAGATAGAGGATAAACACAGAATATAAAGGTTCCTTTGAGATATTGAGATAAAAAAATGTAAGACAGAGAGCATCATTGATTCCATTTTCCTTTTTCTATCCAATTTTGCTTTTCTCATCATAACCCATATTTTATACTGTAGTAAAAAAGAGAGATGTATTATATAAGCAGTTATGGAATCAATACAGCTAAAAAATATTTTCTTCCTTGCGTCTCAAAATGTGAAATGAATACAACTGCATACTACTATACTGGCAGCTTGCTGCTTTTGCTTCGCTGCGTAGAAGGCAACACAATGAGGTTCAATCACCCACGTCAATATTGGAAATAAGGTAGCTAGCTGCATTTTGTGACTTGATTGCCACAATTTTTCTTTGGATCTTTCAATTAATTCTGATGCTTTCCTTTGTGATGAATGAAATAGAGTCTGTGAAGCATAGAGCCAGAAAAAAGTGGTATTGGTTGTTGCTGCCGCTACAACTGCGGAGCAAATAAAAGACTACTCTGATAAAAAAGCAGAGAAAGAAAAGCGGGATGGGGAAAAAGCCAGAAGGATTCTAACTTTCTAATCTTTTTTCAACTTGTTCTGCTACACTCACTTTTATGAATGCAATGTGTTAGCAAACAGAAGATGAAAAATGGATGTATATAAAAGAACTGCTTGTTGTATTTGAACAAACGATTACCTTCATTAAAAGGGAGGGATGCTGCGGTTCTGGCGTAATTATAAAATATGGCGTAATGCCACAAACTCTAGTACAATGCTGGAGAAAAGATGAGATTTCCTAGTGTACAATCATCATTATGACTCCACATGCTCTTGTTCATCCTACTGGATAGAGACTCAAAGGCAAACGTCTACAGAGAGAGAGAGAGTGAGATTTTTTTATGTTTGTGTTTTGCCTTAGCAAAAGTTTTAACAAAAAATGGTCCCATTACAACAAAATGAACTTGCAACTTAAGACCATTCTCTAAATTCATTGCCAGCAAGAAAGCTACCATGTATATATAAATATATATGCACTTTTTACTTTCTCTCTGAGCGTGAGGCGTGGCTACAGCCAGAACATCAGATTTCTCCCTTGACATTTGAGGGAGGCAAAAGTGTATAAACTGCACAGTAGTACCTGTATTATTATTTTCCCTGCATTTTCGCCCATTATGTCACAACACTATGTTTTCCTCTTCTTATGAAAGCAAGAAAATATGACAAGAATCACGTCCTCATTTTATTTTCTCATTGAGTTCATTCAAATCCATGCAAGGACACGCTAACATCATCATGATCATCATCATAGCTAGCACTAGCACCCCGGACAGCTATTTTTTGCAAGCAGCAACCTTTTTTGTTCCTCATTCATAACATTACACAAAATATTCTCTCTCTTTTTTATCCCTCCAGTCCGTGGAAGCTCATAAATATTCAATCATCACGTCAAATTGTGTGAGGACATTGTGCATTACGTATGTTTCAGTTCACACTTGAAGAAAATATGACGTGTGTGAAAATGGTGAGGAGGAGCGGAGAAGAAAATGTTCAGGGAGGGAGATATATGTACAATGGCGCTTGCTATAATGAGATGAAGCGTCTGGAGCGAAACGGTGATGTTGATGATGATGAGTTTCTCTTCATTGCTTTCTCTCTTTCTCGCACTTCCACTCTCATTTGCTCAAACAAGCTTGTGTGGATAGTTTGGTTTATGGCTTGTGTGTGTGTACGTTTGTATGTACAATGTTGCAACATGAGTGATGGTAGAACTCTCTGTACCAAAAATTTAAAAAGAGAAGTGTGTATGCTCAAGGATGTGGGATATGTGTGGTTGGTAAATGATTATAGTAAAGATAGCAGCAACAGCAGCGACAAGAAATAAGAAGAATGATATGGTGATGAGTCTGTGGAGTAGGCATAATAAGATGATGCCTTGATGTCTGATGTAATGAATAATATGATTCGACACGAATAATTCCCCATTCCTTTTTCCACTTTACTGATTCGGGATGGATTTAATATCATATCATCACGTATGAAGTATTCGCTCTTGTACTTTATGCTTGGCATGACTTTCTTTCGTCACACGACTATATACCAAAACTACCAACCAGCAGCAGTAGCAGCAACCGTTTTTACCCACGCTGGGCTCTAGTTCTCAGTGCACAGCAAATGGATGAGCAAGTTTTGGCAAATTGCGTTTCTCTTCATATCTTTCAAAAAAAAGTATCCCTTTGCCATTTACACTTTCTAAAGTAGAGAAAAGCTCTCTGCTGCACGTAAAATGGAATCGTGGTCGGAAAGCAGTTCATAATAAAAATGTCGAAATAATATGACAAGTTGAAAAAGCAGCACATAATAAACCGTGTTTTTGACAAGATTTTATATCCTTTTGAAAGAAAATTCTTTTTGAACTGTTTTACTTTCGACATTTTAAATTTTGCCAATTTTCCTAACACCTCAAAAAAGACCTGTCTCTGGATGGAAAAGCAGCATCAAGAGTATAAAATCCTCTGTGTGTAATCTGTATGTGCGACTACGTGTGGTTGGAATTTAGATTGCAAAGGAAAATGGGAAATGATGATGGCAGGGAAGAAACTCAAAAAGAAAAATGATAAGCCACCAATCTACTAAATACAATGTGTGGATGTCGGCTCTCTGAGAGATAGAAATCTGTATGAAATCTTGTAGCTGTCCTATTACTTCTATTCCATATTATCTTATAGCGAAAAATAAATCAACAATTTATACAACTTGCCATTCATCTGTTGTTTGTGTGGCCTCGCAATGATTTTTTCATCTTTTTTCCTCCTCTTGCTAAAAAAAATGTATCTAGGACGTAGCCTCGTATTTGAAAAGGAATTTATTTATCCAACGTGTGTGTGTTGTTGTTTTTTCGTTACTGCATCTAATTCCATAAAATATATGTATGCATAATACATGGAAGCATTTTATTTGAGCCTTGCAAATTTCTACAGAGTGCAAAAAGCAACAACAACAACAACACAAGCAGAGGAGAAAATGGTGCTTTTCTTCTTCCTTCCTGAGCTCTTCTCTTTTTACGGAGCAGTGCAGTGGTTGATGAGCGCATAGTATCTGTTTTCTCCTCAACCACTCAGTTTTATCTTGCGGTGATACCCATGAGTAAACACACAATGTTCTTGCAAAGGCAAAAAATGTATAACCATAACAAGTACAACACATACAGCCATCGTGTAAAAAACGTGTGTTTATTTATTGTACATGCCAAACCATACTTTTAGCATTTACCGGAACTACGCCACCACTTTGCAGAAATAAAATGTTCCGCTTTTCCTTAACAAATCCAGTCCAGAATAGAAAAAAACGTTTTGTGAAGTAAGTAGGTAACGCGGGAGAAAAAATTGTGTTGTCTGTTTATTCACGCTATCCCCATGTCTTTCTACATGGTGAATGGTGTGAAGCAAGCAACAAGGTAGGTTGCCACTAGTGTCTTTCTAGATGATGGCATAAGAAGCAATAAATGTCATGTTCACATTTTACAAGAATCGAATCCCATTATATTTTTTTATCACAGCACAGGTGAGAAAAATTGGCAAGACGTGAGAGAATCAAGTGTAAAATGCAAAGAATGACAGACAAGTGTATGCACCCTGGATATTATTATCTATATATTTTGCATACATATTATCCTTGTTTTCTTCTCTACACAAGAAGAAGGACATCCCGCTCTATGCAATCACATCAAAATTGATATTGAGAAGGTAAAAAATGTACATTTTGGTAGAGAAAATGTTAGGATATACCTAGTCCTGCTGGCACATACTACAATAAGTGGGCTGACTGCGTGAAAGTAAAAAAGAGGGTAATGATACTCTGGGATGGATAGATCGGGTGAATAATATTGAGTTACATTTACTCTCCATCTTTGGCTCCTCATCCTCTTACCTCGACGTAGCTTTCTAGCTATCCATCTCAACATGATGATGACGATGATGATGATGCTGATGCTGTTCAGAAGATAATGTTAAAAATGCTAGCGTATGTATCCTCTATTTTTTGTTCCCTTTTTAGTGCATCATTCTCTCTCTCTTGTATATTGAATGATATACAAAAGAAAAACGGTAAAAATTGGCGAGAGAAAGTACAAGGGCGAAGAAAGAGAAAAGCGGCTTCGTTTTAAATAAGTAATTTTCCTTTCCTGTTATCCACCACAAGAAAAGGGAGGAAAAAAGTGTATCCGCACCGTATAAAGATATACATCTTTCTCTCTTTTTTACAAAGTATGCAATCTTGTTGGTACTTTAGCATCAGCAAAAGAAGTGGGAGGCTATTCTTCTTAAAAACTTTTTTTCGTCCTTTTTCCCCTCGCCAAAAAAAGGAACCTAGAGAGAAAGAGAATCTGCTGGCTTGTTCAACTTGAGGTAACAGATCTTTCTACGGATTCACTTGAAGGCTAGCGTAATGAAAGAATATCACCTGAGCCTGAGAGAATAGAGAAAAAAGGATAAAAAACGGAGTAAGAAGAGAGGAATGCTTTACCAGAGGGATATAAGGGGAACTCACAAGGTGTCAGAATACAAAGCTCTTTACATCTCTTTTTTTCTAAGGTACTCACGCTCTGCCAAACAGTGTATCAAATTTCATTCCACCACAAAGTTGGACCTTCCCCCTGTACTTGTTCCTTCTTGTGTAAGATATGAAATCAAAAAGGGCTTGTGTGCGTAACAGTGTAAAGCTTGCGTAGTAATGCAGAGATACAATGATACACACAACAGACACACAGAGCCCGCTTATGTGCAGTGGACTTTATCAAGTGAGTTGTCTCTTGTTTCTTTGTAATAATAAGATCCACTACTATAAATGCATGTATGCTCATGTTGAATATTATGTGTAAAAGCGCTTTTCTCTTTTGACGAAGAAGACGAAGAAGAGGAAAAAACGGGGTTGTACCTATACTCAGCTCTTTACCGGTAGACCATAAAACTTCTCATACTGAGAGCTTATACACTACCTTACACGCAGCTTTCCTCTTAACGCTTGGATGACTTTTTCTCTGTTTTCTGCTTTCTCTCTACCTTCTCTTATTATTTCCTTTTTTTGTATTGTAGCTGTTAAATGCATGTTAGTGTGTGTGTGAGCAAGTACATGCTAGTCCGACCACACACAGGATTATATAATTTTATCGACATTTCCAAAATAATGTAAAAATAATAAAGAAATAAAATGCTCTGTAGTATATAAACTGTGTGTTTTTTGTCCTTGAGAATACATTATTGCGGCAAAACTGGTAACATCTCATTAAAAAGAAGAGCTACACAAGAGAAAAAGAAAAGCGTGCAAAAACCATAGACATTATACACTTTTTTGTCTTTTTCCTAACCATCTCTCTCTCCAAAAGTTTGTCTATTTAGTTGGATTCTAAGCCTTTAAGTATTTTGCCATTTGGACCAGAGAGCACACAGTTATCATGATTCACTAGATAAATTGGTATTTATTGCTATTGAAAGACGTCAACGCAAATTCACGTGTCTTTTTATTTTCGCATAGTTGCACACTCTGGTAATACCGCCGCCGTCATCATCAGCACACACCAAATAAACACGGAGTGGGTGTAGGCGTCGAGAAAAATAGGTAGTGCCAAAGGCATCATTCCGTGATGTGACCCCTGAGAATCCCTTTTCGCTGAATTGAGGCATTTGGTAAATACTCAAATTATGCAAGAATCTACTGGTATTCTAAGAAAGCAGGTATATAAGCATGTAAAGTATACTAAAAGGCAAAATTATATATTTTACATGCAATTACCTTGAACCTGATACATCTTCCTGTCTTACCTTACCCCTTCCTCGAAGCAATGTTGTTGTTTCTTGTACTTTTTGCTCTCAATTTCAAACATTCCCCAGAATCGCCATACATATTAACGAGTTTACAAATTGAAAGCTAAACAAAAACTGAACGCTGGGGAAATTGAGATACAGTGGATAATGAAGTTGTTATTATAGCTAGTAAAGATAGGCATATGCGAAACAAAATATTCAACTAAAACCCTAACTCTCAAACCTTTTGAAAAAGTGCACTGTTTACTCTGAAGGAACAACTTTTTGTCAGCCCTATTCTCCTAGAAAATGAAATGCGGGAGAGGTGTGGAAAAAAACTTTCCAAAAAGCTGGTGCAAAAAAATCTATACTCTTAGAGAAAACTTTTTATGATAGGGACAAATGTGCTGTGTAATTTAAGCAGAAAGGTGACATTACTCAATTGCAAATTTTCTGACAATATTATAGCTTGCATGACACAAATTTAAGAAAGAATTATATGCGCATCTCTCTGAAACTAATAATTAGTGAAGGAAATATTACCCCTGAACCGTGTCAGCCAGCAAACACTGGTTTTATTCCGCTTGTTTGCGGTTTTACTATGCATGCATTGTATTTTACTCGTTGCTTTTTGCTCAATCCTGCAAACTTTTTTTCTGGCACGCCATCCCAATTTTGCAACATTGTCTCTTTTTTCGCTACCCGTGAAAGTTGCCGTAGCGATGTGAAAAGCATTTATCTTTGTAAAACAAAGGCACGGCTTTGTATCATAATGCTAATCTCATTCCCTATTTCTACAAGCAATACGTGGCCATTCCTTATTACGAAAAAGGGTCATGCAAGCTCTAGACAAGCTGAAGGATAACGGCATAAAAAATCGTATAGAAGAAGCACATCATATCAGCACACAAGTACTAAAAATGAGTCGTTGACAATGTGGCAATATAGAATGCGAACTTGAGTAAACAAACACGCACAGCAAACAACTGCGGAAAAATATTGGATGAGAAGAACCTGCGAGAGAAGATGCTACAACACAAGAACACATCAGCAAAAAACTGTCCACTTGTGCTCTCAAGCTTTGGAAAACTATATGTGGTCCCTTTTCTCCGTTTTTGGTACAACTTGTGTAAAATGCCAGCAATTTAATTATAATGAAACGTAGTTATCATTATTTCAAGTTTTTCTCCTGTAGCAGTCTGCTGCTCACAAACTGAAATGAATGTGCATCACATGAAAAGCATGGAAATTGAAACAAAAAAACGTCAGCATAGAGCAGCACTGGCACGCTGTATGCTCCCCTCTGCTTTTTCGCAATAAATGTATATACAGTAATACAGTATTACAGTTGTATATTATAACCAGCCAACTTTGCTGTCCCTGTGTATATTCCAAGTATTATGGTATGTGGTTGGTTTTGAAATTGTTATGAGATTTTCACAAAAAAAGAGAGGCAAAATGGCACGGTGAGGAGGATTGGAAGAAACATGGAGGAAAAAAACGCTGGCAAGGCAAAATATACACAGAGACAGCAGAAGAGAAAAAGAGAGAGAAAGATGGAAAGCGAGAGCAAAAAGTGCCACAAGATGAGATGAAAAAATATCATTTATAGTCATCCCACTCTAAAACCTTGTACTTGAGTATTAGCAAAACAACATGCAGTTGTAGAACCATTTTTTTCTCTATCTAGAAAGAGCCTTGGATTTGTAACTTTAACTGAAACGTGCAATTTGATAATATGGCTCATCACCATGATCATGTAAAAAGCACATTAGTTTACATTTGGATATAATATGTATTCATATGAAACTTGATGTGGATGTAAGACTTTCTCCTTGGTCTTGTGGAATCGATCATGTATTTTTTGTCAAGTAGTAAAGAACTTTTTCCTACATGGATTATTCTCATCTTCCAAAACTCTGTAAATTCTCTATAGCTTCTTGTGTTTGTGAAAGGATGTGCTTAAGTATCAACAAGCCAAGATGTAGTAGCCATTTGCTCCATGTATGCTTTATGAATAAATATATGTGTTGCGCTCAGGGATAAGGGGGCTAGTCCGACAAAATACGTTTACCGTAAACGCTTGAATTGTAAGACATGCCTCAAATTCGACCGTATTTCTTCTTTTTGTGGCCCGATTCAAAATTTTTTCGATGAAACGCTGTAACTTTGTAATTTTTTTACATGTTTCACCAAAGTCTGAGTTCGCGGTCCGTTTGCTAAATTTCGGATAAAAGGGCCCTTAAATCAGGCCCCTAATTATCAACTATACAAAATAATAGGGTCTGTGCTACATGACGCATGATTTTAGGTCCATTTTTGACCAGGATTACAAACAAGAGATCCGTTTGTTAAAATTTAACTATTAAGGCCCTGAAATTGGGCCCTACAATTATGCCCTAACTTATCAAATATACAAAATTAAAGGATGTATTAGGCTGTGCGACACATGATTTGTGGTCCATTTTAAATCAGAATTACGAATGTGAAGTCGCCTTGTTAAAACCTGGATCGGCAGGTCTTAATTTGGGCCCTTTAATTTTACATATTTGATGGCCCTAATTATTTAGGGCCTAATTTCAGGGCTTAAATAATTAAAGTTTAACAAACGGACCTCACGTTAGTAATTCTAGCCGAAAATGGACCTAAGATCATGTGTCACACTGCGTAATAGATCCTTTAATTCTGTATTTTTGATAAGTTAGGGCATAATTGTAGGGCCCAATTTCAGGGCCTTAATAGTTAAATTTTAACAAACGGATCTCTTGTTTGTAATCCTGGTCAAAAATGGACCTAAAATCATGCGTCATGTAGCACAGACCCTATTATTTTGTATAGTTGATAATTAGGGGCCTGATTTAAGGGCCCTTTTATCCGAAATTTAGCAAACGGACCGCGAACTCAGACTTTGGTGAAACATGTAAAAAAATTACAAAGTTACAGCGTTTCATCGAAAAAATTTTGAATCGGGCCACAAAAAGAAGAAATACGGTCGAATTTGAGGCATGTCTTACAATTCAAGCGTTTACGGTAAACGTATTTTGTCGGACTAGCCCCCTTTTCCCTGAGCGCTACACATATAGAAGAAGAAGAAGAAAAAGATATGTACCTACGCACTTACCATGCTCATCGTCCCTGATGTGGTGCTTCCTTTTGGCTGACTGGTTGACCCCCATGGTTGCTCTAGTAGTAGTTGCTGATGATTTTGTGCACGAAATAAAGATAATCTTCTCAAGTCTCCGCAATTTTCAATTTAAAAATCTCGTTTTTTAGTCTGGTCGACGACGACGACGGGCTCTACCCGTTTTTTGCGTTTGCTGCTGCTGAGGTTGTGTTGTCTTCCACCAGTATGGACTCTATAATTATGCAAACAAATATAAATATTGATGTTGCAGCAGGTAGCACGTGAAAATGTACTTTTGTGTGTTTATATAACCTCCATGGGAGGTAAGCAAAAGCACTATGTTCTGAAGTAATCAACGTCAGGTTGGTGGTTGCTAGTACGAAATCGATATGTATAGTCTAGTCAATGTCAGCAAAAAAGAGAAACAAAACTCTACAAAAAAAAGTTTGTTGCATGCACAAAATCAAAAATTCAATTTTTATTTGAAAATATCATTTCACTTCATAACGTCTGGTTACTATTATGTAGCAAGTGAAGTTTGTAATTAAAACTAAAAGCCAGCAAGAAAGATCTTTGGAGGAGAAAAGCATTAAGTCAGAATTAATATTGATTGTTGAACAGGGGCGCGCAGACGCTAGAACTAAACAAACAAAATAAAATGTGTTTGCAATATTTTTTCTTCTGGGTTTTGTTTCTTTTCTTCTTGGATTGTGTTTTTGTTTGTTTCACGTTCTCATTTTTCCCTTTTCCTGTACCACAACAACAAGGGCAGAGAAGAAGCACTCTTTTTTTCTCTTCTGTCCTTCTTTTCTGTGGTTTACCAGGGAGAGATTACGCTTCTTATGTAATGGTTACGTTGTGTAATTGTTTAGAGGAACAAGCATTGAAAATGGATAGAGATTTTTTCCCGGAATCCTGTTCTGGTTTTGCTGAAGATGCCTACCAGGCTTATAGTAAATCAGCGTATTGTGCCTCCCACAAGCTTTATAAACCTTGTTTGTAGAGACGTTCCCTTTTATTACATCAGCAGTCGATTAGATGAGACTCTCTCGTTTGTACTACCATTTGCAAGCTACTTATTGATTTTGTTGCGTGTCTGTCAGTCCGTCTGCTGCTGATGTGTGTTTATTTTTGGAAACAACAAATTGTTGCAATAATGCGGGGTCATTTTTAAATAAATGGCTAAGTGCAAACACGTGCATGGTTCGGACAAAAAACGCGTTTTTTTCACAAAGTAAAACTTTTGACTATATTTAGTTTTTTAGGTGCCTAAAGCTTTTAGCTTAAGCGCAACTTCCGTAGTCCGTTTTTGTATATCGATTTATTATCATCATCGCATGCACAAAGTAGACAAAAAAGGACGGCTATTAGTGCTCTCCACATGTCGGACAAGTACATTTTTTTGTTAATGTGGATACTAGTGGTTTATATAGGTCTACCAACAGAAAAAAAGAGCAATCATCCAAATATTGAGTGGATTGCATGCAAGGTTGGTTGGAACCCGGGTTAGTCTTCTTCTTCCTGTAAAGAAGCTACAGGCGGACAAAAGCGTTGAGTATGTCCTTCCTGTTGGAAGAAAGCAGTAATTGTATCCAGTTCGATAAATCTGTGATTTTGCTGGTACTTGGGTCTTTCTTCTAGCTAAATCATTTCTACTACTTGTGTACCATGTGCCTGGGTACTTTGCTGCTGGGCACGGTTTGCAATCAGCAAAGTACTATAGTTTGACTTGCTGTTTGCAGCTTGAGCTTACTTGCACCCCTTGAAAAAGATCAGAAAGCCTTTACTCACAGAGCGGCACAGTTGTTGTTTATTGGGTTTTTTCAAAGATTTTACTTCTTTTAAGTTTTGCAACAGAAACATAAAAAAGGTGGATGAACGAGCACAAACTACGAAGGATCTTAAACTCTTAGTTTCGTGTGTTATCGTTTCATGCATTATTGTTATGTACACACAAACGTAAATGATGCCATAAAATTAAATCGAATCTGCTTAAACACATTTGAATGCGTTTACTATAGGGCATTTAAACCATTTCATGTATTGGAATGTCTAGGGGCAACTTGAGACAATGCATAAATATACGTCTTTTATATGCTACTTTGAAGAATTTGCATATATTTTACGGATATAATCTCGTTAACCTGACAGCCGGACGGTTATCCGACATACTGTCAATAACTAGAAATGATACATCTTTTACTCAGTAATGGTCAAAGCATGAGACCAGAGAGTGAACGCAAAAATTTTGTCACTCTGGCAACAATTGAACAAGTAAAATGACACAAGACAGAAGTAAAATCCTTGTAAAACTTGGAAGGAGGATTGTACCTACGCACGGGATTTATTATCAGCGTGTGTGTCGTTGTTGTAGGGTTGTTGTACTACGCTCATAATCCATGAGCGACTTACAAGGTGATAATGAATGTAAGTAGACGTGTACAAAAACACGGCTCGGCACGAAAGTGGAATTTGGATCAAGTTGACTTGGCCAATCTGAGTCAACAAAGATTAGCCAAGAAGTTGAGAAATGTGTGTTGCTGGCTACAGAAACACAACGGATTGGAGAAACTTGAAGAAAATACTTTACTTCACGCGACTACCACCACCACTGCTACTATATAGCTGGAAGGGAAATGTAAGCAGCTAAAACAAAAAGCTATTATATAATATATTATGTATATAAGCCAGAGAGAAACATTGGTGGGAGGAAAAGATTTGCATTGTTTTTAAAGAAGAATTGTTACGTTCAACCAACCACGTGTAAAGTTTGTTCTGTGATGGAACAGCAGAAGCAAAAGGAAATGGTTGTGCATTGTATCTCTCTCTGTCCCTATCTGTATATATTATATTATAGGTTTCTGCGGTGGTAGGTTTTTCAAAAGATGGAAGAACAAAATGCAATTAGTTGTCACTCTTGTCATTTAGAAACTAATAACAGTGTATCTGAAATATTTACCAAAGTTGACTAGAAGGAAACGTAGAAAGAGAAAGTCTCCACATCTTCCAGAATTCGTTTTGTTCGTGGACAAGTGGAGAAAACGGAAACGACGACTACAGAGAAAGAGAGTATTTGGAAGAGGAGGAGTAATGGGGCATACCTATACGCTATATACCACTTTTTAGCTTTTCTGTACCAATAGTAGTACCACTGTGTAAATAAATAATGCAAACTGAATGCATAACAATTTTCTCTGAACAAGCTGTCACAATAGGAAAAAGAAACCCTGTAAAAAATGCACACAATTTCTGTCTCTTTCACTCTCACCACACACAATTCGAGTTGTATTGTGTGTGCAGCAGCAGCAGCAGATAGAGAAAGGGCTATCTTTTTTATGATTTTGCATCAGAGAGGCACTTGCTTTTTTAAACTGCTCGAGAGACAAAATCTTACTACTTCTCTGGATGCTGCTAGTGGCTTGTTATATAACTTTTTCTACAGAAGGACAAAGGACTCAGCTAAGAGGAATGAGGAAGAAGAAGATGCAAAAATTAATCGAAAATGTGTCTAAAAAGGCTAAACCAGAGAGAGAAAAGTAGTTGCAACCAGAGACTGCGGAACTGAATCCAGCAAATGAAATGAGCATTCAGCAGGAAAAATGCCTTGTTTGTCGTGTCGTTAGAAATAATGGAGTGTAGAAAAAGGACTTTTGCAAAAGAATGGGCGTTAATTTAGCAAAAAAAGTTAATTACTTTCTTGTGGAATTTTGTACACAAGCTGTAAATGCAGTTTTATAAAATGCCTTGAAACAAAAAACCCAACCATTTTCTCTGAAGGTTAAAAAGGAGGAAAAGCAAAAGAAGAGACTTTTCAGCTCTCAATTTTCTTCAAGCGCTTTTGATATAATGTTTGGGGTTTATTGAGATTGTAAGGATGGTGTGGTGGGGATGACAATGACAAACTTGTTTTTGTCCTGATTCTATTTACCCATTACAAAAACTCAAACATTGCTTCTCTTTCCCCAAAACAGGAAACAAATGGCTCAGCAATAGCCTCTAACTACTTTACTCTACTAATGGCAAAAAAGAACAGGAAAAAGTGGAAAAAATACAAATTATTACCTTGAGCAAACGGCCGAATTTCTTTTGTCCTCCTGGTCCCTCGGACGTCAACAACGTCTTGTTTTTCTTGTGTGACCAAAAGCAAGTGACTAAGTATCCTTAGCAAAGTCTTGGAAATACAAGACAAAGAGATGAAGAAGAAGAAGAAAAAATATATTATAAGAACAGTGTTTTACTGCCGCTGGAATTAAATAATCATGGGAAGGAAATAGTCAGAGAGAGAAACGTGTCTCTGTACGTTGCAATGTTGCAAAAAAAAGTTGGGAAAAAACAACAAGAGAGCGTGACTATGTTTGTGTACCACTTTTTAATGGAAAAGAATAAAAAAGGAGTAACTTTTGTGTCTTTTGTTGTTGATAGGAATACACTAGAGCACTACTTGTCGTCATGCGTGTCCTCTCAGTTCAAGTTTGTAACGAGAAGAAAAAAAGAGAGGTACATTCTTGTGTCACTTTGTTATTCTTGCGATACGCTACTGATATCAGGTTGACAAAAAATATAATATGTAAACCCGTTAGAGAATAGTGGGAGTAAAAAAATGTAATGCTGGTGCTATATATAGTATGCTGCTATGCTGCCACCACGGCAATAATACAAGTGAAAAGCGATGGATGTGTGTAGTATGTACTTCTGTACAGCTTTTTTTATTTCTCTTTTGTCCCAACTATATATGTAGTGGCTGGATGGTGTGATCAGGACAAAAAGTTGCTACTTTGTTTGGCCTGCTGCCGTTGTGAACAAAAACAATATTGACATATTTTGTAAAGTGATGGCGTTAAGCAAGCAGAAAGAATGGGAAAAGGCTCTGAGTGTATGAGTGTGTGTTTCTCTCTCTCGGCTGAGATGTTGCTCGCTTGCTTACCTTGTCCCGTCTGCCTGATTTTCCAAACGAACCGTCTATCTAAAACCCCAAAAAATTGTAGAAGCAGAGCACAAGCACCAAACCAAGCTTTCTTTCCTGTTGTATGAGAGTTTGCTGCTTTCACTAGAGCTTTCCTTCTCGCTTCCCCCGTTGTTCTCTATCTGACTGGTAGACTTCTGCTGCTGCTGGAGAAAAAGGTGAAATCCGCGGAGTCCGGTGAGCGAATGATAAATATGGTTAAACTTGGTGTGCTAGTTATTGCCAGAGAGAGGAGTACAATAAATGCATAATATTCGGCTGTCGGCCATTCGACATGCTACCTTGTTTGTAGTATACACACACAATGTGCACTACACTAACTAGCACTAACTAATGCAAAGATGCCAACTTGTTTTAGTAGTGGTTGTGTTGTAAATGTTTTTTTCTGGAGAATGGTGATTAGCTAAAGTGAGTGAGTAATGGCTAATGTATAATATGTGTCCCACAAGGCGCAAAAGCATGTATAGGTAGTTATCATCAGAAAAAACTGGAAATGTGTTGGCATACCATTTCTTTTGGAATATTTTAGTATTGGTTGAGTCATGTGTGTGTATTGGTTTAGTAAAAGTGTTTGGTGTGACTATCGTTTGAAAATGAGCAGAATTTTTTCTCTCCAGCTTATATGCCCTTTTGCTTTGATGTAGACAAACGCAAACGTGTAATGTCAAACGTTGGAAATTACGCTTTTTCTGTTTGATTTGGATATTGCCTGATATACTTGATCTATAATTTATGCGTATATTTACTCAACGGAAGCAGCCAGGGTTTTATTTGCCAGCTTGTTAAGCTATAGTCAGAGATATGATACCTTTTAATTTAAAAGCTAATCAAATAAATAGCCAAAATTGTCATTGGCGTGTGTACAAACATGTTTTTCCCATTTTTCCTTTGAAAAATAGAGAGTTCGAGCATGCTGCTCATTTTGTCCAGAGTGTAAATAGGATTAGGTGAAACTTTTATCACATCAGCAGTACAACCCGCATCCTGTTTGCTTTGCTGGTTACTGCAGTCTGTAGATAAAACTAGAGTGTCAGATATGCGACCCTTGTGACCAGCACCATATAGCTTGATAAATGATCAATGTCACATGCAAACGTTGTAAACGTTCAGTCCAAAAAAGGAAATCATTAAACCTCAACTTGCCATTTTGAAAATTGTTGCGTCCTACCAATAAAAGAATATGCATGATGGTATGGTAGTAGCATCATCCCTCGTCTTATCGACATGGCCACCAATCTGATGGTTTGTAAGTGGTGTGGTAATAAGGTGTTGCTGAAAGCACCTCATATCTAGCTTTAGGCACTTTTAATATTATTGTTATGGTTAACAATGCAATAACCATGAAAGCATTTAAGATGTTCAGCTTTTGTTGTTATTGTCGTGCATAACCTGATATTTGGTAAAAACGCCAAGCACGTCTTGCTTGGTTGATTGTGTACGAAGCATTTTTTTTACTCTGCAGTTGATCATGCCACGTTTTTTTGCCTCGGAGAGAGATAGGAAATTAGGATTTATGATTTTTTGCCCTGATTTTCCAGAGAGCATTCTTTTGTCCTCACAATAAAAATTCCTATCTCGCTTTCTCTTTTTTTCTCTCAGTTAATTCGGGCTTTTTTCATGGAAACTGACCTTGAAACCACTCACGTCACGCAGAGAAATTGTTCTTGTCTGTTGTGTTATTATATTGTAATTCCAACATTTTTTTGCCAACACAATTTCATCCTTTTTGCAATTCATACACAGGCTATTAATGCTCTCGCACTTTCTTTTCTTTATGCTTTTAGAGAAAAAAGATACGAGATTTTAAGCACCGTTATTACACTTCCTTTTTATGTGTCATCGAGAGCCGAGAAGAGGAGAGACGTCGTTTTTTTTTGTGTGCCAACCCCGTAAATAGAAAAATCATAAAATGATAATCTGTGCAAAGTTGTAAATGAAAATCCCGGAGAAAAGGGCTCGCGCTCTGGCAGCAGCCTTTAGTCTTATAAAATAACAGTTTCAAAATGCATTAAAAATGTCGTTACACTCTCTTGCCATGCCACATGCCAAGCAACGGAGCAGCGTATGGCAGGCCATAGAAGACGATAGAGCCACGGCGATATTATATTATTATTACGATTACTATTATTTTTCATTGTAGCTGTTAACTGACACTAGGTGGAGTGGAAATGAGAACAATATACCATATTTTACGGTCTTTCTTATTACACTTACCACTGGGCTAAAAGTAATTGTCATTTTCACTATTGCATTATTTTCCTGTATCCTCCTATCTGTGCCTCTCTTTTTTTCCATTTTCTCTGTGATCGCCATCATATTCACCAACTCTCTTTCACTTTTGAGTCATATTCATGACTAATCTCTTTTCCTTGAGATTTGTCAGCTGCCAAAATCCTCCTTTTTTGTCCTGCCATTAAAATATTAGAACGGAAAAACAAAAAGCTATAATATAATACATGACATGGAGAGTGCTGTGAGGAAAGAAACCCATCTTGCAGTCATATAGTCCGAGAGTCAGTGGGGGTTACACAAAAAGCTATGTGAAAACTTCCCATGTTAACTAGCCGATAACTCTGACATGATTCCTTGCTTCCTTCTTGCTGCTGTTTGCAAAGTAGAGACACAAATGATAAAAAACATCAAATCGATTATTGTTCCACAGAATAAATCTGTTTGGCTTCTACTGATAACGTGTGAACATTTTCCAGACACTGTTGCAAATAATATCAATAGATATTCTCTCTCTCTGTATGTGGTGGCAACGTAGTAATCTAGAACTCTAAAAAAACTGTGCTCTCAATCCCACAATTTTTTTTATCGGATTTCCACCAATATTGCTTAGAAACTACTATATAGCAAAATGTTGCTATATTATGATAGCTTTCATTTCTACTCCCTGATTAGCGTCGTCATATTTCTTTGTCGTCTCCATCGTCGCATCTCCTCCGTTGTCGTTTGTGTGATCGTCATCCTCCTCACTCTGTCATCGTAATAATAGGCTTTATTAATGGGTATTAAATATTCCAGGTCCCACACACACATGCTGAAACACATACAAACACAAAATAGACGTAAAGACTGTCATTAAAACTTTTTTCCGCCTGGAAAGAGATCTGTCTGGGTATTAAATTTACCAGGGGCTTTTCCAAGTTAATCTGACGAGTCATAGGACAGGGAACACCACTTTCTTATAGGACCCCTTTTTATCGTATGATTATATTAGCACTAATACGTACTTTATATATAATAGGAAGTTAGAAGCTGTTGTAAAAGTATTGACATTTTAATGCTTGTCCGTTTGTCCAATGACAAGATGGAAATTGCACATAATCATTATCTTCCAAATTCATATGGATTCCCAGTTGAATGTTATGGAAAAATACCACAAGGCGCAAATCTATAAAATAGAAAGCAATAAGCAATTTATTAAAGTTTTCGCTACTTTTCACTCTGCTTTGGGCTCTTTAAGATTTTGCTTTATTACCAGAAAGGTTGTAGTGTAAGTGTTGACTGAGTGTTCACTCGCTCACATACAAAGGAAATGGCAATTTCGACTTGAGTCACTATCAGCATTTTAATAACTTGCCTGAGCCCTCCTGAGTGAGCCTAGATACAGTGTGCAAGTGTGCAAAGGAATGATTGTGTAGAGACACACACAAATAGATAGAGAGAAGAAGAAAAGAGAAGTGAGAAGAGGAAAAAACTTTTCACATTATGTAGCATGTTTCAATAGCATTTTATGATTGAAAGTGCGGAAAGAAGCGTCCCACGGTGTCGTGCTACTTTGCACATTTTGTTTTTCTCTGTGTGCTAATAAGCCAAAGACAAATCCTCTTATTTCAAAAGACAATTCCTTTTTATTGCAAATCCATGTTTTTGAATATTTTTCCATTAAGTGCCGTAGGTGAATAAACACTTTTGCCAAAATGCTACTACTAGTGCTGCTGCAAGGCAAACAAAAACGGCTTGTTTTCTGGCAGGGCTGATTTTCTTACAAAAAAATGACATAAAAACCAGAGATGCTTTTAATCTAGCGGCAAACAAAAGAGCCCTTATAATATGACAATAACCCAGTTGATTGACGGGAACACACATTACAATAAGCTATTCATGAATAATCAGATCAACATTAATGCAACATGAATGCGCTGTTTATTATACCTAATTGTAAATTAATAACTTTTTGTGGATGCTAAATTCTCTCTCTTTTGCACCACCATACGACTTACATCAGTTGGACAGGTGGTGTGAACACTTTTTTTATTGTAATAGTTCCTACTTTCTCTCTCTCAAGCTGTGTAAAAGGTTGATCAGTTGATCCCGCACATTCGGAATCATGACCGAGTTTGTTGGCTTGACTCCGTTACTTGATTAATGGCTTTGATGGTGTGTGTGTGTACCCTCTAATAAGTCTAATCTGATAGTCTGCTCCTGCTGCTGCTGCAGAGTAGCTATCTGGCTCTTGTATGTTGCTATACAAGTAGTATTACTTTGATTGATTTTGTTTCTTGTGTTGGAATTTGTACTGGTAGTCATTTTAGACAAGGCGATCCCACTCTAGTGACAGCTGCAGGTACAGCTTCCAGCATCATTTATCATGTAACCTTGTAACCCTCAAGCCCGCCTTGTAAACCGTTATATACCGTTTTTTTCCTGCTTGCAACCAAGTTGGTTCTGTGTCAAGAATCAACGAAATAAAATGACAAACTCAAATATTTACCATAGAAGCAAAAGGGAAAAACAAGAGTATACTGTTATGTCTCCTTTTGCAACGGAATCCAGAGAGCACAGGAAAAACGCTGGCGTGGCCAAAAGTCAAAACAGCTTTTTTGCAATGCTTTACATTTTGTGATGATGGTGTGTAGTGTGTGCGCGGGGTCTCAGAAAAAGACTAATGCTAGTAAACCATAGAGAATGGCCATTTCGTCAAAGTTGTAACCGTCCTCATTATGAATTCTTGTCAGATTTCCTCTTTTCTTGACAATGACACCGGAGAGTACCTTTCCTTGTCTGTGAGATTGTTTCGAGTTTTTTTGGAGTCTCGCCCTGCGGCTTACGCAACGCATTATCACAAGAGTCATTACGTGCATTTTAAAGACCCTCGAGCGGCTCAAGTTTCTTTTGAGTTTTAAGGGTACATCATCATCAAAGGAAGTGCTTAATGTACTTTTTTATTGTTACCTTAAATTCACCTTTTTGGTTCACAGAATAAAGGAAATGAGTAAAAGAAGATCAAAGTACTTTATCACATATCATCAAAGTTTTGTTTAATTGCTCAACTATCAAGAAAATTGTCACTTTACTACAAAGGCAATGAAATGAATAGATTTACATAAGTATCAAAGGCAAAGGTAAAAAAATCTTTTTTTAAAAAGAACACACACTATAGTAACAAATAGTATTGATTAATGTGATTATCTTGATAAAAAATGGTAAACACCCATTTGAAAATGTCAAGCAAAATAGTTTGAAATGTTAACTCTACGGTGTATCAACGAGCGCAAATTAAAAATAAATTAGAAACTTGAAAAGGATACTTTAAGCTGACCTTTTTTAGTTTATAGATAATTTCTTTATGAAATATATGGGCGTGCTCTAATTTTAAATTTATAAAGTTCAACATTTTATCTGTTTTATAATACATTTGCAACCTATGTCAAATAAACGTGAGCCAAAATTAATTTAAATTAAACATTTCCTAAATCTATTCAATCTAATCGCAGGTTTGTCAATCTATTCAATAAAAAGTATAGCACTAAAGACAGCTACGCGTGAAAAATATGATACTTTGCAAACCAGGTAGGTTGGTTGATGATATGCTTTAGAAAAATTGATCAAAGGCAGTACAGCGTACACAACAAATGGCTATGTCTATTTTTAAACAAAGTCAATTTAAGATTATGCAATAGTGAGTAGTAGTAAAAATGTGTGAAGATTATTTGACAATGAGTTAGTGATATACGATACAATTCGTTTGACGCATATTTTTCATATTTGCATTTGCTTGTATAATAGCAGCTCATAAATTGACTTTGCTAGTTTTATTGGACGGCCTTTTGTTTTGATGATCAGAGTATGAATCAATGCAATACTATTGACGTACTGTAGATTATCGTCATTTTCAAAATATCAAGATGCTCCTTTGCATAATATGAGCAGTGTACCAGGTACACTATACCTCATACGTTGAAATGGAATAGTAGACATAATTTCTTCAAAGAATTATTATACTTGTTCATCAAGCGAACGAGTCCAACCAGTCCATGAATTTGATTGCCAACTGTTGTCATAAGTGTGATTGATTGATTGAGACAAAAATTGATACTTTGGATTTAATATTTAAATATTATGATGCGATAAACATGTCACTAAGGCCACCTTGTGGTAAAGTACAATTATTCAAACGCTTAAACAACGAAGAGCAGTAAATTGGCGAAGATTTGAAAGTGTATACACACTTGATATGATTCCGTCATTCCGATTTGGTAAATATTTATCATTGTGAAACGCTGCTGATATATGGCTTCATTAGGTAGCTCAATGAAACTAGATCTGTTAACTGCGAGGCTGTTTGCGTGACATTTGGCTGTCTGTCTGTCCATTGAATAAAGTAATTGTCACAGACTGAAGTCTGCTACTGTGCTACATGCGTTCAGCAACAAATTGCACTCTATCATGATCCATTTCCTTTCGCGCGGCGGTTGATATACTATCTACTTGTGGTATCAAATCCAAACTGGCTAACAATGAACACTCAATTTCAATATAGCACCAAGTCATAAATTTTGTTTCTCTCTGATTTCCTTTGTTCACTACATAATTGATCGAGAAAAGTCAGACCTTGATTGAATAACACACTTTAATTGCCTGTGTGCCCATATTAAAAAGTGACCAAGTGACGTATTAGTGTTTTTTGATTAAATCGCAGTTGTGACATTTTACTGCAAATTTTCAGATGATATAATATAATGACGATGGCTCCACCCCTCTGAGAGAAGAGCAAAAGGAGAAGGTCCAATAATGCATGAAAGGTCCGAAAATACCAATCCATTTCGCAGAGTGCGTTTTCTATATATATATATAGAGAGTTGTTTTTGCCGTTCATGCGTGTCCTTTTCACCTAATCCAAAAAAGTATCAAGCACAGCGAAGCGTACTTTTTACAAACGAAATTTTAAAGTTTATTACGCGTAACATAATACTTCTTACGGAAACGAATTTCTTTGATGTTATTGTCCCATTGCTACTAGCCCTTAATACTACTACTGCATCAAAGCATCAACAACAGAATCATCAAAGAATTCTGCCCTCAAAACTTTTATCTGCTGAACGAGGAGCTACTACTGACTACAACAACGACGCAAAAAGTTGGAAACTTTTTGTGCACTTTTTCCTTTTATACTAACTTTGTATTGAATGTCACTTTTGATTCTTACTGCACTACCGTCATCGTATTTTTTAGAATGATTCAAAAGTTACATAAGGATGTGAATATCTTTATGTGCGCTTAGTACCCCTTCCTAATAAGTATCCAGATTTGGTGTATAACGGTTGTCGTTAAAACTTCAAGTTTAAGGTACGAGTTAAATACCATTTTGTTCAACAGCTTACGGCATTTTGTACAATTTTCCTGATTGCACAAGACATCTTTGACGCTTAAAAATGATCATCATCTCCAATAAGCTCTTATGAATTACCTTGTATGTAATTGTTATGCATCAAAAAAATTGTTGCTCCTACTACTTCATCGGATTGCTGCAGCTACTGTTTACATAATTCTCTAGAGAGCAACTTCTTTGAAAGTTAAAACTGAACAAAAGTTGTGCACATGATAGAAACTAGCCATAAGCAATGGTTTTGATTGACCTGCTAAATGAACCTTGCGGGCAAGGCGTGGTAAATGATAATGAGTAGTTTTTTATGCACATAATATATACCTACCTACCTACATAAAAAATATTATGTGATCTTTTTTTTTGTTAGCTAGTTTTTATAGCATGTACTTTTTTATGTAACTCTTGTGATTTCAACAAATTAAGGAACGTCAAATCGTGTGCGCCTGCCGCGTGCAACAACAACAAGAATGGCAGTTTATGTGCATGTGTATGAGTTTCGTTGCCGGTTAAGAAGAAGAAGGATTGCCCAATTTGTGATTGAATATTGAGCACATTATATAATATTAATAGCACCGGGCAGAACAACTGCAGTTTTTGGTGTTGATGCATGCACGCCTAGAAATTCAATATTAAATACGCAGCTGAAAATATGAATTAAGATAAAATGAAGCCTACATGGTCGATTGTCGAGACAAACAGATAGCACACGTTAATAATAAGTAGATTAATATTTCAGCTACTTAAATACCTACCTTAAACACTATTATTATTGTTAGCGTGCATGGGGTTGCATTGCTACACTTTTCTACTTCCCTGTATAGCCAAGAGCAAAATAATTGCATGTTGAGCTGAACTAATCGTGAGACTAAATGGACATGACATGTGTACCTTGTCTCGTTCTTGTTCAATATCTTGTAGCTCTTTACTAAATGATCAAATGTCAGTAGCCCGCGTTATCATCATCAAACTTTTTTTCAAGTCAGTTCTGAACAAAAGAGATCTTCCTTGCCAAGTAGCATGAACCATGAACCTATGTTCGTTTTTTAAACTTCTTTTAAAAAGTGTTTCCCACTCATTCATTCTTCTTCTCGGAGAAAAATCTAGTCAGTTTGATTAGAGTTACATCAATAGCTTGTATTTGTACAGTTGCCGTTGGCAAATTCCCTTGAAAAGTGTACCCACACACTCAGACTCTGAACATTGTGCCATTTCACAATAACTCCCTAGCACAAAGATTGACTACCGTTGATAGTGATTCCTCTTTAGCGTCTTTAGTGAATGGTGTCAAAAGTCAGCTTGGTGACTTTGATAGCATTATATTATATTGGTGGAGGATTAAGTTGAAGAATTTAGGACGGGGTTTTAATAAATGAATGATAAATAAATGGTAATACCCATTACAATTGTGTAATGATAATAATGTGGACTTACAATAAGATGATCTACAACGTAATCATTACCACCACCAGACACATTTTATTGTCATTGTAATTTTTATCATGATCATGATGCTGCTGCTGCTGCTGGGGGAAGGGTGTAGGGAATACTAAAACTTTGATGGTAGTTTACCAGAAGCCGTAAAGGTATCGTCGAACATTCTAGGTATTTGGGTGGGTGACCTACCGCTTGTTTAAAAAACATGCAAAATTAGCGCTTAAAAAGAGCTGTGACCTATCTTGTCTTTTGGAAATTTGAGAGTGGCATGGGCAATAACATCTCAAGGGAGTTGGATATTTGGTTGGACTTTTCGGAACCTTTCTAATCTTTGGCATAATTTGATACCAAGATTAAAACGGACACTTATATGGAGTTACACTCATTGCGCGCATATTACTATTCACTCTTTCTTCATACACGCAAAAATTATGCATTTATTGATCAATGAGCTATAAAAAATGATTTTGCAATAATGCTTCAGAGAGTTTTTTGAGTTCAGCAACAATTTAAATGTTCAATGCCAACGAGTGACACTCAAATAGACAAAGAAACAAGAAAATCATGTGCCGGTCATCATGATTATCATGATCGTCATTATCATTACCAAGTAAACTTGCTTTTTCACTCTTTTTCTTAATTTATTGCAAATCCATAATAATAATAAAGGATACGACGACGTAACCTTTTGAAAAACAAAATTAAAAATGTGCACTCACTTTGTTTTTGCTGTCAAACTTTTGGAGCTAGTCGTGTGTATGTGTGCTGTTGTGTAGCAACCTGTTTGTTCAAACTATTTGAAAATTGCAATCTTATCCACTCCTCTGCCTCCTGCCAATGATTCAGCCTAAGCATCAAATTGTAACAATCAAGTCACCAGTCTATTTTTCATTTCTTTTGTCGTAACTTTTCAACCTATATTATTGCTGTCGTGGTGGTGGTGGCGACGACGAAGACGATGATGATGATGGTCATGTTGATCATCATACCATATACTAAAAAGTACATGTCGTTAGTCGTTCATCGTTGCGTAGTATAATTCACCCTTTAACAATGCCCAACTAACTGGTCTCATCATCACCAAAAATTCTTTGACTCTTTTGCACTTTGCAAATTTGCAAATCTGTTTTTTGTTTTTGTAGATGATCACGACTGCTGCTGAAATTACGTTATGGGTAGTTTTTCTATATGGGACTCTTTTTTAAATAGAGAAATATTGGGGCATATTATCTATTGAAATCGACAGGATGATTTTGCTCTTGATAAGCTGCATACATGCATAATAATAATATTATGCATTAAATTTTTTTTCTGCATGATGATGATGCGTATGTGTGTGTGCGTTGGATGGATGGAGGATTGCATTATTGCTCACCATCCCCAACATGATCATCACCACTACTCCGGCTTCCCTGTACGTTTAAATAAGCAAACAATCATTGAAAGTGAAAGGATGGGCCTGAAAAGTGATTAGGTTTGCTTTTGACTACGCGAACGCTTTTGAAAACCACGGTGCTTGAGGAGGATGCCGCCCTGTGGGCCTTTTCATATAAAAGTGCATCCACGCTTGACATGGAAGCGTCATTCCAAGTTCGGCAAGCAAAACTTCAAGTGGTTCCCCAGAAGAAGAAGAAAGATTTATTGAGAATTTCCTTTCTAAATCGGTCTTTAGTTTTTTCTATCCACAAATCAAAATGATCAAGGTATTTATAAGATTCGATATTGTGAAGTGAATACTTTTAAGTGTGAATAAAAAGTGCATCATTTTTTGTAAAGTTGTTTTATAAAAATTATATTTCCTTCTTGTTTTATCTTCATAGGCTGTGGTTGTGCTTGCTTTTGTGGCTTATGCCCATGCTGGTGCAGTGCAATACGCTGTGGCCAACCCATCTGTTGGTCAAGGAGGGTCAAACACTGTGCGTGGAGTGGCCGGCACTTCTTCCATCACCCATCAAGCCAAAGTGCGTATAATAAAATTGACCTGACGATAATCAAAGTGCTTACCTATATTGATTTAGTGATTCTAAGAAATTGCTTCCGTTCTTTGCAGGCAGTGGACAGTGCGTTTTCCACTGTAAGGAAAACCGACACCAGGATCACTAACGACGCTGTCGCTGTGGCTCAACCAGTCCAATACGCTGCTGCGGCTCCAGCTGCCGTTCAATACGCTGCTCAGCCAGTTCAATATGCCGCTCAACCAGTGCAATACGCTGCCCAGCCAGTGCAATACGCTGCCCAGCCAGTGCAGTACGCTGCTCAACCAGTGCAATATGCCGCAGCTCCCGCTGTTCAATATGCTCATGTAAGACCGAGTTCTAAATTCGAACTTCGAATGAAATGCATTTCCTTGACAAACAGCATCTCTAACGACTTATCATTTTACTTGTAGCCCCAACCTGCCGTTTATGCTCAACCTGCTGTAGCTGCTGTAAGCCAAAGATACTTTAGTGCAAATTTATAATTTCGAAATTCGGTTCAAAAATTCATTTCCGGTTTATATTTCCACACAGGCTCCAGTGCAGTACCATCAAGCAGTTGCACCAGCTCCAGTCCAACAAGTCACCTATGCTCAACCTCAAGTTGCCTACGCTGCTGCAGCTCCTGTAGCTTATGCCACTAAAACCGTTGCTGCTGTAAGTTTAAAGTTTCAAACATTTTGTAACAAACATGCATTTTCCAATTGCTAAATGACCATTTCTCCAATTTTCTTTTAAAAGGCTCCCGTTGTAGCTCAACCAGTTGCCAAGGTAGCCACTCCAGTGACCTACGCTGCTGCTGCCCCCGTGAAAGTAGCTGCTCCAGTTGCCTATGCTACTGGACCCGTGAAAGTCGCTGCCAAGGCCGTCCCAGCCAGTCTTTTGGGTGTTGCCTTCAGCCCAGTTCAAATTGGAACTGCTACCTCCTACTTCAACGGACTTGGAGCAAGCTACACTTTGTTCCCCCAATAAAAAATTTCCTAAATATGTATCCTATTAATAGTTTAGTACCTAAAATACCCACTACCTAAATGTTATTTGTTAGTACCTAAGATTCTTTATACTACACGGCATTCTTCCAGTCTGTCTGTACTATGTTACTATTCCCATATATTACTACAACTACACTGTTCTGTGATTGTCACTTGAAAAAGTGAATTTCAATTTCAATGGATTGACTAGAATCTCCCACCCATATACCCAGTTGGATGACTATTGAAAAAACTGTCTTTCTCTACTACTATCAGTATTTGTCTTCTGAAAAATGAGCCAAAATAATAAAAAGATGTGCATTTATTGAAACCGTAAACTAAATGGCATTATAAATTCTAAATTAAAACTTTTGAGCATATAAATTAAACCCATAATGCACCAGGTCAACCCAAATGAATGCAAACAACCAGAAGCAAAGGATTACAAATTTTGACCGAGTATCAAGGAAATGACGCATGATTTTGGTAACTTTTGACATTTGAACTTAAATCTAAAAATGCTTTTCTCTTCAGCGAAATGTATCTAGGAAGAAGCGGTGTAGTTTACATTATTATGAGGCTGCCCCAGGAAAAACTACGATGTGAAGCTCTTGAACACAACGCGCAGAAAGTTGAGGCTGGGATGGGAAATTGAAAAGATACCTGTAGCTTTTTGCAAGGACACACAACCTTATTCACAGAGACAGATCAAAAGCAGAGAAAGAGCTGGAAATGCTGGAAAAAGCGTTCAGAGAATCAGAATGAAGGTTCACCCCTGTGGTGTTTAAAAACGCAAAAGGAGGATATTTACTGGCAGAAGGAAGCAGAGAAATGACCTCCTGCCGAGACACGAGCGAGTGGTAACATAACAGAATTGGGAATGAAAGTGCAGAGCTTTTAAAATTTAATGTCAAGTTCATTTATTTAGATACCCGAGAGGATATAATATATATTTTTGCGGGCTAACTAAGTAGCACAATTACAATCGGCACAATGGGAGAAAAGAAAAAAAAACCCAAAGCGGGAGGGTATTCCTGGAAGCGATGGAGGCCATAGATAGGACAAGAAAACCTCGGCACACTGCACAACGGCGGCACTACACCAAGAACCGATATCAAAGATCATAGGAAGCTGAAGTTGAAATTGTTCACGTAAACTCCAGAAATACGAAGGTGGACAGTAAAAAATCTCCTTTCTTTCTCAACATCCCCGTGTTCGCTTTATCCAAACGTGGATAAATGAATCGTGTGGCTATCAAGTTGTCATTGTCATTTTTTAGCTACTATTTTTAGCCACTAGATCAGTGTTCAAATGATGAGTAAATGCAGAGATGTGAGAAAAAACGACGTAGTACAATGGAGCATTTTGGACCGAGAGACCGTTTCTACGTTGCTTGTTGCATCCCGAATAAAATCAATAGATTAGTTTCCCTCTGTTTATTTGACATTTCCACAGAGTTGCGGTGTTGGGTGACCATGATAGGTATGTAGAGAGAGGCCTTGTTTGCTTTTGTCCTTACCAATTCAGGGGTTTCCTGTACAAGATTAATGGGGAGATGGCTTCTCTGATGTTTACAAAAAAGCACATAGTATTGCTATATATTTTATAGTGTGTGCATATTTTACGGCTTGTTAGTTGTTGTGAAAATCCTTTGTTCAAATATTTGTTCCCCATTTTATTGCTTCCTTTTTTTTCTTGGAAGCTGGCCTCTAGCAATACTTTATATCTGTGTGCTCCACCTTATCTTAATCCCCTTCAGTTGTGCTGATTGCGGAAAATCGGAAGAAGAAGGGTTTGCAACATCATACAAGAGCTTCTTACACTTTAAAAAGATTTTTTTGGATGTAGGTTAGGTTGAGTGATCATTTCCGGGAAAGGAGGATTACCAACGACAACAAGTTATCTATTACCAAAATATTGGAAAATGCTATGGGTCGGGCGGGTTTTTCACGTGGCAACCAGTTCTATAGAAAAACAACAAGACTGGGAATGTCGTCACATTTTCAGAGAAAATATAAATTCCAAAAACTAAAACCCTTGTCCGTTCTCATGCCCAGCGACTGAATAACGATTAAGATTAGATGCGTGGGTATTCCATATTCCAACCATCCAAATCTATCCACCAATTTGCAAATATCTTTTCAAAATTTCAACCATTATATTAGAATTAATGGCATTTTCTGCTTCCAGCCACCCATCAATCTACAACTGGTTAGGGTAGGTTTTTTTTGCAAAAAAGAAAAGCAAACCCATTAATCTAATCATCTTTTAACCTCATCTAATCAGCTTCATAAATCACCAGCAAAGGAAACTGGTTGTCTAAAGCAAAAACCTCTCTGAGCTGTGTAATCAAGAAAAATGACTATGCAATTTGGTTGTGAATAGTGGCAATATTGACTCAGAAACCTCAATAAATTTTATCTCTGTATTGTGATTTACACCTTGTCTAGGCATTTTGCAAATTTGCAATTTTTTTATAATCGATTAAACTAAAAAAATCAAACAAAAAAGTTAATTGCATCATCACTTCCGTTGTCATTTTTGCAAATAGGTCATAAGATCACTATTCACTCTTCTTCCCTTTTTTACACTGGCTTTATTTGCACAATTCCTTTTTTGCAAATCTGAGTCTCCTCTACCTACATGTTTTATTGCACATATAACCCTTTTTAATATGCTACACTCATATCCATCCAGTTTAACTAACTGATAATTGCTCATTGACAATTTTCGTGGTAGCCCAGGGTGACCCTATAAACAATACTTTGTGATCATGATCAAGGTTCCTCCCTGCCTTTATTGTAGTAGTTTCCTGTTCTTTTGTTTTGATCAATGTTTTGCCATTAAATTTGGTGCTTTTGGCTCATTGAAAACCCATAGCTCTGCTCTATTTTCTTATTTAGTGTTTCTCATCCATATTGACAATATGATAATGGTAATGTGATCTTCATTTTTAGCTTGATAATATCATCGTCCCACAGAAATAAAATGGTGCATACAAAATGAAGAGGCTCTCCCCACCCAGAAGATTTCACGTCAGAGTATAGCCACCACTTGTAAATTCCAAGGGTAACCTATGCCGCAATCAGTGATTGTGTCGTGGATAAACTTTCCATCCTGCCAAAAGTGCGGTACAAGACGAGAATACCTTTTCTGTAACCGTAATTTATAACCGCTTGCCATGATACACTTTAATAGTCCATTATAAATGCTAATATTGTACAGTGTACATAATAATATACCCATTGCTACATGCAAAACCACACCAACATTTATAATATAATATAACAGTGCCAGTAAATGATAAATTACAGGTGGGCAGGTACTTGGGGACACACACTCGTAATTGTCGTCACACACTGCACTTTTAATAACCCAGTACTCCGCCTCCGACCAAGAAATCCCATACAATTCTCTGTGATCATGATTAACTTAAGAGGGTAAATTGAAAAGAAAAAAACCTTCGATTGGTTGAATCTTCTAGAAAAAAAGACGCAAATAGTCTGAGCACGTAGGTAACTCTTTAATTTCATATATCATTTCTACCTTAGAGCAAAAGCTAAAATTTATTCCACTTGTTGTGCTGGTGACAATGAAAAAAAACTTATTACTGTGAGCGTATAGTATTTTTTTATAATGGGTCTACCTATACAAGGAGGAGAATATGGATTATAATGGATGAACGATCAAGTTACAAGTATTTTGCATAAAGGGCCCTATAGTAATATGACATGCTGCTTGTACAAAGTCGTTGAGAGCAAAGTACCTATTATTGATCCCTTTTTGTATATCGATGCCTTATCAAGTCATTCATTCAAAAAATCAAATAATTATTTCATAGTCAGTGAGTTTATATTGTTCATCTAGAGACAACAATCAATGCGGCCGTGGCAATGAAATACGAGATTTCCTTGGCTGATCCAATCATCAGATCAGACATCTGAGATACTGCTTGCTACTCTCTGTTGCGGTTACGGCTAAATGGTGATGTCATTGCTGAAATGTGATTAGTCTAAGGAATGAAATTCGATTTGACATTATTGGCTATTGCCAATATTATGTCATGAAGGGCCAACTGTCGCATCTGTTATAATTTTACTTTATCTCATCATCATTACTCAACACACTACTGCCGCCGCTTGCTCTTATTAGCTCTGAAAATAAGCTTGATATGAAATGAAGTGTTAATGTAAAACAACATGTTGTTCATGATAATGTTCATTATGTAATATTTTTTACTGAGAAACATTTAGCCAGTTTTGCATGGATCAGGTACTTATTATTCTAAAAATTCACGAGTAATTTGGTTTACGGGGCGGAATAATTTTTATTACTTGTTTTCTCAACCGCGTTGTTGCTGTAAAAATGATTACTATCTCATGTGACCAGAGTCCATCAATGCAATGTCATATCCTCAAAGAAACTGTTATGCGTATCTACTAAAAAACCAAAATGAAAAACCATTGTCAATTTTGCTGCGTCTACTGAAAAACGATTTTTTTCAGAGGGTTTGACCGGCAACACCACCACCTTTAGCAAATGATGATGACGATGATGATGATGGTGTCACAGGTTGAACACTCCAAAAATAGGGTTCACACCAGAACACTCCTAATTTGCATTTTTCGATTACTATGGCCGCCGCAGTTATTAGCCAGGCTTCTAAAAAAGATCTTTTAGACGAGATAACATGGACAATGAATGGTTTATTAATAGCTTATGTATGGTGTTTACTCTCTTGTGTATGCAAGTTCAATTATAACTCATGAGAAGCTTTATACCAGAATCAGGTTATCACAAATCAAAGATCAGCAAAACGTGTGAACAAAAGTGAAAGGAAGTATAATGCAAGAGCAGTAAGAAAGGACGCTGATATTTTTGCTGTTAAATTTCGTTTTGACAATAACGGCCAAGCAAACAACGCCACGCTTGTAATGTGACGAGTACTACACACACAGAAAAATGATAACGGTGATGGTGGTGGTAATGGTGGCTGTTGTGGATGATGATTATAACGATTAACCCGTCGTTACACGATTAAAAGAACGAACAAGAACAGTATTTATTTCTGTGTAACGTTTTTGCAGACTTCAGGTACTTGTTATGATTATTATGCATATAAACGTTCGTCCATTGAAGCCTTCTTGTCTGGTCCATCCTGCCCGTGTACGCTTTTGGCTTGGTCGGAAGGAATGTGTGTTTTTTGGCATGATGATGATAATGCACCTACTGTGGGATCCTGCTGCAGGTCCTCCGCCCAGTTTGGACCTTCTTGAATCATATATAAGCGACGATTCGGTTGGCAAGAAAGCATCAGTTCCACAACAACCAACTACAAACAATCAAGTGATCTTCCAACGGAAGTTTTCTCAAAAACAAAAACCAAATTTCTTTGGATTCATTTCCAGAAAACCCAAACTTCAAAATGTACAAGGTAGGCAAACAAAGTGACTACTAAAAATCTTATCAACAACAATAGTGTTTTGTGCACGCACTGCTCGGATCCGATTTCTTGGATTTTGACTTGCGGGATATATAGTGACAAAACAAAAGGTTGAGTATTATCAAACGATCATTTTGGCTAAAAAATCATTTTTTGTGTGACGATAGGCTGCCATCATCCTCGCTCTCGTCGGAGTTGCCTCCGCTGGACTCGTCGCTGACTACCATGTTGGAGGTACTTCAAAAGTGACATTTACATGAAATTTTTCATGGACAATTGTTTAATTCTAATTTCTTTTAATTAGCTACTAATGAGCAAACTGTGAGAGGTTTTGGAGGACTCTCTTCCGTTTCTTCCCAATCCCGCACCGTTAACGGAGCTTACTCCACCTCCTCTGCCTACAAGAACAAGGCTACCAACAGCGCTGTCTATGCCCACGCTCCAGTTGCCTACGCTGCCCAAGCTGCTTATGCCCCAGCTGCCTATGCCGCCCCAGCCTATGCTGCCCCAGCTGTCCAATACGCCGCTGCCCCAGCTTATGCTGCCCCAGTTGCCCACGTATGCTAAAAATCATTTTCAAATCAAAGAATTCAAAAAATCCCTTTCAAAATGACAGTTCACTAAAAGATATCTTCATAAACTTTAGTACGCCCAGCCAATCGCTAGAGCCGTTGCTGCCCCAGTTGTTGCCAAGGCCGCCGTCCCAACCACTCTTGGAGTCGCTTACAGCCCATCCTTCGGTGTTGCTGGTGTTGCCCACTCTTTGTAAGTTTAGCACACACTTTAAAATATCGCAAAAACTCTGCATTTCTATCTCATGAAATTACCCATCTAACGCTTTACCTCTCTATTTCCTTAAAAGCTTCGACGGACTCGGTGTCCACTATGCTTTCTAAGCGGTTGACCTCAACCTCCGATAACCATTTGTACTGATTTTTTATTTATTTCTATTTATTGGCCATACCGTTCATACAAATGTAGCTAAATAAATTATTGATTCAAATCCCTCGTAGAAATATTGCATTGGTTTTCAAACATTTATTTCATGCATATAAATACAAGCTCTTAACATTCCCATAAAAATCGCAATAACCAAACACACAATGCTCCATACAATTTCTCTTTTTTATTCCTTGAAATGTACGCCCTTGACTTAGAGTCGTAAATTGTAGCCAAATGGTTTTGCAAGTTTGCATGACTCCTATATAGCAAAAACCTGCTAGCATTTCTAACTTCCTGTAACATTCATTGATATGCAGACACCTAACACCCACCCACAAATGAAGGCATATCATTTCTCCTTTTCTTATTATTACAACAATAACAATATATTTCACTAAAGTGTCTATTTTGTATACATCATTGCATAACTGCGCACGATAATAAATAATAACTAATAGAAACTTGAGAGATACTATGGACTTCTAGGAAACAACTTCCACAACTTCCAGTCGATGACACGTTTTCTCTCTCAATACTGTCGTTCTACAGTTCACTTTTTATTTGCAAGTGACAATCATTAATGGATTTTTTGGATGGGTATTATGGAAAATAAGAGTGAATAATAATACAACATAAAATATTCGTCATGTTCCAAATATTATGTTGGCATGATAAAAATTTTTTTGTCCTTTTGCTAAAAACTGTTTCACAATACAAAACGTGGCAGGTTTGGTTACCCACACACACAGACACACACGACTTCTCCGGGTTGTCATTAGTTTTCCTCCCCGAAAAATTGAATGAGTTATGTTGATGTCCTCATTCGAATAAAAGTACTCGTGTCGCACACTCCAAGGGCGCATTGTACTCATTTTTTTATTATCAATCTTTATCATCATGAAGCTCCTTGAATTTCCAGTAACGTCAAGATTGTATCAAAAAAGTGAATGGATGTTTGAATGGACGTCACATGTATCATGTAAATGTTATTTTGGCCGTGGTGCACTTTCTCCGCAGTTTAAACATGATTAAGCAACGTGACAAGGGAAAGTTTGTCTGCAGCTTTTTTGCAACCCATTGCCGTCATCCTAAGTGTGCGTGTGTACCCAAGTGCAGAAATGTCTCTAAAAGCTTAGATCATAGATAGCAATTTTCAAAAAATACCCAAACAAACCAAAGTGGAATTAAAGTATATTTAAAAATGAGACGATGAAAATCAAATTGTGCAAAGTATTAAACATCCTCATGTTAAGTTTTAGTGGCCAAATGCCGGATCTTTTTTGCTACTGTGAAAGATGCAGTGTAAAGTTGCTATTGCTGTCACTCATTTTCTCAAACGCTCATTTGTCAGGTAAGCTATAAAGCTGTGTTGTACTCTCTTGTACACTTTTTTTGGGGCAATGTGATCATTTACACATAAAAATAGAAGCCCATTTCCATTTCTCTCATATATTTACTTTCTTGTTCAACAGCTTCCATCTCATCTTCTAGAGAAAGCGAGTCGGTCACTTCTGCTCTAGTGGCAGAGAAAAATGCTTTTATTCTTTGCCCTGCTGGCTCTTCCATTTTCCTGAAAGGGCACTGCGTGTCATGTACAATACATCCATATTACCTTACCGGAGTGAAATATGATCATGCTGAAGTCAATAATGTAACATCAAAGGGGATTCTCAGGCCAGGAGTAGTTTACCACTCAACAAGGTACTAAAGTGAATGAGAAGTCGCTTATGGCTCATATAATGTTATTAGGTATTATTTATTTATTGTCATTGCAGCACCAGCACTTCCACTTCCATTACCGGTCAAGTGTTTACCTGTCCTGCTGATGAGCAAATGTACTCGGAATTGCTGAAAATCAAGCGGGGCAAAGAATTTCTCAATGAAAATCTTTTACGGGTTGTGACCATTGAGGTAAGCCAAGAGGAGAGAAGGAGAAATATGATACAAAGCTTGTGAATGTTCTAACATGTTCCCAAGAATATTACATATAAAAAAATACAAAGGCAAAAAAGAGTTCAAAGATCAAAAAGTATTTATTTGAAGTTGCTTAACACTCTATATTTTGTACAGAGACCACCATTTGTCAAAGTAGTGGGCGATACATTCACAGGTGTTGTCTTTGAGTTGCTTACGACGCTAGAAGCAAAATACAATTTCACGTAAGTGGAAACACATTATTTATTTTCAAAGCAAATGTCATATTTTTTTCCCTGGAACATACATAATATACTGGATATACACAGGTCTAAAGTCTTTTTCCCTTATGATGGCAACTGGGGAAACCAACTACAGAATGGCACATGGAATGGAATGGTCGGTCAGGTACTTAGAAATGTGAGTAGCTCGTCATCATCACCACCAGATTTAGCCATCTCCTTAGGGAATCTCTCAGTGTAACAATACAAGATTTTGTGTGTGTGTGTTACTGAATGTTGTTCTGTTTGTTCTTTTTTTCTTCATCTGCTTCCACTCTCTAAACTCAACTCACAGGACGCTGATTTAGGTGCGGCAAGCTTTTCTGTTACACTTGAGCGTGCAAGGGTAATCGATTTTTCCAGGGCATTTCATCAGGAACCCACTGCCATTCTGATTCCTGCCCCGACACCCGGCAACAAGCTAACCATACTGATTAGACCCTTGAGCGGAGAGGTAAAGAGGCAAATAAATCAATTCAAGCAATTTGCATTCATTAGACAAGTGCCCATTGCCCACATTAGTAAAGTAGTTGGCTGCTGCTGCTGCTGCACAAGAAGAAGGTTTCATGGTACTTGGTACACAACATTTTTTGTTTGTCGCTTGTTCTTCAATTTTATTTTTAGCGCAAGCCTTCTTCTTAATCTATCCTATAACCCTATTTACAATTCGATCAAGCTGATCAAGATTATTAATTTATGTGTATTGAATAATATGGGTAACAAGCTAAATGAGACTATGTCTCCCTGTGTGTGCGTCTCTTGTATTTAGGTGTGGCTGGCCATTTTTACAACGGTCTGCATACTCGTACCTTCCTTATTTGTGATGCACATTCTAAGTCTACGGTTACGTAGAAAGGCCAGCGACAACATCACCAGCAAGACATTAAATAGGCCCATCAATATGTTAAGATTGATCGTTGATCTCATTCAATTCATCATTGGATCTTTGGTGCAAGAGGGTACAGAACAGAAGCACTCTAAATATTTTTTGTCTGAGAATGGCCTCTAGGCCTCTCTCTCTGTGTGTCTATCTCAGAGAGAGAGAAAAAAGTTGAAACATCAAGCCTGTCTGGTCAGTTATATGTACCCTTTTAATTGATGATATATAATGACAATTATCAGGTATGATCTCCCCCGTCAACAAAACAAGCAGATTTCTTGTAGTAATCTGGTGGTTCCTCACACTCGTCCTTGCCAACATCTACGTGGGCTACATGGTCAGTTTCTTGTCCGCTCCCAAATTGTACGACATGGTGGATGGTTTGGAGGGCTTGTTGCATCAGAGCGCGTTGCGATGGACCTACAGAAAAAACACGGCGTTGCAAGACCTTTTCCAGGTTAAAAATATGTGTAATGTTTGATTTATTGAAAGCTCTAGCATGCGAATTTTTTGTAGCTCTCTAAGCAGCACGAAAGCACTCATACACACGTGCACTCAGGCATACATAAGTTTGTAGTAAAAATGACACGAGAAATGCGCTAATGCTCACTTCACATGGGTACTCCTTTTCTTTTTCAAGTCCAACACAAGTGGAGTTTACAAAGCCATTGGGATGGGAGCTCAAGAGTCTGAGTTGTCAGGAACAGACAAGGCTGGCGTGGAGAAAGTTTTAAGAGGCGATTTCGCCTTTATCAAGGTATATAATTAACATCATTAGTGCACCCAACCAACATGCTATATAGTTAAGTCATACATCATCAGCTTTTCAGCTTTTGCTGCTTTTATTTTGATGGCCTTTCGCATTTCGCACATAATTCAGTTAAAGGGAACTCAACCAGCAACAGGAGACATTTTTTCACATATAAAGAGTTTGTCTCTAGCTTCGCAGAGTTTTCCAAGTGGCTATTGTTATATTTATTGTGTGTGTATAATAATAGCTGCCGTTGCGCGTACGGTTAAACTGGAAGATAATTTGCGTCATGATGATTAGATTTTAGAGATGAACTTTGCTATTCACAGGAACGCTCTTTTCTGGACGTTGCGGTAGGAAGCGACTTTGAAACACATAAGCAATGCCGTTTAACAATTGCGGAAAAGTCCTTTTTTACAGTAGGCTTGGCACTCATTGTTCAAAAGGGATGCGCCTTTTTGGATCTACTTGACAGAGAGTATGGGAATATTTCTCCAGATTTGCTTTTTTGCATATGAATAGTTATATAGTTTGCATGCTTATTAAGAAACTTTTTTTCTATTATTATTGCCGAGCTTTAGGATTCTGAACATGGTAATAAGCGGTCTAATGGACAAATGGAAACGAATTCATTGGCCGAGGCATCTTTGGTGTGTGAACGCAGCCAAGTATATTGTCTCAAGTCAGCCAAAAGCCCGCAAGCAAACTTTGGATGATTGTCAAGGAGCTTACTTCCTTTTGTTGGTTGGCTTATCTCTGGCGAGCATAGCGTTCATTGTGGAAACACGTGCGTGGAAATGCTTGTTCAGGAGAAGACGAAGGCGGACTAATACTACCACAGCCTTCTCTAGTGGCAAGAGTGGAAACGAGAATGGTGGCGGTGGTGGGAGTAGTGAGGAGCATTTACGGGGCTATAAAATCATTGTGATTCCCGTTAAAGAGGACATTTATCATAAAATTCACAAATTCAATTTGTTCAAAGCTAGTCGAAACGGAGTTATTGACAAGTTATGCATAAGATAGATAGAATGTTCCACTGTTGTAAAAATAGATTAGTACAAAATTGTGGTCAACAATTGTGGCTGACGATATATTAAAGTCGTTATCTCAAGGCTACAGCTGCAGATTAGAAGATAACAAAAGTGGTAGTCCAAAACCAGCTTTTTAGTTCTGATGATGATGACAATTAGTACCTCACACTCCTTTTAAACAATGCCACGTGGTAGTGTTTAGGAACTTAAAATTGGAACTGTAGCTTTCTACTTGCTTAAAGTTCAAAAGTTCATGATTTAATGTAAAAGGCTCATGTCATGAAAAATGAAGCAAAAACGAATTGGAAGCTGGGAAATTACTTTTTAAATTGATAAGATGAATGCACATCAGTAAATTAATTAATCATTCAAGCAATTATGTACCATGTACCATATCTACCTATGCACTTGAAGTTAGACATATGTTCATTCAACTAAACAACATTGCTATCTTTTTTATCTCTTTCATTGTGTCATTTTACAAGGTCATCACACGTATTTTTTTATTTAACAGTAAAATTTTTGGTTGATTTTGGTCCGTTGTCATTCACGGTTAAGTAGAACGAATTATTATATTGTGTACAGGCATTTTGTGTAGCAAAAAGTCTAATCTTGAAGAATATTTCTGAAAATTTTGATTAATTATGCATAAGAAAGATTATTAGTCTTGTTAATACTGTCACATGAGTCGTTGTGCTGAGCTGAATAAAAATTTGGATATGCGTTGAGAGCACATGACATTTTCTGTATTAAATTAGTATTTGCATAATAATGAATAAAAACCTATGCTTAAAATAACATGAAGAAATGTTGGGAGAGGGCATTGATTCTTTAGTTGTAAACGAGAGTGCATAAGCAATGCTTATTAAGCTATTAAGCATGCTATAATGACAATAATGGGTAGTAATATAGGCATTACTGCGTGACTAAGCAGCACACACACACTTGAAGAAGGCTCGGCAAACAGAATCTTTGTTAATTTTTTTCCTTTCGATACTAACAAATGGGAAAGAAAATGCAATGTAATCGTTTTCATGATTTATACCATGTAGTAAACTTTTGTCAAGAAAAGCTTACTCGTTATTATGTTTATTGCATTGAATTGCCTTTCCAAGCAAATTTTACCATAAATCGATACCAAGTTGCTACATTTACTAAAATCCACCACTAAGCAGTGATTTAGCGCAATAACCACACAAGGTCATAGGTCATATTTTAATCCTCTTTTCGTTGGCTGCATTTTCAGCATTAGCATTTTTCGGGAAAATCACAATATCAGCCCAAATTCCAAAAAACTTCTGCATTTACATTTTAATGCGGTTAAACACGCAGCTAAGAGCATACATGTGGTATGAAGCATGGAGAATGGCAGCATCTACTCCTCAATAATACCTTGCAAAATAGGCTACTAATGATGATTTAGAATCGAGACATGTAAAATTCCTCTGTACGCTGCTGCTGGGGTTTTTCAGGTAAAATAATATTATCTTCTCAAACTGCATGACAGACAACGACCTGTTATTCCGGTTGTTTGTTAGCCTACAACTCAAAGCGAAAATCCTTTTATGTGCCATAGTATTAAACCAGGGAACAAAAAAGAAGTTATATGGCACTATAATAAATTGTAATACAAATCGGATCAAAAACACAAAACCAACAGAAAGAATACGCGCATTTACAGATTAAAGCTTATATGATTTAAACCTTATTGCTAGCTGTGCTCTCATACAAAATAAAAAAGCAGGAACAACTGCCAACTAAGCAAAGTCAGGGTTCAGCCGTGCACGGAATATAATCATTAATCATAAACAGGAAAAAAGAAGCTTTCTATAAATCCACAATACAATTCCCGTCTATCATCTTCACACAGTTTCATTGTTCACAGAGAGTCTCTGTGTACCTGTAACTACATTATCAACATGCATGACAATATCCATATCCCCAGCTTCTCTAATGATCACGCAATGTTTTCTTTCATCCATCCATCCTCTTTCAAATGAAATGGTTTTATTTTACTGCATCCCAAAAATTCTCTGGAAATTGTATCACGTTAAAAACATAATAATTATGTATATCATTCATTTGGTTTATATAATCTGCTACTACCGCATACCATAGTGTCAAGTTACCATAAAACTGAAAGCATTTTCCTGATATGATAATAAAAACTTGTATATGAGCATAATATTCAGTCTATCAACTCTCTCGCAGCAATTCATCATCCTCATACTACTCTCTATACACTACTCTTGTGTCTGACTAATTTGTTTTTCTTCCTGAAACAACATCCAACAAAGTTAATATTTTTCAACATGATACAAAAATATGAGTGTATTTTAAAACTTATTTTCATCCATGCTAATAACATTATTATATAATCCATGTAAAAAAATTTATTGCGTCTTATCATCATCATGTCAGCATATATATTAGCTTGTAAAAAGCAACGACAAATCATCAGCCACCATAGAATTATTACTCTTCTTGAATTTCTTCTCAAGTTTGTAAAAACCGTGTAAAACAAGAGCAATCTCTCCACATTCATCTCTGTATGAGCCTGTCCCAATTCTATGCCCAAGTTTACTAAAATATTCATACACTTACGTAATATTTTATCATTACATAATACAGAGGACACAACAACAAACGACGCTGTCTTGTAGGTTGCAGGTTGCAGCTGCTGCAGCAGCAAACAAAGGAAAACTTTGTTTCTTGTTGTAAAACGCAGAAAACACTTTTCCCTGTGTTGCTGCTGCTACTACTGAAGACGACGCCGCTTTCCCATCATCATGAAATACAGAGGATAGAGGATATAGAGGTGGTGGAGGGGATTTTATATGGTAGATATAATATACCAGGCTACTAGATTCTCATCCTTTTTGCACTGGTGACGGTGGATGCTCTGAATGTGATGCTGCTTCCCCGCAACTTCTATATCGACCAAAGGCCTTGTGCAACGACGTCGACTGATCGACCACTGTGTAAGCTAAACTACTACTGCAACTGTCAAAACAGCTGAGGTTTCCGTGCATTCTTACATTTCTTTTTAAATATCGTACTTAATTTGGTAGCTTGAATTTTAATGCAGGTCTTATTATATAACCATGCCATAATAAAATTGGCTAAAGGGAACTATGTAGAACTGCGTATTTAGTACGCACATCATGCACGCTTGCATGCGACAAAGTACTAGAACGAACTTGGTGCTTGATTCATTCAATTGAGCTTAAAAAGGAATATTATAATTGTCTTTAAAGTGGTGTGTCTATTCTATTCTTAGTGCTATTGGCTAGCGGGTGTGTGTAAAGCTACAAAATCATTTTATGTAATATTTTACCGATACCATCACATTGACAGTGTCATCACGGGCCAAACTCTAATTTAAACAACTTGACATCTGATCTGATTCTTATCAATTGGAACGTCATTTGGATTGGTCACCGTGGGGATATTATGTAAAGCAAAAAAACAACCTAAGAGCACTTTAAATAAAAATGTAAAATGACAATCTCGCGACAACGAATGAATTGGACAGCATCAACATCATCATCATGAAATGCAATGTAAGAGTGTGTGTTACATTTTGGCAAGATTTGTGATTTGTGGGCTACAAAAAGTTACAAAGAGCTTTGGACTGAGTGTGCAAGCGCAAACACCCAAAAAAAGACGCTGCTTTGTTCTTCTGTCTGATGTACTGTTTGTTTGTGAAGCAGAGCAACAGCGGTGCAGTTCAAGTGATAGGTTTTCTATGAATTGATTGTCAGATCCATCCTTTCTCTCTCTCTCAAAAGTCAAGAGTCTCAATGTCCTGCTTGCATGGATGGATGGAGTAATATATATAAAAGCACAGTTACAGAAGTGACCGTCTTTTACGATGAGCCAAAAATATAACAAAACAACAAGCCAACACAGCAGCAGCACAGTTACCAAGCAAGCTTGTCACTGTTTTTTTATCATGGAATCAAGCTGTAGCTCTTGACCTAATACGGACTTTCAGTGAAGAAAAGGAGAAGGGAGGGGATCCGAACTGCACAATAGCCAAAAGTGTCAGTAAAAACGAAATGTAAACTTGGCCACGTGTATAGGCAAAACAAAAAAACTGAGACAATTTACGACACGAGTGCAAAAACGGTAGTTTGCATGATAGGTTGGCACAAACAAAGAATGTACAAGTTGTGAAAAATGAATAACAAATATTTAATGAGCTCTACAAATACAAAAGAGGCACATCATCATCGGACTAATCATATCACCAGTTATTCTTCAGCGGAAAATTGCTAATATAACCTTAATATATTGGGAGTGCGTTTAACCCTGAAATTAGCGAATTATCAATCTTCCACGAACGCCACTGCGCTACCAACCACTTTTAACTGCTTTACATTTAAAGCCTTGTGATTTCCTTGGCCGTAGAAGAAAACACAGTAATCACAGACGATTTTGGACAATGTCTTCGTGGGAAAGCCGTTTGAATGTGGTAACCAACTGCTAAAAATGCTAAACTACTTACTGCCTTACATGATAAAAATCCTTCAGATTATCCATTCATACAAAAGACTGCTCTGTATTTATATCTTATGTAGCATTGTAACTGCCAAAATGTTTTCATTTTAGGCTTGAGTTATGCGTGTTGATACACAAACTTGGCAAAACTGATTTAATACAAATGCCATCCCTTCCAAGCCAATCCCATAAATTGTAAATGTGTTTTTAATAAACAGCCAGGGTCGTTGTTGTAGAGGGGATAACGACAGTTACATGAACTTTTATGACAAATACAATCACGCTGACTGCTGACGACGACGGTTTACCAATACGATAATAGATCATTGTTGCTCTCTATATAAAATATGATATGACGATGACACTTACAATGTCACGCAGTTGGTGTATTTTCTTGCCTCTTGGCGTCAGCTACCTGCGATGACTCACGTGCGTAAATACAATTTGGTAAACTATGGACTATTGACACGATGCTGGCTTTCAATTTAGTACAAATTGGAAAGCACACACACGGTTGAAACCTGAGGATATAAAATACAAAAGGGCTATCTTTGCTCCTATGCTCTGCTCCAAAATGGTCAATTGCTTCCACACACGTGGTCCAATTTTTCTAGTGGGACTACTGGAATTCCTGCCTAATGAGCATCTTCAGCAAAGATCTAAAGTAGCAGATTAAGTTTTTATAGAGTTAGCTTTGACAGGTAACAAGAAACATACAACACCAGCCATTCATAAAGTTAATGAATCATTCATCGATCTATTCATGCATGTACTACACACCCGGCTGAAGGTAAACGACAATGTCCGCGGACGTGCTTAGCACACAACGACAAGTTGCATTGCATGTTTGTCGACAATCGTACTATCGCCTTTTTTTGAGATAAAAAACAAGTCAACAAGTAGTTATACCATTCTTGTACTGGTTAATTAAGCACTTTGGCTTAGCTATCAAAAAGCTAGTTGCATGATGGGTTTTCTGTGGCAAAGGATTAATCCATGATTGAACCAACATTTTCGGTCGTTTTATTTATGGGATTTTGAAAGGATGTTCTTCAGTCATCTCTCTGGTTTGAAAAAAAAATTCAGAATGGCTTGGATAACGTTTGAAACAGCCTTGCATGCATTTAAAATTATATATTGTTTCGCTTGCAGCCAATTTTGTTTTATCGCTCACGAAATAGGATATTAGCTGGATAATTAGCTCGGGGCGAATATGTTGCAAGCACTTGGTAGCTCCGTAAATCCCGTCTAATATATACACATGCGAGGCAATACGGTTGTAAGATGATATTATGCCAATGTACTTACTGCATGATTCACAATGAGATTGAGATGGATTTCATTGTGTAGCATGCTTGATCAGCTTGCTGTTCTTTTATTAGAATAAAATTGCATAAGCATACCATCATTATTGTAAAGCGCATCGCATAACAAAATGGCTTTTGACGTAGCTCAAAGCGCACAATTTTGCGGCGTTGGTATAAACTTTCCAATTCCAATAATATCTTTTTACAAGCCAGCAACAAAGTTATCCTTTTTAGTACGCTAATACCAATAAAACCCGAAAAGTCGTATTTTATACAATAAAATGGATACTTTTTTAGAAGCGTAATCATATATTGTAAAATGGCAGGTAAAGTTTTGTACAGTTAATGATTACTGAGCAGTAACGCAGCACTGCGTTTTTTCGGGGCATGTTGCTAGCTGCTGTCCTATTACATATTGAACAAGAAAGAGATGACTTGTAATGATAGGTGTTCCTATTTTCTCTCATTTTATTTCGGTGTTCGTTACTTGCTGCTACGATATTAGCTTGACTTTGCAAAATAGGTCGATAGTTTCTTGTTTCTTCACTTGACATACTGGAACAGGTGTACACTAGTTAGAAAAATGATATAAGCTATCTACTTGTCAGATTTTTTTCAAGGTAAAAAATGCTTGTAAAACAAGTCAAATGTACTACCAAAAAATGATACCTCCTGCAACAGTTTGCAATGTAATATTTGTTTTAAAAACCAAGAGACAACCAAGCTAGAATCCTTATCTAAGCACAACCTGTTAGTTTGAACTGTGGAATAGTTCATAAATAAATTCGCAAAATTGCAACCAGTCTATTTTATAAAAGACGTTTTGGTATCATGTCGCGGTAGACCAATGTAAACGTGAAAAACGTCAATGAGGTCCGTGCCACCCACCTTCTCTTCCCTGGAGCATATTTGTATTAAGATTAAGATAGCAAAGTAATGAGTACACTGAAGTAAAACATTATTTATGTTTTTGCCGTGTATAATTGCATAGTAACAGTATCAATATCAATATGCTTATTTTCCACATTCATTTACTTTTCTTGTTCCAATATTGCAATTTCGTTTCCGTAAACAACCAGAACTCTTAGCAATAAGATGTGCTAACCTTAAATACTTATTTTTTTCCAAGTAAGAAACGTTCAATATTGTTTCGAAGGTCATTTCGTCTTTTTATCTATTGAATAAAATAATAATCAAGTGGAAAATTTGCAACACAGCCAATTTTCCTCCTGTTATACTAGTGGCAGAAAACAGGTAGGAATAAATTATTAGCAGACAACAAGCTAATAATAATAATGGCCTAGTGCCCAATAGACATTTTCCTGTTCTGCCTTTTCGATATTCTCTTTCTGGATAAATCATAAACCTTATTCCAAAGTAGCAGTAAGTATAGAAACCTACACATATTTTTCTCATGCTTTAGCAAAAGCAACTCGAGTAGTGGTGGTGGGCAGGGATATTAATTTTCCGTCTATTCCACGTTTTCTCCATCTACCTGCATATTATTTCGAGGAGCAATGTCAAGTCACATTGAATTATTAATCCGCCTTCGGTCTCTACTGACTACTGACTCCCTCAACAGCATTGAACTACATTCCAGCCCTTTCTATGTTCATTAATCTTTTGTTGATTACTATTACTGCCTTCCAGCCGCGTTTTGGCAGAAACAGAAAGAATGGCGATATGAAGGATATTAAAGTTAAATAAGCAGAGGAGGGCTTTGTAATAGTGGAAAGGCTTGGGAAACTAAAATGTAGTATAAACCTACACACCTGTGTCTTATATAAGTATAAAGCGGAAAAATACACATTTTTATTCGTTTCTCGACAATTTTCTGTCGTTGATAGTGACATTGAATTTGGACTTTGGAGTATACGCATTGTATCCATTTTTGGCTGCCTTTCTTTGTTTCAGAGAACTGTGGCTAACGTGTACTACTATTCATGCTCGTTGAAACACACTGGAGCTAAAAATTGCCGAATTGCCAATAATGCATAATATGTGTATTGGTTGTGATATTACGGTTTCATAAATGCTTAATAAGTTTTTTTTGCAAACGGCTTTCCTATGTTTTTATATAACTGACTTTTGCTAAAATGTCCAACTGGGTTATAGCTGGTGGAAATGGAGTCAATGTTAGCTCTTGATATTGGCCGTGACGGACAGGAAACCTTGATGACAAGCTTGTGTACATTTTACACGAGCTACTATACTACAAGGTTTTAATAAAGTGCCATGTCAGATTTATCCTACAAAAGTCAAAACATTTATTACGGGTGCTAATATGTAAGCGTTTTGAGTTGTTGAGCCCGAGAATGAAACGTCAGTGTCTCCTCGGTTTCAGACTCAGACGGTTAGAAAACGTGGAGAAAATAAGTTACCTGCCAACTTGCGCATGTACAAAAAATGCCTTAAAGCGTTTTGTACTTTGCTCTGAAAAAGTAGATGACACAGTGGACGGGTGGCCAGTTTGACAGGACACATGCTTGGCAGCGCATTGGTGCAATTAGCTCAGCTTCTTTGTTCGTTGCAAGTCATCATGTCCCATTTTCGTGTCAAATTCATCAGATAGGCTCTTTCATTTAGTAAAGTATGGATAGCTGCTTGTCTGGTGGTGGGGACATATTTTGTAACGGAACCAGTGAAAGCAGTTCCGGGCTCAGGTACCGCGGAGCCAATCAAAGTTTAGTACTTGCCAACAAACAGTCACTCTCCTTTACTTACACTGAAGAGGAGACTGGTCTCAGTGCCTCTATCGAGTTTGTCAGTGATGGGAATGGGAATGAGACCATTCCGGTGTTTGTAACCAAAGCTGGGAACAAGGTGTACATTCCTCCGTCAATAGCTGACTTGCTTCGTGACAAACCTCCAGATCAAATCGAGGAATATGAGCAGGAAGAGGAGGAATGTAATGGGCTTGTTAAAATTGACGGGATTAGTAGTGGGGAGGAATCGTACACTGCTACAGATTCGGACGTAGACTTGACTAACGATGACTTACTGAAACGTGCAGAAGGGCGACGGGGCTCCAATTCTCCAGGGGACGATAACAACGACAAAAATGACAGTGACGGAGAGCTTGGTGGGATACAAGTAGTTCCTCCCAAAACTAGAAAGAAAAGGCGACGTCGACGACGACGACCCAAGCCCTTTTATTATGAGCAGGGACCAGAGGAAGATGATGATTTATTCAATTTGTCTTGGTTGTCTGATTTTTGGGAACAGTTCAAATTCGTGGGACCCCGGTTGGTACCCTTTCTCAAAACCTTGGGGCTCTACTTTGTCATCTTCATTCCGGAGGATAGACCTTCCCTCTATGCCATGTTGATCAAGTGCTTACCCATTTTGTCACTGGCCCTCTTTATTGTTCTACACGGAATCAGTCGGAGTGAAAGGTAGAAAAAAGGAAAACCGGGCAATAAACCCATTTGCCATTTAATAGCCATGTCTAAAAGCATTTTATCTATAGCCATTGTTTTCTCTGTCTTTCATTCTAAAACACTTATCACACAGACATAAATTTTCCCGACGGATTCTAACCGGACTCATGTTCTCGTGTTTGGGTGATGCATTCCTAATTTGGCCCTCTTACTTTCTCCACGGGATGGCCGCATTTGGAGTGGCACAGGTAGATAGAAAACCAACGCGACTTGATTAACTTATTATTTTATAGTCCAAGCATTTCATTCATTTTAACTAATGTGTTTTTCCTTTATTCCACGTGCAAAAAAGTGCTTCTACATTCTGGCGTTTGGCTTTCAACCAATCAACTGGAAACTGGGTTTGTCCGTGTACGCTTTAACCAGCTCAAGTAAGCTCATTCAAAAATTTTCACACTCAGCTTGCGTGAAGAGATGAGCATTTTATGCTTTGTCATTCATTAGCAATTTAATTAGCCTGCCTTGTCCATTTCCTATTCAAGGTCTCTTTCTCATTCTACCTGGACTCATGGAAGACGCAATGCCGCTCATGATTGGAGTGCTAGCCTATTCCATGCTTCTTACCACAATGCTCTGGCGAGCCATAGATCGCACAGAGCCCTTCTCAGACGCACCCTGGAGCTGGAGCAAATTTTCGGCAACCGTTGGAGGCATCTTTTTCGTGATTTCCGATACCACTCTGGCCTTGAATCAATTCTACGTTCGCATTCCATATCATCAGGTAATAATATACTACTGACTACAGTGCAAACAAATTGCTTTTTATTTTTCCCGTTTTACCTTTACCATTTCATTTGTAATTTATTCTCCGTTAATAATAAATCGTGGTCTGTCCTTGATCTACCATCATTTTGCTGTCGGACTAGATCAAATAACATATAATGCTAGATAAATGTCATGTAGTTGTAATGTAATAACAGCAGCATGTAGTAATGTAGGCACAACCTTTGCCAAAATGAATATTCTGTGCTCTACTTAAATTCTGCTGCTGCGCTGCTGTACAAATATTCTAAACAAACACATATCACACATTCATGTAAACGAATATTTCTCAATATTTGCCTCTCTGTCTCTCTCCACTAATATATATTTCTGTATGTGTGTGGTTTGCTTTTCCAGACTTTGGTTATGACAACTTACTACCTGGCCCAACTGTGCATTGCTCTCAGCGTCGTTACCACAACCAAAGAGAAAACACCAGGGAATAACAATGAGGCGGTGGCTAATGATCTCACAGACCCTGTTGACAATGAGCTTAGCAGCAGCCCCGGTGCAAATGCACGGCTTCGAAAAGGCAAATCTGTAATTTAAACATAAAAGTGTCATGTATCGCCAACGAAGCAAATACCACCACCAGAAGCACTGCTCAATGTTTATAATATTAAATTCGTATTCATGGTTTTGTTAAATATTCAGGCTTGATAGGGATGGTGGTGGTAGCGGGTTCCAAAAAGTGTACTGTCAACTTGTGTAAAAAAATATTTATCTAACAAGCAAAAAATATTTGCATTTTTTGTCCGTGTTCCATTTATCATTTAGATTCTCGATTCTCTCCATACTCACTATTTAGTATGTTCTGGTGATGAGGATCGTTTGTAGTTGTTGTAGTTTTAAAAACTAGGTATATTATAGCGATCGATATTAGATATTATTTTTTTGAAGCTAATAGGTATTTAAGCTAAAAACTACTGACTGTTGATGTTTTCGGTTCCTAGCAATGTATAAAAAATTACCAATTTCAGAGTTTCTTGATTGCTGTTTAAAGTCATTTGAAACCAATTTTGCATACAAACTAACTGTAAATTTTTTGTAAGTTGGGCATACAAAGTTGTACGTATCAAAAAACTGAACTCAACGTTGTGTACAAAAAAGTCTATTAAAAGTAACTAAAAAAGTATTCTTTCAAGTCTGCTTAAAAAGTGGTCTTCAATGTAGCTCTGGTTAACTTTTGGACGATTTGTAGCTATGCAATATTGTTTTATAGGCCAAAATTCAGTGGATTAGGTTTTAAGGGAACAGAACATAATTAATGACTTATGTATTGTAATTTTCTTGGAAACCAAAGTACCTTTTAAAATATTACTTGTAAAAAGATGCTGCTGATGAGGATGATATTAAAAATGAAGTTTTTGAAAATGGCTCAAAAATGAAAATGTTGCGTTGTAGGTGAGAATGATAATGATGATAGGTTAAAATGGTAGCCAAAAAATGCATTAATGTTTCATGCTGGATGAAAATATTTGTCGCCAAAGTACTAATGTAAGATGTTCCTTGTTAGATGTGAAAAATAAATTAATGATTTTCATGTTAAAATGATGATGCGAGTTAAAATGCACATGATGAAAAGTAGAGACAACGGTTGACACGGCTGGCAAAATGACAGAAGAAGAGAAAAGTAAAAAAAAATGTGAAAAAGGCACAAGAACACAAAAGTGGGGAAATATGTTTTCCTAAATATCATGTCAAGTTTATTTTAAAGTCATTTTTTGAAGTTTTAAATTGAAACTCATTTATCTGAGGTTGTAAGTCGGTAATATTGTAAGTTTAAAAAACTATCTCATAATCTCATCTCTCTCTCAAAAAATGATTGAAGGATTCTTTTAAAAAAACATTCAGTAATAAATTCAGTAATAAGACGTGTTACTCAAAAAATAAAAATAAAAATCACCAATATTGAGTCTACATGACATTTCTTTTAAAACCTAACAGTTAAAACCTAGTAAAAAAAATAATAAAAAATACTTTTGGTGTCGGATTCCTCTTTGAACGGAGTAGGTTAACAACGGAACGGTTTACTTTTTGCTGCAAATCAAACAAAACAGAACAGACCCGGAAAGGGCATTAGTACACAAGGTTAAAACACTACACTTTTTCGCACGCACGAATGAAAGCTTTCTCACACAAATCAAAATGACCAAGAAAATACATTCCATGTAAGTTTTTAAGGGCTATTAAGTTAGCTTACCCATATGGATATCCACCATAACCACCAGCGCCAGCGGTCGCAGAAGATGCGGCAAAGGATTGGGCTCCTCCAAGTCCACCAAATCCACCAGCACCGGCTGTAGCACTGCTGAAAGCGTTGGCATTTCCGTAACCACCTGGAAATCCGAACTGACGCTTACTTCTCAGGTTACCCACCTGGACGCCGGCTGAAATACAGAGAAAAAGACAACGAAAGGCAATCAGACAAAGTCTCAATTTGAACCGAAATCCCTTCACACATTTCACATTTCACAAAAAATAAAACTGAATGATTGATCAAGTTTTAATAAAACTTACTATCACTGGCAGTAACGTCCACCGGGTAGGTATTGGCCGTGTTCACGTTCGCAGTGTTGGCGGCGTCAATGGAAACAATGGCAATGGCGACGAGGAGTACACAGACGATCTTGGTGTCCATTTTGGTGGTGGTTTGGGATGTCCGTTGAGGAACTTTAGGTTTTAAAAAAATGGTGAGTGAGGAAATCCGAAGGAGTAAAACAAACAAGAAGAAAAATGTCAAATGAAGTCGACAACACAAATAGCTTGAATGGGGTGCGGGCTCGGAGTCTCGGGCCTTTTATAGATTTTGGGGTTCCTTTCAAACTACAAAAGACTCTGGGTAGCACCGTACAAAAAAAAACGAAAAACGAGCGATCGCTTTTTAGTGTCCAATGCCCTCTTCATCATTCCATTTTCTTTGTTCGATTGACCAAACTAGTTGACTTTGAACAAGGAGGACAATCACTTTGAAATTTACATCTTTTCGGTACCTTGGAGCATCTCCTTCCATGATACTGCTTTTTAAAAGAAAGAAAGCAACAGTAAAAATATGTGCATGAGAAGTCACTTTAGCACTGCAGTATAATAGACATGGGCACCAACAACCGCAGTAAAAGGGCCAGGAGTAAAAACCATGCGTTGTTTCTGCGGTAGTAATTTACAATGCCTACCTTACTGCCTATAGTCCTTTCATTATTGAGGAAATATGCAAAAGCCGCAACTAACCAATTTTCATGTATTTCATGAATGCAAACGTCTCATCAACCATCTTATCTGTCCGTTGAGCTTTGCTAAAAAAAAGTCAATGCTCAAGACCATGGAATAGGGACATGCTAATCTGATTCCACTGCAGTGAATCAATGTTGAGTTGAGGTTTCATCCGCATCACCGTTTACCCACATGGCATCATCGTTTTTCTGATTGACATCTTTTTCTAATAGAAACCTTTTAGTGCGTAGTTTGTACCAACATCTCTGTCACTTTTTACTTCATCTGAATAACTGCTGCTGTTCTCTTTTTAATTTACATAAAGTAATCAAAATGTTTACCACTCGCTTGCCAAGCTGCCGTTTTGCATGACTGCAAGCAGGCTTGAGCTTAAGTTTGAACGATAAAGATAACAGAACACCGACGACAAGACAAGAACAAGAAATTCTTTTTTGATTTTCATTTTGGTAGCAAGTAGCAAGCATTCCATTCGAAGCACAAAACCTTTCCTTGTCTTCAGAGTGGCTTACTTGGAACTAGTGCTATCTACAGTAAATGGACGGTATTCCGAGTAGTACTGGTAGCGAGTAGTTGTGTGGTTGGCAGTCTGGTGGCTAGATGAAGCTGCTGGGTTATATGAATGATGCTAGGCATTTTTTGAGAATAGACAAAGGCGAAATGAGTAGTAAGCTATAACAAAATGTGTTGAGCCAAACCAACCATTTTCCAAGAAATAATTCCAAACTATTTGCCTACTGAAAATAGGGTAATTCTTATGTAGGTTTTACCGCTGGTTAAATAATGGACAATATTTGCCCGTGAAAACAATAGGTTGTAAAAATAAAACAATTACTTAATTTAAAAAGATGCTGGTACTATGCCAAATCAAAATTATAACTCGTCAATTGGTATAAAAGGAAGCAACATTTTGGTTACCGGATTGTTATTCACAGTTTTTTTCTGATTTTCAAAGTTGTAAAATTTGTCACAAGGATTTCAAAGCTAAAGAGTGAACTATCATTAAAGTCATTAAGTCATATCATTAAAGTAAAATATATTACCATTAAACTACCATTAAAACATACCATACCAACGAGTTTATTATATAACTAATATAAACTATATATTGAACTGAACATTAATGATAAACTGAAACCAATTGTAAATTTTGAAAATTGTGCATTGGGAGAGGATTGCGAATTAATTGCTGTTTTTGAAGTATTTTTATGTTTTGTTCATAAGTTCATATTTCCAGCACAACAACTTTAGTAAAAGAATGTTGGTAGGTATTATAAACTACTTACCTGCATGTTAGTAAAATGAACCAAGCTTTTTTTGTTGCTAGGCAGATATTCTTCAGAGGCAGTTTTTTCTACATTATACTACGCCAGTATTAAGGATATTGCCGATTTTTTGCCATTTTTTCCAAGCAATTTTAATCCAGGTTCCTTTTTCATCGCCACATTAGGCACCAATAATATCCCCAACCCGTGTAATCCTGCCAAAAAGACAAACTTTCATATTCTCAGGAACAACAAGTACTCTCGGAAAATAGTACACACTGTCCTATTATTTACTACACCGTAGAGAAAAAAATGGCCCGTTGTTTGGCCGCGCTCTGAACACTGCCAGCAGCTTCATCCTTCTTCTTCTTACCGCTTTCTTCCTCGTTTACCTTACATTCCCTAGTCTACAAGGAGAATATAATGTTGCGACCCCCTACAAACCACCTCTGTTTCCTTTAAAAAAGCCAGAGAGATACAGAGTTACCATCCACCACCACCACCGCACACTTCCACCGAGTTTGCCTGGTTGCTTGCACGATTGCCTGTGCTCAGAACAAAGAAGTCTGCTTCCAAAAATCCACCACTTTTCCCTTTTCCACATCCACGGAGAAAAGATACGTACTCGCGTAATAATAACTTTGCGCGTCCTGAACAACTTTAGGCAGCAACAGCAGCAGCACCACCACCGTTTTCTCCAACTTCCGAGAGCCAGGGAGAATGTAATGCATTTGAGCTTTATATTTTTTGCACATCCATTCTCCATAGTCTTAGCAGAGGTTGCTTGCACACATATACAAGCTCTCTAGAACTACGCCGACTAACGGAAGAAAATCACACGTAGGGAAAAAGTACCCTGGAAGCCTCCACTTCTCTTCAGTTTGTTGCCGTAGTTTGCGTTGAAACGTTCCATCTTGCCGACACTGGACTTTGAAAACCGGATCACTGTCTCAGATATATATACACAAGCACACACAATATTTATTGCATTCACAAGTTTTTAGCAGAACGAACAACAACAAGAGCAACGCCAAGCTTGGAAAAGCCAAGATAAACGAAAGATAGTAGCGCGCGACGACATTCACTATTCACTCTTCTCTCTTTCTCTTTCCCTGGCCGACTTGGTGTTAGTAGTGGGCAAACATATAAATGAGAGTTGTTCTCGGGGTGACCAGAAGTTTGTCATTATCAGTTGTAACCCTCACATCTCTCGCTGGCTCGCTGGTCGACGACACACAAAACATTGCTAAGGAATAATACTATTGCCATTATTATTGCTCCGTTGCTGCTGCTACTACGTTCAACTTGAGAGTTATCACCATTGTTGTATAAACTGTTGCCAAGAAAAAAACAGATAAAAGGAATTGTGCGCATAGCCACACATTATTTGAAAAAAGCTACATTGAAAGACAATAAATTACATAGAAAAAAACAGCAAACAACAACAACCAAACAGGAAGCAAGTCATTTTTTCCAGTTTTCAGATCAGAATCAAGAAAAAAGATCCTTTTGTCGAACTTTCCCCTTATCAAGTCAACGTGTTCCTTCAAAAAACACAACAAATTCGTACTCCTTTTGATAATAATCACTTTTTGTTGAAAAAAGTCGTACTCTAGTGCTGTACTGCCTGACTGATTGTATACATTTCTGATCCGGTTCGCTTATTACCCCGGTGTGATCTGAATAATCGATTTGGGAAAAGCATATAATAATCCAAAGTAATCGGGTACATTACCAGAGCTCCCTTGTCTCTAACCAAAGTTTATTTTCCGCACAAAAGAAAAGTAACTCTATTTATTGTACGAGTGTATCATCAGCAAACAAGAAAACAACAACAACTTCAACCGCCAGCGCATCACTTCTTCTTCCGCACAAAAACCCGTGAGAATCAATACCATTTTATAGAGAAAACCAGTATTATTGCATTGCAAGACAAAAACAGCATACCAAAGGCAAGGAACAACTTGTCCTGATAACATAATATTGAATTTCTCAATTTCATTGAATCTCGTTTCATACACTAGCCCGTATCCAAGAAGCAGAACTAGAAGAACTAGAAGAAGAAGAACATATTCGCACAAAGAATAAAAACGAGATTCCTTTGGGAGGTAAAAAAGTTTCATAAAGCCGAAAAAAGTAAGAAATAAGCAAGTACCAAGTTTGATTATCAAAAGTACAGAAATAAAGTCAACTACTGCACAAAATACTTGGAAGAGAAAAAAAGTATATAAAAAGTCCTTTGCCCGATCAAAGAAAAAAAATATATACAGAAGAAAAATCTACTGATACAACACCCACAAAAGTCATTCCCCATTCAGCGCGAAGAAAAAATTGAAGGGAAAAAGAAGTTGTATTATTTTTTCATTCCTTCTTCTCCTCCTTGTTGTTCATCCAACTCGTCTTGTACCAAAGTCGTCTTGTTCAGTGAACATTCCTTCTTTGACTACTACTACCGCCACAACAGCAACAGTAGTACAACAACAACCACCAACGAATTCAACTCAACCACTTTCAACTTTTACTTTTTCCCTGCTCTCTGCAACATAAACATCTCATTGAAAATGGCTTTTAAAGGAGTTACCATGAGTGCTGGCACCGGCTCCCTTTTCCTTCTCTGCACGGGTAAGTACAAGAGCATTTTTATTAATAATATCACTTTTTACTCTACAATGTGCATAATAGGTATGTTTATAGATTAAAAAAAGAAAGTTGCATTAAAGTCTAGAGCAAGGTTTTCTAAAAAAATCTACTGCACATTATGCCACACTACCCTGCTTGCATATCAACATCATCATCATGTTACACACCCTTATGGTGTGCAATGGGCAATGTGCAAAAAAGATATATAAAAAGTGCGGTGGTAATAATAAACCTAAGCTGTACACACCACCATGCATGTCAGGGCATCATGATGACGATGATCGCCATTACCAGGCCATTCTTTCTTTTATCTGGTAACATTTTCAGACAGTGTGTGTGCAAAATTTACACCGTGTTCATCACACACAATGCACAAACATAGCAGAAAGAAAAAAGGATTTTCTCTGGATATTCCCTTTTGCGCTGCTAAACAAAGCGACATTTAACTACCATCATAATATCGTTATTTATACACTATTGTTATCATATCCCACAACAACACCACACCGCAGTTTTTGTTAGCCCACGGCAGTTTCACAGACTCCCAAAAGAGTCTATGGCTAAATAAAAAGTATAGCATTTTTACTGCATAAAAAAATGTGTACAATGTACACAATATCTACACGACAATGACGACAACAACGAGCCTCTATGAAAATGAAAAGCAGCGTGGCATTAAAAATGAAAGAAAATTGCTGCCATTTGGTACGGTGCTTGCCAAAGCACTGTATGTACTGTATATGGTACATGGTACATTGCAGTTTCCAAAAAAGAGTATATTTTTACTTTGCTTCCGGAATCGCGCTTGATCGTAAAATATATTAATAATAGTTATTGTATAGTAGGTATTATGTCTGATATGATGGGGCTTTATAATGGTGGCGGTGGAGCTATTATGGGGTACTCAATTTTCATACTCCTTTTTTTACTGTCACTGACTCTGTCGATTTTAATCTGGTGTGATGAGATGGCAGAAAAAATACCACAAAGTGCAGATCACAATGCATCTATACACAGGCATACAAGTCAAAAAATCAAAGAGGACAGGGTGAGCACACGTCATATTATATGTTTCTTGTGGTTAGATTTTTTACCATGATTGGTGTGGCATCACTTCATCATCCATATACCAAAGTCAGACATACTGAATAGCACATAAGAATAGCGTTTTGACTTTATCAATTGTATGGGACTTTTTTTGGGGGAATAGTATTATGCCCTTATGTACTATTATGTATAGTAAAAAGCTGATGTAGTTGCTACTTTTTTTCTTCGGCCCTTGTGTATGTGTGTACAATTGCCTAGTGTAGCGTACAGGAAATATAATGGACTGGGTTCTCCAGCCAAGTCACACAAAGACGAACATGAGAACGTACAAGTTACTTCTTTCTCTTTGCGCACAATGATTTATTGAATATTCGAGACAATATTGACAGTGGAATTGAAAGGTGCAGTGAAGAGGATGTCAGAAGAAATCGATGAAAAAATAAGAAAGAAGCCGGGTACACAGAGAGACACACACAAAAACGATAGATTGACAGAAAAAGTCTACTTCCTTGCAATTCTTGTTGAAACCTTATCGAAAACGCAAAAATGTCCTTTTTTCTACTTTCCCTCCTATTCTGCATCTTAGCGCACATCTCTTGTTATTATGGTTTTGTCCTCGGCCTCCATTCTCTCTTTAGTAAGTTGGAAGAGGAAGAAGAGTCGAAAATAAAAGGCGATTTGACTGACTTTCTTCTATTCTTCTTCTTTTCTCCTTTTTTTCTCTCCTAACTTGATATTCTTTCCAAAAACTATCAACTATCCAACTATCTACTTTATGCTGATTTCCTTTCCTTATTGCTTTCCACTGATTCTCCAGAAAATTTTCCACTTTTATGGCATATCTAATTTCTATTTCTCTCTTCTTCCGATGGCGCGCACAGTTCTTCACTTTTTTTCTGTCAAGTTTTTAACAAATTGGTTCAAAAAACTTCTTCTTCTTCTTTCATTGAACCCTATTCCCTTTCCTATTATGCCAAGAAGACTGTACGTGCTATTAAATTTAATATTGAGGACCATGAGGGGATATAGTGTTTCCACCAATCGTTCCACAAACTTTCTTTCACTTGTTACCGCTTGTCGGATTATGGATTTTGGTAATGATGCTTTTCCAACCCTCTCTGTTCTATACATACTATATTATGACAGGCTGGCTCTCTGTGAGTTCATGTTGTTGTAATTAAGCTTGACAAACTATTATCATAATAATGGCTTGAAAGTGAAATTAGTAACGCACTCCAGCACACACACACCAACAGCTCAGTAGCTCAACTTACTTTTCTTATAAAAGTATTGTATGAATATAAAATAGGTCGTATTATTAAAATGTGTGTGTGTGTGTTTATTTGTACGAGTATTTATACGTATTATACTAGAGACCAGGAAAACGCATGCATAATTTGTGTATTGTGTGCGAGTGTGTGCTTAGACGCCCCAGGAATGCTTTGCTTTCCCTTTGGTCTCACAAAAGGATTTTGAAAGTAATAATAATAATATTAATGCTAATACCCTGTGAAATATAGTGCTGGTGATGGGATGATGGTGTGTGTGTGTAGCAACAGCAGCAGCACAAGCTTTTTACCCAGACACCATATTCATAATAGAAGGCTATAAAGATCAAAGAGCGACAAGGAATTTGGAAAGAATGACGAGAGAGCGAGAAGAGTTTTTCTCTGCCTTCTTCCTTCCCTCTATCTCCAGTAGTTCCCTTTAATTTGATGTTTTAAGCTGGGAGAAAAGAAAACATGGGTTTTCAGCTAGAGATTTCTCTCTGTGGTTTGCTTGTTATGTGGTACTACAAAAACTACATGCGTTCCTTTCATAGTAATAATCGTACTTTTGAAAAGCTCCCACACACACACACAAACAGGGAGGGAGAGAGAGTAAAAAAGGCCCACTTTTACTTTTATTGTTGCTATATAGCTAGTAGTGGTGATGGTAGTATATTTTTTTGGGCTAATATTGGAAAATTCTTGTACAAGCAAAGGAAAATATAATATGAAAACAAATGAAGCACAGCAAGATCAAGAAGAAAAACATGAGAGGGAAAAGCGGGAAAAAAGTTTGCAATAAGTATGCATTCCACTACTAATAGTACTACACAGGGCAGCAGCAGCTCTAGTGCTACTACCACTGGATTTTCGACAGCATTATATCATTATTGTAGCCTGCTAATTGGATTAGTTTCTGCGAAGAATTCAATTGCCTTAATGTCAAAAGCAGGGAGAATAGAATAAGGTTGAAAAAGACAGAGAAGGCAATCAAGTGGGACTCTCAAAACAGTAGGAATTGTCAGCACTTTGCTCTCTTCTGGTCTCTCGCTTTCTCTCTTGTTTCATCATCAACACACAGCGCACAGCGTTTGTTGATGTTGTTTGTTGTGTTGTTGTTATTCCAAGTTTTGTGGGGATGCTTGTGGTGGAGTACAACAAAATTTGTGTAAAAAGAAAGAGTAAATGTACATATAGAACAGAACAGAGAGAGGCAAGTTAAAGCTGAGCATATTTATTACCCTCCTCCCGGCCCGGATCATCATCTTTGTGTGTACTTCGATTTCTGTGTGTGTCTGGTGGAGTGATGGTGGTTGTAGAGCCTTTGAAATGCAAACGGGCTTTTTCCTTTTGTAGCAACGCTGCTGACTCTGCAAGCTTTTCAGTGGGGCGCTGTGATTTTATAATGCTTCGAATAATAATAACACGCGCGCTACTCTATATGAAGTGGCATGTTGAGCAAATTACCCTACATAACAGCTTTTGATACAAAACCAGAAAAGTATAGAGAGATGATTGTAGTGCTATTATTACGAAAGTATTTCTGATTGGAAAATTCCCAAAATTGTATATATACGCGCAAAAAGTTTCACGTGCTCTCTAGGATTCTGAATAAAGGCTGAGAGCTATGTGTGTGCTGAGCTGGTTTCTCTAGAAAGCTTATCCAATACACGCCAAATAATAGTATAACCTGCAAAACTGGAATTTGGTTTTGGTAATTTCTGATGATGACATGTATCTTCTTTCTCTGGCTGCTTCTGCCTTAATGGCAACTTTAATTGAATTTCCTCAAGTATATATAGGCATACGCATATTGAGTTGGGAAATATCTTCTTCAGAGCAGCCTCAGGGGCAGATAGACAAAATACCTGAATTAACTACAAAAGCCTTTATGAAATTGCCTTTTATCGGTAGTCAAAATCCAACCTCTATCTGTGTTTTATATAAGCAATCCGCTCAAACAAGACAAAATGCGCATTAATGTCGTAACGTCTTTTTCATTCATTTTCTGTTATTTTTGCATTATGCAATGATTCATTGATCCCGTTACATTTTTTAATAAAACTTACAAAAGTTACTACTTTTTTGTATGTTTTACTTTTTTGATTGAAGTCATTTGCAAAGAAAAGTAATTTTTCTTGCAAATACACAGTTGAAAGACGATGAAATGATGAAAGAAAATTGTCGCTGAAAAGTAAATGATTTTGAGAAACATACGACATTGCTTGCAAGTCATTTTTTTTTACTTTTGCAACTTGAAGGCTTTCTCTTTTTCTGCTTGACAGAAATGGATTTATAAATTGGACAAAAAATGTGTGTAAAGTTTTTTTTTGCAACATTTGCAAAACACCCTTGCAACGTCCTCATTTGTATTTTATTCTTTGTTCTTTTATTATTTTTATTGAAACTACGTGTACTACTGTGTAAGTACTCTTGCACACAGCATATTTCATATTCCCCCATTTACATACTATTACTTTTTAATGCTGCTTTTGCCATAGTTCTAGCTGTAGTAGCATGTGTGTGACGTGACGTGAGCTACTATAGCTTTAGCTATTATAGCATACAATTCACACATGTACAGATTTTTTTGTTTAAAAAAGTAAAAAATAAGCCAAGAAGAAAATGTAAAATCGTTTCATGCATAAATGCATATCACATAACTGTAATACGTTAAACATGCTGGTATTCACTTTCTCTGTCATCACCACCATCATCATCCTGCACACTACTACTACTAAACTATCAGCACCACCACCACAAGAAAAGGAAAAGAGAAAGGGAGTGAGCAATGCAATGCAGCTATATATCACCATTTTTCCCCTTCTTTCTCCAAAATAGAAAAAAAGGAAGCACAAATTGACTTCTTAAAGCCTACTGCAAGCGGAGAATGATGATGATGCTTTTCTCTCTCTCTCTGGCTTTCTCTCCCCATTTCTTGTGTCAAGAATATAATATGTCTCTGTGTGCATGTTTTTATGATGATGACGATGATCATGATGACTACACACCAAAACTACTGCTTGCTTACTTCCCCAAAGTGCTAAAAAGAAATAAGCTGAAGTATCCTTGAATCACACAGTTTCATACGTCAAAATGTCATGGAGAAAGACAAGAACATAACATGCACACTCATACACATAAGCTATAATATTTATCCGTATATTTGTATATATAATAGTTAGGTGTATAAAAAAAGATAAAATGTTCTCACAGCAAGAGAGAGAGAGACAGAAGAGAACGCTCTAGAAAAAGGAGAACAAAAAGACAGGAGAAAAGACTTAAGAAAAAGGGAAAGCGGTAGTTATCATCATTCCGCCAATATATTCATGCGTAAAAATAGTATTCACTCACTCAACTAAAGAATTTCACTTTTTTTCTCTCTCCATCCCTGTCTTTTACGTTTGCTGTAAAAATTTTTTGATCATGTATAATATTTTCTAGCTTTTATGTTCCCAACTGGTTGTAGTGTCATATATTTTTGAAACATTTTTGCACAACCTTCTACTTTTACCTTTTTTCTCACTATGTACTAGTAAAAGTGGTAACGCTATTGCACTCATAAAATTCCACACTGGAAAAAACACCAGCAGCAGCAAAAGAAAGTGAGGGACGTGATCAACAAACTGAATGGTGAAAAAAAGATTGCTTGATTCTCACTCACTTTAAACATGTTCCTGGAGACCACTTACTTATTACAGCATAGTCATCATCATCATCATAACTAGAACATGCAGACATACATAGTAATAAGTATTCCGAGAAAGATACACATTTTTTTGGAGGCGCTTTCATGAACACGGAAAAAAATGTGTTGTTAAAGACAGAGTGCAAGGGAGCAGAGTGTGTGTATGGCAGCAACATGAGTTTCATCATCAATATTATAGGTACACAATTTGTTACGAAAATGACGACGACGACCAAGGCAAAAGGCAAGAGAGATGCAGCAGTTGAAACTGGAGTACATGGCAGCATGGCAGTATTCATTCTAGTGAAAAAAGGATTACGACCAAAAAATGTACATTTTTTGTATGTATTTTTGTCGTCTCTAAGGTTAAGAATGCATCATCTCCCATTCTTAATTTCCTATTCTTCACTTCTTCATTAGTACATGAGAATAGAATGGAGTTTGGCTGGAAACAGTATGGAGATGTGTCCCAAGTTGAGAGAGAGGAGTAGTAGTAGCAGTGGGTTTTTTAGTAAGTGGCGCGTGAGCTACAAGCTAGATACTATAATGTAGAGAGATTGTGCTCAAAGGGCATGAAATTTTTGTGCAGTGCAAGAACCACTATAAAATTCTAGGCTGAATAACTAAAAGTTGTCGAGAGAAGAAGAAAAAAGTGGCAGAGAGATCTGGAGAGTGTGATATTCTTTCATTTATATAGCAGTTCTCTCATTTCAAATTAGCATTCACTGGGGAGAACATAAAAGTTATGAAAGTGTTATGCAATAACTATCAGGGTGGAATGTAGAATTCTTAACAAAAAATACTAGTAGTAGCATAGCAGCAGCTTATTCTTTTTTCTTGAAAAAGCTTCCAGCACACAATAACATATTCATGGTGCATCAGGAATACTTACACTTGTGTCAGGATTTTCAGGGGTAAAGTGACAAGGAAAGTGGAATAAAGAAGTAGTCTATTCTATCTCTGCATTCTTAGAAAATTTTCATGAGACCTTGTATTAACACTACCAAACTACCCCCACGATAAAAAGACACAATTGCGGCCGTTTTTATGCTAGGGAGACTGGCAACAGTCAAAACTTTTTAATCTTGGCCGTGGTTGTGTTCCTAATCTCCGGATTTGTTTTTCGGATTAGTCACTATGATAGTCAAGATAGCTATATAGTGGGAAAAGTGCAACATATTGTTCAAGTTTTTAGCTTTTTTTGGTTTATTCAAGAGATGATTAGGGTATTAGCCAGCATTTGCATAAGCGTTCATTCAGGTGTGTGCATACTATACTGCAATGATGTGCTTTGCTACTCTGAATGGAAATGAAATATTGTGTGCAAGCATTATACTTGATGGGTATATAATGGTTTATAACTAGCAGATAAGCATCTTTGTCTGCTGCTTATTCTCTCTCCCGCTCATATTTCACTGCCTCTCTAGTATGCTCACTATTCTCATATTTCTCGCATTTTTTCTCCACTCTCTGGTTCCATGGTCTCATCAAAAAAATAATAGTTTCCACGGGGTTGCAAGACTGCAAGACACAAGCCACTAGTATAAATGTGTGTGCTGCTTCTCGGATCACACATGCACACTTAAGTACACACACTCTCACACGAGTGCGATGAAAACACTTGAGAGAAGAAATGTACGTAAGAGAAACAAAAGAAATTGTTATACAAAACGCTTTTTGTAGTTATGATGATGATGCTCTTGTGCTGCTGCCGCTGTTGCTGTGTGTAGTAAAACCGGTGTGGTCCACGCCCCGGTTGTCTAACTGAGCGTATCCAGAACAAGTTTGTGATGGCAGGAAGGAAGGACTAAAGAGAAGAAGAGAAGCGAAGGTGAAATGGAGAGAAGGGATCTTCTCTCCAAGCCAACTTGTTTTTCTGGTGGTGAGAGTGAGGAGAGGAGGAAAGAAAGATGCCCACTATTTTGAAATGAGTGGAAGGCTAGTCAGATAACGTCGCTCCCAGAAGGGAAAAGCGAAGAAAATGTGAATTTGGTACTAAAAGTGGCGGTTGAAAGTTGAGAGCATATATCCTTCACTCTTCCTCGCCGCTCTCATTTTGTCTGTCTTTTTAGCGGCGGGGAGAAAAAAAATAGGTGACTTGTTCAGCCTATTGTTCATCTATACAATACACACACTTACTATTAGACAGAGAGGCGGACACAGAGAGAGAGAGTAAAGTATATGCACTAATAAATGGCAAAATGATGACGAGAAAGGGAGAAGACGGGAGGAAAAACTGAAAGTGACCAGTTAGCTATCTTATCATTTCTCCTGTTCCGTCTTCCTCTCTCTCTCTGTCTGGTTTTCTTGATGCGCGTGTAATTTTGGACAAGTTGAATGTAGGGCCATTTTCAGCTCAAGTCATAATATAAGTTTTGTTGGTTTCACACAGCCTGTGTGTAAGTGTGTGCACTGGTGCTTAGTGTATTTCCCTATTGTGTGCTTGAGCTTTTTGCTAGTTCCCAGCCTACTACGGTGTATGCAGTAATTCAAGGGCCACCGGCCACTTTTCCTTGGAAACTTGGACAAAAAATGGTTCCTTGGCTAGTTTTTGGGCAAAGTAACTATAGTAGCAAAAGCGTTTTGGTAGTACTTTTTTTGGTGGTAGTAGGCAAGTTGGAAATAAACGAGATGACCTTAAGTTGGATGATGGCACACATTTATATAAGCGCATGAGGCTTAAAAAACAAGCATACACCTAGTCTCACATGGGCTAATATGAAAATGCAACTTTTGGGTCGTTTTTTATATGCTCCAACATCCCATAAACTCTGTCTGCCCTGCTTCCACTGTCTTCCAGAGTTTAGATGAAATATCTCTTTGCAGTTAAGCAGGAAAGCGTAATATAATGTAATGCGAGGCCCTTTTAGGTAATGGACTTGCTCGCATTTTGTCTCCATCTTACACACACACAAGAATCCCAAAATTATTGGTGGGTAATTTATCCACCAAAAGAAAAATGAGTTTCCTCTGCCGAGCACAGATTACACGAAAATGTAACCGAGTGTATCTGAGAAAAAGTTTTTTTCTGGTTGAGGGAAATTGTGCATTTACTTTGCTCTCTTTAGAATAAACCCTTGTGTGTGCGGAGAAAAAAATGCTTTAGAGGACCAGCACACTTTTCCAAGTTAATCATTACAAGTTGCATTAACATACCAGCTCTTCCCCTTGTTTTTCATACCTGCCTAAGTACAGCTCCTATACAGCCAGAAAGACTACTGAAGCATAGAACTGGTGTCACTCTCGACAAAACTTTGTAGCTCATCAACGGGAAGTAGGAAACGTAGAAACGAGAGAGAAAGTAAGCGCAATATTCATTTCATTCCTACACGCACACACACAATCCTCCTTAGAGATGGCCGAGATGAAGAAGTTTATCTTGCAGAAAAGCCCGTCGTCGTCCTATCATGTTTTGTGAAATCATCACCTTCCCTCAGCACAAGTACATTTATTTAACATTCAAAAAAGCCTCATGTCTTGGGTAACAGCGTGTGCTCGTTTGAAAGTCGGTCAGGATGATGATGATGATTTCATGATGATACATTTGCCAGGGTAGGCTTTTATAATCAGCTCTCAACCAAATTAAATCCCTCAACAGTTCGACAATAGAAGACTACTTTTGGGACAATGAAGATAGCATGCAAATAGTTTAGGCGGAACATGCTATGAAATCATGCAAAGCCGTGTGTGCAAATGCCGTTTATAGGGAATATATATGGAGTATTGTATAGTACCGTGTGGCGGTGGTGTCAGTGTCGATGTCGCAAAAACAAGGCCTGAACACAAGCGATTGTTTTCATTTGCGTTGTCAAGTTGTGGTTCCGCGTTTTTTACAGCTAGCACAGGCACCATACGTCAAAGCAGCAGTGGTAGCGTGATTGTAGCAAACTGTGAGAGAGATGGGTATAAAAGTAAATAAATTCTGAGTACATAGCATGTGTAAATTTCAAAGATATTTTTAGAACACAATTGTGACCGTCTCCAGTTTGAAAGAATGTTTCACATTTTTTGGTAAGCAAATTCAAATGCCACCAGCATGCGTAAAAACATGTGAGCACTGTGTGGTATAAAAAAAGGCACATGAAATGCACAAGTGCAAAAATATTAAACCATTTTGTATGAAAAGATGAGACTATTTCATTTCTATGTACAATCACACAACCAAGTATACCAAAAGCACAGTACACTCTTTCTACATGAAAAATTTGAATAATTTTTTGTCAGAATATGCAAATTCATTAACAACAGTAGAGAGAGAGTCTACACACCATGAATGGGAACAGATAAAATGCAATAGCATGGATCACAGGTCTTGATGAATAGACCGCTCTTCAGAGTGATTTCCAGTGTCTGCTTCTCCCTAAAGGTAAATTTATTTGGAAATTCATTTGCCAGAGAGAGAGATATGGTCGAAGATATAAAATGGGAGATGCGATGAGCTACAGACGCCCCTAGTGACGCTAATAGACCCTTGCGTGTCGTGTGTTATTGTCACCACCGTCATCGTTAAATATTTGCTATCACTGTCTCGTCACTCTCTTTGTGTTGTGTTGTTCATTGCTTTTCGCGCTGACTGTGCTTCCACAAGGAGAACAAAATAATATATACAAGACTCAATGAAAAATTATTTGCATCAGTGACTTCATTCAGCACCCGGTTTGCATTTCATTTTGTGAGGTAGCTCCCGGTATTCTTCCATTTTATTGCGTTGGTGCCAAGTGCAAACAAAGTTTGGGCAAAAAACTTCTGATTTCTGATAACAATACCATGACAACCAAAAGCATATGAAAGATGCAAAAGTTAATTTGTAAATTAATGACGTACTTTCAAGTCAACTTTGTATGGAGTTACAAAACATGACATTTTACCTTTACTACCTACATATTTCAGAAGCTTGTGCACAGGTGACGATTTTTCCAAGATAAACTCTTAAATTGAAGACGAAAATAATCTATTTTTTATACTCTGATTGACGGTGCAATTAAGTAATCCATCAGCTTGTATATTATTTTGAATAAATTTTGTTGTCATTCAATGTCATCATGAAACTATTTCCTCAATCATTTTTACTTATCCCACGCTTTATATTAAAAGTGTAGTAAGAGTGCTAAAGCACAGAATAAAAAATGAATTCCAGCAGTAGACTCCCCTTTGCTTTTACTGCAGAAAATAGGGATCACACTAGATTTTCAGTTCTTCCTTCCTAATGCTCCATACACTACTATTTACCAAAGGTCTAGAAAGCTCTACAGCAAAGTTAATAGCAACTGAACTTCAGTTGTGCTGTACCCGAGTCATAAACAATTTCATATTTCGCAGCAGGCCTTTCTCTCTCTTCACTAAATTCATCAACTCCTGCACTACCCATTGCAGATTTCTCATTACATTCTCTTTAGCGCTAAAATAATAGTCTTTGCGGCTCTCCTCCTTTCCTCTTGGCATCAAGTACGAGACGATACAAGCATACTTACAAAGTCCAAACAAAATGCACTTGATTTTCATTATCGGAACTGAGATGCTCTCAACTATCCCTGCAAATTACTTTGTCTTCCTTTTGCAGTGCTCATCTTGTGTGCGGTTTTCTGCACTTGCAAATTATATTCTTAAGCTTACTACTTAATACACAAGGCCATTATGACATAAAATTGTCTGGTATATGAACTAGTTATTCTTCTAGCGTTGTTACAACCGCACACAGGACGTAAGGAAAGAGGAAACGATTAATAATACAAGCTTTCTCTCTCCCTCCTCCGTCCGCTCATATATAGATTTGGACTTTGTGTTAAAAAGACTATTAAACTGCATACGTGACTCTTGTGTTCACTTCTTTCCTTCTCAGTTGGCTCGTGTCTTTTGCAGGATTTTTGTCGCCATTTCCGCCGCTACTACTGCCATGCCCCATTTTGTTATTTGCAACTCAACGTTGAAAAGTTCACAGGAGGTGTGTGTATATCTAGTAAACATAGGAATTTGGTTACTGCATTGCATTGAATGTCTTCCACTTTTGGAGCTGCTTCTGCATGAGCAAGCGATATCTTTTGATTTGAACCTTCTAAAATTTCATTCAGCTCAATAATATCCTTTTAAAAAATGTCATCAAAGCTGGAAGGGGTAGGCAAGGGGAAAAGAGGAAAACATAAAGGATCAAAGCAATTCTACTGCTGTGAGGCAGTTTGAGTTTTCTTGGAAAACTTGGTTTCATGCTGTTTTACTTTTCACCACGAGAACACACACAACGAGAACATGGCAATCTGCAGTTTTGTTAGAAAATGAAAAAAGTGAACACTGACTACGCATACATTACACTCTAGAGTGTATGAAAAAAAGAATTGCGGCTTGTTGGCGTTTTCTTCTTCTGAAGACAGGAAAAAAGACGTGACATTTATTTGCAGCTCTTGGAATACTCTTCTCAAGTCCGTTGAAATGCAATCATGAAGATGAAAAAAATGCGGGATTTCAAAAATAAAATGCTCCTGTATTTTCACTTGATTGACGCAAAACATGTTTTTTTTCTTCAAAATATGAATGAATGCACACGCCTCAAACCCAGAGAGAAGAAATTGCTTAGTAGAGCGATCAACGATCAATATATACGGATTAGCTGATGGTCGCATCGCGCATCGCACTGTCACATTCTACACAGCACAGTGCACACACAGGGAAAAAAGTCATTTTTTGTGCTGAGGTCAACAAAAATAGAAATGACCATTTTCTAGATTTGCCTTGAGTGATGAGCAGCAGCAGAGAAATGAAATAAAAACTTGGTTGACGTGATGACCATCTCCAAAAAGTAGACGTGGACAGGGACGAGGGTATGTATAATATGTCTCATGACTATCATCATCATCAACGTATTAGCCCAGTAGTACTAACCAAGCATAAGCACTTGGTTAAAGTAACTGACAGATAAATACGGGCCAGCCAATCGTCTCTGCTGTTTCAGCCAAATTTCTGCCAGGTTTTCTACTAAATTACCTTTCTTTCTGTTTTTGCTTTATCTGCCCGTAATTCTAGGCAATTGACAGGAAAATCCTGGTTAATACTGATCGAAATCCCCATTTCTCCTCATTTAGACTAATGTGGCCTTCAGTGTCTTTAGCCTGCTATAATCCCTTTTTTCTTTGTTACGCAAACAATAATAACGACTATGCATCCTCGTTCCATATTATCTCGGTACACTACTACTACAACCTGCTGGGAACTGCCCCTTGAAAGCACTTTTTTTGTGATAATGCAGTCAATCGGTACAAGGATATCAATTGAATGGAAGAAAGACTGGGAAACTAAAAACGCGATGAGCTTGTGGGCTGTCTCCAGTAGCAGCAGCAAAACAAGAGGAATGCCGTGTGTGTATGTGTGTCGTGTTGTGACGCGTCTCGTAATTCCATGGTTCATAAAGCTTGTTTTCCATCACTTTCCAGTCCTCACACTAAATTTTCATCCAATGAAAGCAAATCTCTGGGAAAAAGTTTTGCTTCCGTTCCACTTTCACTCTGATGTTCCCTGTCCCCTCTCTCTAAGAGCATATACATACACAAGCATAATTTATATTAAAACGTTTTGACTATTCTGCATTCATCAAATGATCAAGCTTTCTAGCGTAAAAACGGGAACAAGAATGAATAAAAAAATATAAGTGGACGATTACTTTTTTCCTGAAAAGAGGAATGGTACCCAGTAATCGGAAAGGATTGCAGTTCTTTCTAGGCAACCAAAAGGGTTCTTAAATACTACGACATTCTTCTTGTTTTTATTTTATTTTTTAGATTCTTTTGCAAAAAAAATCAAACTTATAAACTGCATCAAATGGGCTAAAAACGAATGGAAACATCAGAGTAAAGTAGAGCATATAGTATAAATATTTTATAGAAGAAAGCAGGCAATCGTAAAAATAATATTTTACAGTTGATATAAACCAGTATCTTTTTGCAGTCCGTCTTTTGAAAAAAATATAAAGCAAGAGGCAGGCCGATTGTATCTCGTGATAAATCTTTTGCTTCCACTAAAAAAAGTCCAGAAAAGGGCTTCATTTTGCCTCGATCATTGTTACTTATCCGTTCTGCGTGACGTGTTTCAAAAAATATCTCTGCTGCTGGGAACCTTCTTCTGCTGGTATGTGTGTGTGTGCATCTCTTCACACACTTTTCACTCACCGCGTCCTCGGTCTACATGTAACCCATCCAATTCTTTCATTCTGTTAGTAATATATCAGTAGTTGGCCAAAAAGAGGCATGATTAACTGTCCAGCATGGTGTGTGCGTCTAGAGATCAGAGTCCTTTTTAGCACCACCACCACCATCACATCTCTTTTATACCATTCTTCTGTGTGTGTGCACACTAGTTATCCAAAATACCTGGCTCTATCCAAAAAAAATAACCAGTATCATTTTCTGGAGGCACCTCCATCACTACCTCTGGGATAAAGTAAAGGCTTAAGAGGGCGGATGAGAAATCGCATGCGGATACCTCAACTACTAAAGAGAATCCATTCCAATTTTCGTTTCTTTTGCCTTTTTATCCACCAGCAGCATGGTAGTGAGAAGGAGGAATCTAAGGTACACATTATGTTCACATCTTTTTCTTTGTACGGAAACGTTGCATAAATTGTAGAAAGAGAAACGCACCTAAATAAAACTACATTCAGTATACCTTACATATTATTCATTCCTTGTATATTATGAAGAAATGTAAAAGAATTCAAAATTTGCTTGCGTGTCTGTTCATACTTCTTTCAGTGTATTCTTTTATTTTGTGTAAGTGCAGCAGCAGCTCTTGGGTTAAGATCAGAATGCAGTTCCTGTTCTTTTTCCCTTTTACAACAAAAGAGAAAAAGAAAGGAGGATAAGACAAAAACCCTTTTTTCCACACTAAAGATACATTAGACTAGGTATCCCATCATATTTTATTCATTTTTAGACCAAAAGCATATGTCGGGTTTTCACACAGCAGATAAACTGTTGTAACTGTGGAAAAAAATGCGAAGCTTAAATAGTTTCTAGGTTTGAAATCCACGCATCGATTTTATATTATCGATCAGTGGAGGCCAGTAAACTAAATTTAAAGACTGTATAAGGTCCATATGGACAAGCAAACTACATATTGAGATATTATGGTACAGACACCCGGGAAGTGGACCAAATGTGAAAATACGAAGAAGGAAGTCTTATTAAAAGAAAGAGAAAAATTCCACGTGTGTACATATCTATTTTAGCTTAAAAGAGTACAAACGGGAGTCACAAAAGGTTTTAGTACATCACCAGGGACAAAAAATGCTTTTGTTATATTCAGCATCATCATGAAATGTTTTACGTTTCCATAAAAACAACACAATGATACTTACTCCTTGTCCTTCTATCCCTTTTTTCATTGTGTTCCCATGCCATGTTCACTGATTACGATTCAATTAGGCAACTAATTTTGTATTCTGTCTGCAAATGAAAATATCATTCCTTTTTGCTACAAAAATAAATGTCTAGAGTATAAAAAAATCTTACAAATGTATGCACATATTATAAGAAACATCAACCGGGCATCTACCACAGAGTCCTGTGTTGTCTCTTTTGCTACCTTTTTTGTAAAGCTAATTTCATTGTAACGGTCTGAGAAAGCGATAGCGTAAAAAAGACATGAATTTCTCGGACAGAGAAAAAGACGAGCCAGGGGAAAGCTTATGGAGTTTAATAGTGATTGTGTCACTTTAAAATGACAATCCCGTCTTTTCAAAATGCTCCTCTTTTTCTCTCTAACTATCTTCCAGGGAAAAATAAGAAATATAGCAGAGGATAACTACAACTTGAACTTTGAAGGAGAGAAAAAAAGGAAAAGGAAAGTAAAAAAGAGAGAAACGGGACAGAGACAAAGATTCAAGCTTTTTTTCTCTCTCAAGCCAAGCAGTAAGCATGAGAAAATAAGCAGAAAAGAAAAACGGAGGGAACCCCGTGATTCTTCCGGAATGAGGATGCTAGTCTTTTGCTCCTGCTGCTGGTAGTGGTCATAGAGGACCGCACTGTGAGAGTCCCCAATATTTATACACTTGCCTGCAGAGTTAAAATTCTGTATGGGTTCTCATACAACCCGAATATTATGCCAGAGAGTTTTGCTCACTTTTTTATGTATTTCTTGAGTATATTTTTGAGAACATCTCGTTTTGCCCATCATGTACACACACCAGAAAAAAGACCACACTAAAAAAGGAGAAAGTCCTAGTTTAACGTGTAGTGTGGTAGTGGTATTCCACCACAGTTTTATACTGGTTACTGCACGACTAGTGCCAATACATAATATGCTAAATTGTCTTTTTTCTGTAGAGAAGGATACAAAAACATGGTACAAAAAGGACAAAAAAATGTTTGCTAGTTTTTTTGGCTCTTTGATTTTTACTACTATGCTTCTTTGCTTCTTCTCTGTTCTAAACGGCTCTTATAGGCACAATAAAAGTCAAGAGGCTCAGGGCTCAGGTACGTGAATGTGTGCTTAACAGTGGCCAAGATTTTTATAACGGTTGCTTTGTGTGTGTGTGCGGTGCAGTCAGAAGGATACAAAAATGTGTCTGGTCAAAAGTGACTTCTTTTATCAATGCTCAGTCAGAAGTCTATTTTCTCAACTAAAGCAGTGTTTTACTGCCATCTTATGCTACTCCTCTACTATTTCAAGAGGTTCACATTTTATTTCCTCTGCCGAAAAAAACGGGCAAAGAGCTCTTCCTGCCCTTTCATCTTTTTTCATGGTGGTGGTTAGAATTGATAGAAGTATATATAGTTATTATGTTAGTAAGAGTTTAGTTTAGTAGCGGCATGATAAGTGCATTGTGTGTCTGTGTCTATGTGTGCGGCTTCAAAAAAGGAACCCAAAGCCAGAACAGAAGAAAGGAAAAGCACATGAAGAACTGAGAATAAGTGGTCATAACCACACACACAGACACAGCATCCAACATTCCCCGCTACCACCATAAGTAATCCCTTTTCGCTCATTCGAGAAGCGACATTTATTGTCTTGAAATCAGACATGCTTTATTGGCTGACATTATGAACTAACATTTGTACGCGGTGTTGTCGTTGTCATTGCTGCTTTTTTTTCAACCCGGTTTTCTTTTCCTTTTTTGTATTTCATCATTTTTTCCTCTCTGTAAGTATTCTGTACTTGAGCACAAAACACAATACGCACGTACGCAACTCACTTTCCCATTCTCGATTTCAAGTGATGTGTGCACTGTTTTCCTGTTTTTTTGGGGTACTACAAGAGGTTAGAAGCCTCGCGTCACCTAAAGTGGATTACACAAGCACAATATTGCTCAAGTGTCTTATGATGACGTGCTTGTTTTCTTTTTTATAAAAAAATGCATTATCCTTATTTGCATTAGCTTATGCGCTGTATTTTATCATAAACACAAGCTGTTTTTCTAGAGAAAGCTTCATCATCATCTACACAGAAGCAGCATTTTGATGAGTTGTAGTAGTAATGCTAGTAAAGCCGAGAAAATCGAACAAGTGGTAAATTCTCTTCGCGACTACCTGGGATGGAACGGCTGTGTCTGCGTGTTCTACACAGCTTTTCACAGGGAAAGTTGTAGCAAATCCTCTTTCATTATCACTTCTCATTATCATGGCCCATTGTTCCAAAAAATGCAAATATAAAGTGATGCTTTATTATCCCCCTTGTGTTCTCAGCGGCGCTCAGACACGGGATAGTTCTATACATTTTCATTCTAGTATGCCAAACACCCACATTCCTTTTTGATGAAACGCGCTAGTTAATAGGCTCAATTAATCAAGGCATGCACTGGAGTGGAGTAGCAAGTCGGCAACAAAAACAGCAACAATGGAACAGGGCACTGCTTGGCAACTTTTTCAAGAGTGAGTGAATAGCCACATAAGTACACACACCGACACACATAACAGCCCCGAAAGAAAAGTATTTGGATGGAGCCTCAAGATTTATGGCGTGATATTATGTATTTAATAGTGTTCCTCTGTAAGCCCATTCTATAAACTGTCTCTGTTTCGACTCTACACTTTTTGTGAAGACTTTCTGCTCTCGCTCTACAAAAGTATTTGTTTTACACTCTCTTTTTCCTGTTGTCTGTAAAGTTTCCACTTTTTTGAGTGGCGTAATGCAATACTAATGAAGATTCCAACTTGAAAACTTTTCAACCCTGCTTTCTATATTTATGGCCTTGTGTAAGTTTTTTTTTGTTTTTTCACCTTGACAGTAAATACGTTAAGGGTTTATAATATGCAAGTATAGTAGAAGCTCTATATAAATTGTAAATTCCAATAAACTTCAGCCCCTGTCATTTCACTTTTGAGCTGGTGATTTAAATGTTACGTGACAAGTTTTTTCCCTACTTTGCCTTTTTGCTGTGTGTTTTTGTACAACTTTTGATCTAATATGAAAAGCGTGGGAAATTTGTCAATCTGCACAAGACATAATATGAATTCTCTATCGAATACTATTAGAAACTACAAGTTAAATATGTAGTGCCGTTACACATGATTTGTTTCAAAGCCCATTACTGTTCCCCTGTCGTCACACATCTAAAATCGTTTCCTTTCTCTTTAGATTATCCTTTAGCCGAGCAAGTTTGCACTGATAAGCTGCATAAAATTCAAAGAGAACATTCATAAACATGTCAGTGTCAATTTTAGCAGAGATCAAGGGACAAGATCTTCAGCCAGATTTTCTCTCTTTCTCCCTTGTACACTGCAAACATTATAAAAATGTTAGCTTGGTGGTATGGTGTTAGTGGTAGTACTGACATAACCGTGTGATTTATCCCTTCTTCTTTACTAAAATTTGTGGCCAACACCACACCGTTTGCAGAAGAAAAAAGTTTGCTTGAGTTTTGGATAAAAAAAGTCACGATAAGATTTGCACTTGCGATATATAAACACGGGAGCAATATATTTTACAAAACAGCCGACCCGCTTTGTAATTTTTGCTGGCAAAGCAGTGGGAAAAATATGAACATTATTTTCTCAGAGATTGAGACTGAAAGCTTTGCTCTCTCCTGGAAATCAGAGAATGGGGATAAAAAGTCTCTCTCTGTGTGTGTACCACCACAAAGACCTTGTGCACCACCACCCAAAATCGAAATTAAAATTGGCCCATTCCTGTCTTGCCAAGCTTATTTATGTACAAAGCATATTGCTATGCTATGCACAAACACACACACACACAAAAACGCTTCTCTCCCTTTCTCTACACTGTAGTTAGAGCAGATAAAAAAATATCTGTGCATTTTTCAAAGATTTTCCTTTGCAAATATTAGTCCTCGTTTCCTTTACAACTTTTGTAGTTTGTGGATGCGCTAGAGAACATTATCGCAAGAAGAACTACATCATAAATTCGGAGTAGATTTTTTCCTGTAAACCTGTTCGGGACAGGCCAAACAAAAGTAGCTGAAGCACACATTTCTACCTTATGTATCTTTTAGCTTGTTAGTCTAACAAAAACTAGTAAAATCTTCCGTTTTCACTGGCATTTAACCTTTTGTGTACTTTTGACCGCAACAATCCTCACCTTTCAACTCTATTGGGAATATATGCTAATAACGATTGGCTTTCACACGTCACTTTTTGGATTCAAAGCTGCAGGCGACCGTGCAAATAACAGACGGACAGAACAAAACAATAAGTAGCTCTGTGCTTCAGCTACTTTAATAATAATAACAATACACACATAAGCTTTGGAAAGCAATTTAGGAAGAGCAATAAATCTTCATATTAGATACACATCGTTGATTGTTCCAAAAGGAATAGTAGGACTTAAACGTGTGTGTAGTAAGTCACGTTGCATACGTGTGGAACTCACACACACAACATTCCATGCTTGTTTGCCCATTTTGGGAAAACTTTTTTTACCACTTGTCATGAAAGGAAAGATGAGATGAAGACTTTTTTCTTCTCCTTTTTCGCATTCTGTGTAAAGTCACCGGTTTTCATAATATTGACTTATCAAGCCATTTAATCTGACTGCAAATGTGCGTTTTTTCTTCTTTACCTCGCCCACTACCATTCTCTGTCTTGTTGTGCATCTCTACAGAAACGGGAAGAATTATTGCCGTTTCATGCCGGCACTGAAGAAAAAGGATTATGGGGATGACCCCTTCAATTGTATAGAGTATATTTATATTGGTAATACGTCAAGCGTTTTAGTGCTGACACGGAAAGGGTGTGTGCTTTCACATTTCCAGGTAATGTCTTACAATTTGTTTTGTCAGACAAGCAGAGAGAGAGAGAGAGAGTTCCTCCAGTGTAGAGAATAATTGCTGGTCTGTCAGTGTAGAAAAGCCAAAGAAAAAACTTCTCTTGGGAGTTCTTGTCAACGCACAGATTACCGTAATTGTTATGATGGTACACATAGGTGTGGTCTAAGAAATATTTACATGAAGTAGTAGTTTGCTGTAGTGGAGGTGGTAAGTAGCATAAAAGAAAATATATCCGGGACTACTCTCTCTGCGTTCCAATCTGACAGCAAGTGAATCTCCGCAAATCCGCTATTTTAGGGAGATTATATTTTATCCGGAATAGTCACTCGGTCTTCCTGAATGGCTTTTTCTATGTGATAATAATATGTGGGGTAAAAAGGACTTGATGGTATAAAACCGTACAATTTCTCTATATTGCCAATAATAACCCTAACAAAAAGCACGATAAAGATTTAATCTCAATCTGGTTATAAAACATTTATGTACTGCGCTTCAAGGCACTCTTCGTCGTCTTCGTCGGTGGGTATCATAAAGCACAGTGGAATGCTGTGCGGCACACACGTTCCCACTAAAAAAATAAGCAGCTAAAGTTTTTCACGGAAGCCCATGAAAGAGTTTTTTGTCCCCTTCCTTCTTTCCTGAAGATTCTAAGGATGAACTTTTTGATCCCTAATCACCCAACTGAATATTTTGGATCGATCTGGTAAAATGGTGACCCTTAGAATGTGAATGCATGCGAATGATAAAAATACTATCGTTAGCAAACTCTTTGGCGCTGTTTTAGTGGTGAAAGCCACTTCATACAAGGTCCACAATGGAGTGTTTACACAGGCAATGAGTAATATATGACTTTAAAGCCTTTTCTGATTGTGTGCTTTGCTCTTTACCTTCAAAGAGAGAAAAAACATACTTGAGCAAATACATTAGCGTAAAAAGTAAAAAGCAGCCAAGCCATAAAGTGTAGTGGACTTTTAATTGTTTATTCTGTGTTGTGGTTACTGATACTAATGGACAATTTGTCTGTTCACAGCTCAGAAATATTGCGCCAACTTTCCATTGTTACGCACCTTGGAAATTATAATTTCCTCATGTAAAGCCATTAATATGCTGACATATAAAACCAACAGTCACAGTTTACCTATCTTTTTAAGCTGTGAGAGTAAGCAGCTACTTTTATTGACTGGATTCTTGCTCTTCCAACAAAAATCCCTTTAAAACTCTGTTGACAATTTCAGAATTAACAGGATTGAAGCATCCAGAGACAAGTTTTTTGTTACTCATCCTATTTGGCTCTTGGTGAAATGTTGTAAGCGGATTTTTGTGTGCCAAACGTGTGTACTAGCATACAAACATACAAGTCGTTTAACACCATATTATTATTTTTTCCTACATTATCCATATTATCGTTCTTGTACTGTAAGAAAACAAGTGAGACCATGATCATAATACTCTGATATTATTATTATCACACAAGCGACTACCAAAATATGTACATATAAACGGGAGATGAAACTAGAGACTAAGAGACTTCAATCATTCAAGCAGAAATTTTGTGCAGCGGAGCGTCATACTGCTCTGCTGAGTTATTATATACGAGCTTCTAATATTTCACCATTTATTGTTTTGCTGTAGACAAAAAGCAGTTGCCTCTGAGAGAGTAAAAATGAAAGTTGATTATGTTTTTCTCCAGTTTTCTCCCTGTTTCTGACAGTTATGCACTGTGTGTCTAGAGTAGCACAGTTGAACGTGAATGATCATGGGAATCGTACCAGGAATACAAAAAACCGGGGATGTCGTGCCACAGGAAAATAATAATATCTAAAAAATAAAATAATATATCTCCAGAGAAACTATTTTTTTGGAATGTGTGCAGAACATGAATGTGCGTACACAGCACACACAACGGGTACTGGTTACTCTGGTACAACTCTAATGTACAGAAGTAAATTGGGAAGTGAAAGTGAAACCCACCTACTTTATTTTATCAACCCACCACCAGCAGAAGTCTCCCGGCTTGGGAGAGAAAGCAGGAAAAAAGTAGATAAAAATGGTAGCTACAGATTACCAGCGAAACGGATAAAAGTAGTACACGCCGACAAGGCAATAAGCCACAGAATGGATACTTACTTGCTGGGAAAAAAGAGGTAAATTTGGAAAGAGAAAAAATAAGTGAACCGGCTAAAAACCACGAAAAACTGTTTTCTGCCCATTTATTCCCCTGATATTTTACTCTCTTTTTCGAGTCCCACAGACATATATACTATGTATTATAGAAATGATAGAGAACTGTGTGCCCTGTTCCACTCTCCACTCCACAGAAAGGAGAGAAAGGGAGGGAAAAGCCTGTTTCTCTTTTTGCCTTCATGCATGCCTTCACCCACCACCAGTCCCAACGGGTAGGCTCTTATTGTTACACACCAACTTTTTTTATATTGGTCAGAGTCTGGGAATAAAACTAGATACATCTAATACATATATTTATATTATACAAGCTGATTGACATATGAAAAATATATGACAAGCAATTAACTTCTTGTGTGAGAACAGGCGCAAAAAATATATATCGACAAATTATGCAGCCTTTCACGAAGACCTTTTTTTGCGCTTTAATTCCAAATGAATGTGTGTCAGAAAAAAAGACTGATTGGAAAATCCGGCGGAAAGCACATCATCACTTTTTATACACCCACTACTCTAGTGGGAACCCTGCGTAGTAGTAGAACGAGGAATCGATCCAAAGACGGCAAAATAATTGAAACCTTACTGCTTCTGTTGATGATGATGGCAAAAATATCTTTTTTTCTTGGGGCACTTATATACGCCTTGTTTTCAGGGTATAATTTTTGTAAGTGCCTTAAAGGCTCAATATTTTTTATACATTCTAGTATTCTAAGTTTGAACATCAAACCAGTTGCTGGAGTCATGCCGAGACACATACAAATATATAATATACGAATTACTACTGCCGCTGTCTCATGAATTGAGTTGTTCAGTAGTACGGTGTGTAGTTTTGTACCCAATGTGCCCATTATCGTTTTGCTCTCTTGATCTTTTCCGGAAAACATTATTGAAAAAGTTTGTTTTTTTCTCATTTACGTAATATGAGAGTATATTCGACATGGCCCGTTTATCTTCCACACAAACATAGTAGCTGCATTGCACTTTGCTGAATGGAAGGTCGGAAAACTCACTAGAGGTAGTTTTTTTCCTTGTCAGTGGTACCATCACATGCTTACAACCAAAAAATAGCTCAAGTGCAAGTTTAACGCTAGGAGGATGTGCATGAACAAAAACGGAAAAAGGTACTTTTTCTGCTAACAACAGAAACAGATGTAGAAAGCGTGTAAAAATGTAACACTTTGTAAGCACGGTAAGGATGGATTCTCAAATGGCAAGAATCTACTATCAACTAGAATTCCAGTGCAGTGCTCTATTTAAAAAACAAACAAAACAAAAGGTTATCTATCTGTAAACCTTGACGTTTCTGGTTTTTGGGTTCATGTTTCCCCACAAGATTTCAATTCTGTGGGGGAAAATCCACCAGCAAACCGTGTACTCCATTATATCCACTTTTCAATTTCAACCAGCTTTAAAACGCATTCGATTTCATTATATTTGCAAACCATACATTGACAAAATCCAAAATCTGGCAAACAAACAATTTCAATATTTTCATCTGTACATATTTTTGCATTACAGCAACCATGCATGCATTTTGATTTCACCCTCCAACTCCATTTCTCCACACACACATAGCACAGCACAAACATTCAACTTTTTGCATTATATGCCCACTTTACGAAAACAATCAAAAACCTTTCAGGTTGACTGAAGACCTGGAAAAAAGATGCTTACCTTTCTCTACCGAGAGTAGAGTAAGAGAAAGAAAAAAATGGTGAAAAAAATCTTTCGTTCAACTTCCTCAATCTTTTTTCTCTGTTGGCAAGCACAAGAGAAGATGGAAGATAACAAAGTAGCAACATTTTTTATCCCTTATCCGATATATATTTACTTTCCCAATTTTCAGACCCATCTACTTTTTGCATGCAACTCTACAAAAAAATAAAAATAGGTAGTACAATCCCAAACATTTTTTCCCACAGAATCTATGCACCCTGACTACTCTCTACTCGCTACATGGAGAAAAAGAAGATGATATCTCTTGACATCACCATCATCATACTATATCACCTATAAACGGTGATGCTGTTGCTGATATGTACCAAAAATACACCGTATTATTATGAAGACACTTTCTCATTACAAAAAGATATAACCACTGAAAAAAAGAGAAAAAACTATGCTATCATCTTGACTTTATATATCGTTTGTAGTATCGGGGCCGAGATGGCGAGATAGTGAGAGAGAGTACACACGCACCTACGTTCTCTCTCTCTCTTGAAAAGAAAATCACGACTCGACACAACAACCCTTTCTTCCAATTTTCGCTCATGACACGAAAAATTTGATAGTGTACATAACATAACAAGCGTCATCATCACTGCTACTTCCACTACAGTAGCAAGAGTTTTACTAAAACTTACAACTTATAAAACACTATATAACATTATACATATAGTCGTTCCACTTTTTTCCCGTTTTTTACTCTCACAGTTAAGTACAAGCAGAGTCAATACATATTGCCGCGCTCTTCACAAAATAATGCAATTTTTTCTTAAGAATAAAAAAAGGACAAAGGGAGAGAACCAAGGAACATCTTTTGTAGGAAGAAGAATGCTTGGTGGTGTGTGAAAAGAAATAGGTGGATAGTCATAATAAGATCACGCTGACGATCATGATCTTCTGGAGTACCATGGCCAGAAAAAAAACACAGTGTTTATAACAAGAAGAAGGCGGCCATGAGAATAGAGAACAGCTTGGAACACTGGCTTTTTTGTTCTTGCCATTTTGTTCCGGTGTAGTGTGTTAGTAGTTAGTGGTGGTGGTGGTGGTAACAGGCGCAACACTGTTTTCTCCATCTGCTGCTACTACTACTACTACACACGTACCATTTCCTTAACTGTATATACACTACAGACAAGGTTCTGCCTGCTGCCCCTTTTACTCCTATTTTTCTCTTTTGTCATGAAATCACGAGTCACACACTGACACTACTGCGTCAGTTAGTATATAGAGTGTTGTGAATACGCGAAGAAGAAAACATAATAAATATTGTTACATGAGCATAAGGGAAAAGAGGAAGGAAAAGGGAGAGAGAAAAGAAATTCCCATCTTATTCCATGTATCAATATTATCGACCCCCCTCATCAATTGATCTTTTACAGGGAGGAAGCCTATTTGTCCATCATTTCACGCTTGGGTGGAACACCATTTTTTTCTCCATTGCTTTTTTGCCTTTGAAAGAAAAAAGTATAAAAGATAGATAGAGAGAGAGAGAGGGAGAAAGCGGAGCTTACAAAGAAGCAGGTTACGTTGAACAACAAAGTATTTTCCATAAGCGTTTCTTTGCTTTTATTAGAGCTGTTGGCTCTTTGAACAATTGACAAAGCGTTCACGTTTTCCTCTTTAGTATAAAGCCGACAAGACAGTAATTTTAGGATAAAATGACACGTTTAATAATTATGTTTTGGGGTAATTCTGGAGATGTAATATTTCAAAATTTTGTAATTTTACGTAATAACCAAAATTATAAGCAATATGACGTTAATTACTAGAACGTGTGCAATATCTTTTTTTACATTTCCGCTTGAGCAAATGTGTAAATCCTCCAAAATCTTGTTCAGGTTTTTTGTGCAGAAAAAAATGCCTGAAATGAACCCACTATGTATACTTTAGTCATCAGTTGACCTTTTCCCAGAGCCGTAATAATGTTTATCGGACCTTAAAAACAGTACGTGTGTGGTAGCTTGCTACATATTATTCTGCAGTATTTTTCTTCTCTTTTGTGTGTGGGCTGACTTTTTTTCGGGTACATTTGTTCTCTTTTGTGGTTGTCCAAATTGTTCTTTTAATATGCATGAGTAAAGATGAAAACCAGGAGATTTTGGTGGGATGGAATAAATTGTGAATTGTTTCTTATGTTCTTGATGTAAGCTTGAGTGTGTTTTCTTTTATAGACAGTGGTCTGTTTTCTTGGCCTTTTGTAGTTCCAGTTTCTAGTTTTATGCAGCATGCAGCTCATGTGATCAGAAATATTGAAATTTAAGCTTGATAAGCAGAACAACGAAGAGGAACAAAGGAAACACGTTTCCACGCTTGAGTGGCGTAGTAAGCAGTAAGAAGGACAGATATAAACTGATTTGGTAAAGGACTAAACTTGTCCCCGTCTATTAAAATGTGTTTGTGTGAAGACCTTGTAGTCTATAGATTTTACTCAAGCAACGAAATTGTAGATTTAGCATGTCAGTCTTAACTGTAAAGCATAGGGCCTTGAAAACTTTGCAGCAATTTCCTCTCCACACGATTGAAAGCACGTTTCGTCTTTTGTCTTGGTTCTGAAAATACATGCCGAAACTGTAATAGGATCTATTGACGACGCTTTAGTGCTAGTCAATAAACGCTAACTAATTTATGCATCTAGACAATTTGTTCCGCTTTTTAACCAAACGAAGTACCCGTACAATTAGCCAATCGGTTTGTGAACGCCAATGCTGCAATAACTTTTTGTGATAGCATACTTTCCAGTATTTTGCAAATTTATTTATGCGAAATAAAAAGATACTTGGACGAATTGGATAATATTTCAGCGCTAATTTTACAAGTTATTCCAGTTCCAGTTAAGCAAGTTATGCAAACGAGGGTAAAATGGGCTTAATTCCATTTTGCTGGAATGTTTTACAGCCTTGTCATTTATAATGCTAAGTAGCACGACAACCTAATTACCGCGGTTTATTAGAATAGAGTACCTACTTTAATTGCCTAATTCTGTCTGTCCGTCTGCATAATACCCAGAAAATGTTATACTGATATTAAATAAAGCTGCCATGAACGTGCATTGCTAAAGTTTCCTTGTAAAAATCAAGATTTGCGGTATTTTAATATTTTGATAAACATCTAATAAGGCGTTGCTGACATAATCTCATCAGCTTGAAACATTTTAATTAACTTTCCAAGTTTAGTTTGAAGCCAAAGCAGAAGAAATTGGAATATTATTTATTATGCAACAACTTTTTGTTAACCTGTGGTCAGGATACGGGACGACCGAGAAGGCAAAAAATGGATACAATTCTGCTTTGGTGACACAAATCCTAGAGATAATGCATCTAAAATGAACATTTTTTATTGTAAAGGCAAATCCCCGTTACCAAAACTTATTTTAAAGATTTGATCGTAATTTAGCAGCCTACATGCAAACTTGGTTTTTAAAAGCAAAAACACCATTTTCCGGAAGAGTACCCGATTCCCCCTTCTTTTTGCTTGTCTGGGTCTGGGAAAAAGCAGAAATGCTGCTGCTGCTGCTGCTCTTTTAGCTCATGTCTGCTTCTCCGCGTTATCAATTCTGTTAAAAGACACAAACTTCTGCTCTGCTACTTGACTTTGGTTCACCGAGTTCAGAATGAAGAGCAAAAGGAAAAGTGTAGAAACAACTTTATCCTTTTTGCTTTTTCCAAATTTTTGACAAATGCCTCTTGACTTCCAAGGAGTAAAGGAATTTAGCATTCAAATCGATGGAGCTCTCCATGGTCAAACGGGAGTCAAAGTTCAAAGACATTGCAAATATAACAAAAACCATATTCAATCTCAGGAATAAAAAAAATCCTTTTCACTTTGCTCTCTGGTATTTTTTTTCAATCAGTTCATCTCTTCTGCTGTGTAGCAGCAGCAGCAGCTCAGCATTGTTATGATTATTTTGCTGTTTATATAGAAATATCTTTCAGGTAGAAAAAACAGGGTGGGTGGTGGTTTCCTTTTTTACATTCTCAAAGCAGCGCTTTACAAAAAAAGCTGTCTAGAGATGAGAGATAGCTTTCTCCTGTTTTATGACTGAGTGAGTAAGTGAACCGGGGTGGAACGGGTGACACTGAAAGGGATTCCTGTGCTATTCTTGTTTGCTGTTTGCCCTAGGCTTTTTCCTCTCTCCTTTCCTTTTCTCTGTCTGTTCGTCTGTAAATGTGTGTGTGTGGGGGGCCTTTATTTCTTACCGTTTTCAACTTAACCTTTTCTTTTCACTCAAAACTGATATCAAGTCTACACAGAAGGATTTCCCAAAATGGGATTGCATGTTTGCATATAAAGTACTATGGAGTTTGCTATTTTGCTCTATACACACTTGAGTTAGTTCTGGCTTGAGTGGCGACGTCGTCGTCGTTGCTTGTTGTTACTGTCAACTGTTGTATGGTGATGGTGGTGGTAGTAGAGTGCCGTTTTGCAACCTAATTTCAAAATATGCTCTGCTAAGCCTTCATCTGTTGTACAATATTATCATGATCATCATCCTTCTGCCGTTTTTCTCCACATCCTTATGTCGCCGTCACTAGCACCACTACTGCTGCTCACTACTAGTTCCACCACCTTATTTGCATTTTACTCCAAGTTGTTCTCTCTCGGTGTGTGGAATCAAATGAAAAGATGGAACTTTTGGAACATCATCTTTCGCATTGCCGGTTATTACTGCTATTATTATTATAATAAATTTTGCACACTTTGCGCTACCACCACTTCTACTACTACGCGCGATGCTCACTTTTCTTGTCATGGTCTTGAGGTATGTATATATGTGTGTGTGTTTGCGGCAGAAGTAGTGCATCTTTGGAGAGATCATGGATTAGCATACTGACTGTCTCACCAGCTCATAATATATTTAGGATGGAAAACTGTTGTGAAATGGTGGTTGGTTGGCAGCAGCAGCGATGAATGGAAACATCAGGCAGAAGACGTGGCATGCCCAACTAGTCACCAACGCTGAATCCACCAAAAAAAGTTGTCATCTGCATAAGCACGACAAAATCCAGAAATGGAAAATGTACACGTTCTCTCTCTCTCTTTCGCTCACTGCTGTTCTCACTTTTAATCTCGCACATGACGCACTTGCTACTATAGCCCTACTACTAAAATAGGAAAAGGGACAGAGAGACGATGAAAAGTGGTGAAAAAGGAAGTCGTTGCGATTTCAACCACACATGAGCAACTTCACGTACCTACAAGTTTTTCTAAAGATTATGCGTGTGTGTACGTGAGCAAGAACCAACACCCCGCTTATCATCAACGTCATTTTCCTCTTTTCTCTGTCGTGATCATCACATCACACAACGAGGATCGTCACTCGGGTTATCATAAAAAAGCGAAAAAAGGCCATCATAACGATCGCGTTGCTTTTTCTATTGCAAAAGCAAAAAAACAGACAGGAGGGAAGAAAGCGACAGAGAGAAAGGAAAAAAGCCTATACTTTTTTTTATACAGGAAGAAGCCCCATCATCTTCATCACATTTAAGGAGAATAAAAAAAGAAACGTAACAGTTGCTCTCTTCGCACATCGTCTGTTCGTCTTTTTCTTTCTCTCTTTTGCCTGCTTTCTCTCTAAACGATATTTTTTTACTACTTCAACTACTATACAGATCTGGCACATTGAACAGCAAAAAAATATATTCGGGAAGCATTTCTCCACCAAAAGTCTGTTATTGTGACGGTATCTTGACTCCGTGACAAAAATACATTCCAAGCTTTTCACTTAAATTCCTTCTCCATTCACAAGTCCTATTCCGCTTTTTTATATTAGCACTTGCCGGCTTTGCTGCCTTACTTTTCTCCTATTTTCTCAGAGTTTGTTGGTAGAGCACAGAGGGCACATATATAAGACCAGGAAAACTGGTGAAAATTGTCCTGCAAGGTGCCATAAAAAACTTTGGTCCAACCAACAAGCTCCTCTTGTTGTAATATCCTAAAGCTCTATGGCGTCCCCATTGTCGTAACGTGGAAGCCAGGCATACACACACAGTCAGTATTTTCTCTCGCCATTTTTATAGACACAGAGACACACTCTATTTATGTGTGTGTGTGTTATTTTTCAGCAATCTCCAGGATATGATAATGGGGTCTTCTCCTCCATTTTTTCTTGGTAATATTACTGCCGACACGTAATATTCACAAAATGTTGCTTGGCTTGCTCACAAATCGCAGCTTGCGTTCCACCTTCTGCTGCTGCATCCCAATATCTCTCTAAAAAGATGGGCCTTGTGTATTTGCAGCCGTTAAAACGAAAGAGAAATGCCTTTTGCTATGCACTACTCTTGTTGTACTCTCTACTTTCTTGTGTGTGTAAACCAGTTCAAACATAAGGCAAGTAAAACAGGCTGCTGTCACTATATTACCTTTAGCAACCGTTTTCTTTCAAGGCACAAAGTGTGTTTTATTTGGTGATCATTGCAAAGTCTGTGTGTGTGTGGTCCTCCTGCTGTTCCTTCTGGGCTGGAATTTTGTATGAAGTTGTGCAACTGTGATAACTTGATAAAAATGAGCAAAGAAGCATTTGTAATGTCATATTATTATTATTGCTACCAGCGCCATATTTTCCCTTCCTTGAGCTTGGAGAGAGAGAGTCCTTTTCTCTCTTTCTCTCTCTCTCTCAGATGGCCAGTTACCCAGGATGGAAAATGAAGTTTGAATAAATCCTCCAAAGTCCTAAACTGATAAAGCGACCCTCTTCTCTATAGACACACCATGTGCAAAATTCATTGTGCATGTTAGGCTGGACCATGATCTCCTTCTTTACGCCCGGTAAACATCATCATCTCTCGCTTTCCCTCTTCTGCCTTGCTTTTCTTCTGTTGCTTTTGGTCTATCATTTTTTATCACTGCCACACACAAAATGCTTTCCACACTCTGCAATTCGGCCATCCGATGATGATCATTGCTGGGTGGAGTGGCTCTAGAGAGACAGAGAAACGTGCTTTTGTGCAATGGCATCCCGGACTGGGAAGAGCTCTGCTGTTTAGATCCTTTTTGACAAAACAACACAAGAGAACAATTACTCCCTTCTCGCTGCCTCTTTCTCTCTCTGACATTTCAAACCTCTTCTCTGCACTGCAAAATGGCAGTGACTAGTGACACCACATCTCAATGAGTGAAAGGATCCCAACTGACTCTGCGGTTTTGTTGTTACGTGCTATAGTTTTTAGCAGCAGAGAAAAGTAGTACAGACTCTGATCTAGTCTAGTATACAGATACACAAGCATTTCACTTTTTTGTCTTTTGAAAAAGCCTCTCTTTATATAGGCAATTCTATATTAGCTGCAAGCTTCAATTCTGTCGGTGGTGGTGGAATGTCCGTGTTAACTATGTCTAACAGAGACTGCCGTCGTCCTTCTCATTGTAACACGGCCAAAGTGTGTTTACATGCACACACACTTTCTCTCTCTCGTCCTTTTCAGCCTTTTTCCTTTTGTACTACAACACGAACCCGATTTTGTAGGAGATTACAATTCAGCTGCAAGCATTTTACAACACGTTCCATCGTGGTTCTTTGTGCGGTGAGCGGGGATGAGACTCAAGTGACGTTACCCCATTGGAACTATAATAATGACCTTTTAGCTTTCACTCTTGCACTTGCTCACAGTCATGCAAAACAGTAATAATATCTTTATAATGAATACGCGCTCACATGCTGGCACAGGAAGAGCAGCTCTCTTTCTCGCCCGACCAACTTATAAGCTATTATAATCATCATCATCATCATACAAAAAGGCCAGCTGAGAGAGAAACTTGATACTACTAAAATTCTCTGGGTCTGGGTTCCTCAAAATATATTATATGATGATAGGACAGAAAAGTCCTTCAAAACACGGATTTTTTTTTCTCTGTGCCAATAAACTCATCTTATTGATCAATCTCTTTTAATAAATCATTTTCGTTTGGGATGTTGCTGCAAACTTGATTGCGACGAAAAATGTGGGACAACCGAAAAAAATGAAATTGAAGAGCATAGTTCCTCTCTGTCTCTTTCAGGCTGCTTAAAATTCCTTTCAATTCCCGGTTGTAATATAACCCGCTTTTCTCGTACAACCACGGAATCCAGAGAGATCGTTCTGAGAAGCGCAGCAACAACCTCAAATGGCTTTTTATGTGCTCTCTGTGTGTATACCCTGTCGTCAACATCACCTTGCTGCGTAGTAAAAACAAACCAAGTATATAAGTATAACCTTTAAGTCTACTAGAGGAAATAGGAGCTGTAATACTAGAAAGGTTTTGAATTTCACTAAAATACATAAAGAGAATAGTATTCCCCCACAAAAAAGGAAACCATTTCAAGTACCACTAGTTGCTAAGAAGAAAAAAATTATACGACAACAAAAAAACAAGCAAGTGAGAATTTGGAATTGTTTGCGAATGAAAAAGATGGGCTTTCCATTTTATTGTTTTCCTTTCCTCTCTGAAAACTTGTGCCCGTTACTGCATTACAACGGGATAGCCATTATGCCTGTCAGCTTTTATTATGATAATTCCTCTGTTTTATACTACACGCCTCATAGTCTCAGGGTTTATAGTCCCTATACGGCACAATAGTCTATTCATCACTCTTGCAAGGAAATAAAGCAAAGTTTTTGATATACTTTTATTACGTTACCCTCCTGGCCGTTTTTTGACGATGATGATGACGACATGAGTATATAAAATGTGTAGGTAGGTAGTTAGTTGGCCCTTACGACGAGATAATGTTTACTTATTTTTACTTTGCTTTCTACACAAACACATAACATACAGTCAAGTCTTTACAATACAAACTTGAAATTCATTGTATCATCATCATTTTCTCTCCTTTCTCTTCTGTTTGAGAAGTGTACAGAGAGAGAGAGAAGAATGATGGCAAGTTGAAGTTGGAGTACCACTTTGATAATATATTGTTTTCTCATCTCTCTTCTAAAATAATGTAGTGGTAGAGCAAAGCAATATAGAAGCAGCAGCTAGCCATCCAGAATCCAGATCTATTGTGTAATTTTCCCGTGGTTCTACTTCAAGTATCATTCACTACTAATTTTACTGTCGCCAAAAAAAACAGCCGAGCCTTCGTTTACGCCGCTATATTATATATATGTGTGTACGTACTTTTAAACAGTTTAGACTTGTTTGCAACCTCTCCACTTTTCCTTTCACTTTCCTCAAAAACTTTTTTTCTCCGCTTTCTCTTTTGCTCTTAACATTTGAGCTTGTGTGTAAAGTAAGGCAAACTCTTGATGTTTGCTGGGCCATTATTATTATTACCAAGCCCTGCAACTACTAACTACATCCATTACATATTATACACTAAAAACATCTACTACTACTACTGCACTACTGCTCTGGATTGCAAGGGAGAGAGAGAAAACAGAGACAGAGACAAGGAGAAAAGTGAAGTATTGTAGGACGTTTAAAATTGCCCTGGTCTTTCTCTCTCCCTCACCATTATTTACACAGTTATACACATTCATCTGAATGAATTTGCCATGCCAGTGCGAATAAATATTCCACCGTAGAAACTATTAACTATGCATGCATGCCTGCCAGCCGCCATTATTATTCCCGTCTTTGTGTTTAAATGAAGGGAAAAGGCAAAAGAGAGAGAGGGAGACTTTTGTGTGTGTGTGTGTGAGGAGAATCAAGTTTTATGTGAACATTTCTTCATGACTGCTGATGCTGCTACTATTACTATGCATGCTGCTGCTATTACTACCACTTTCCACAATTTTTTACAGCTTTTGTACACACTAACTAAAGCACATTATACTCCTGCTAGATTTACACGGATCCTTTTCTATGCATATTTCTGGTGAAATTTGCAATTTCCTTTGCGCTCCTCTGCGTCTCTCTTTTCTGGAGCAAATGACTTTTTGAAACAAGTTTTTTTTCTTCGTCTTACGAAACTTTACAATTATTGCCGCGCCGCCTTTTTACACAAGGACAGTTGTATAGGCACACACAGGTTTATTATATGAAGAGGAGAGTTCCAGTTTTCAAATAAGTTATAAAAGAAGGCAACATTAAATTCGAGGCTTGTTTGAGATGAAGGCATTTATTGGGTGCAAGCAAGCAAGAGTGTGGCAGAAGCTAGGAATAAATGGTTTAATTTACGCAGTTTGTTCGTATCCCGGCCATCCGATTGTCACCATTAAATAATTCCAAATCCTGCAGGTATTTTCCTCAGACACAAAATAAATTTCATCTGTCCCTCGACACAATAAATCAAAACGAGGATGTTTCCGCTTTTTACCCGTCAATAATAATATTTAAGAGCCTCAAGTCTTTTTATTGGATTTTAAGGGGAAATATTTGGAAATGTGATATCAACTACTATGTCATGTCGAATAGGTTTGTTTGCTTAGGGAAAACCAAGACAAAACGACAGTCATGAACCTTTTTTACTACGGTTTATTATGTTAGCACAAGGCAAGCAGTAAAGAAAGCGAGCCATTTAACAAGAAATGACATACGTAAGTTTTTTGTGATTACATTATGATACGATAATAGGATCCATTTTCATCAAAGGGATGACTAAAGTACACCCGAGATGAGATGAGATGAAGACGTAATATTTTTATGAAGTAAATGGATGATGCAACTCGGGAGAAACTGTTGGAGGTTTTTCGTTTCTGTCTGTCGGTCCAAGGCTGATTGCTAAAGCAAACAAATCTTAAGCCCAGTATTAAATTTTAATGATTTCTGATGAAGATGGAATTGTAAGAATCCAGAGGCATCCACCAAATTATGTACACATCCAGTTTGTAAATAACCCATTATTTCCTGAAAATTACGCAACATTTACAATTCATGTCCTTCTATTATCCTTTAAAACTGGCCTTGAATGGCGCTACCTTTGTAATCAGCTTTTTCAGCTTGTTACTTTCCTCTTGTTTGTTTATCCTTATGATGCTGTTGGCAATTGCCAATAATAAATGAAATAATGACTGGCTTGCGAAATCATTCCAGCACAAGAATAAAGGAAAGCAAATGAAAAACAAAAATTAGTACACACGCTCACATCAAAAGTTTTTGGAATCAACAAAAAGTAACAAAACCAGCAATATGATGATACAATAACCGTATAAAATATCATTGCGTATTTACAATTTAATGGCTTGATTATATGGGAGCAAAACTACTACTCTTGCGAAACAACTCAACAGCATCAACAACATCATCATTTTAAGTAGAGTGGACGAGCTGGAAGCAAACACGCGTTACAAGTTTTTCAAAGAGTATTGCCAACTTTATTACGCTTTCCCCAGAAAGTTAAAAACCTTGAATAATTTTTATAATACTTTTTGTCATAAACAAGCATAGTAAAATGAACACACCCTGAGAGAGAGAGAGAGGGAAAAGTTTGCAAGATTATAAAAACGATATTGTCATTAAAAGAAGCGACGTAGTAAAAAAATATTGTGTGTACTTTTTGTAGACCAAATATATTTTTTCATGGGAAATAATAAAAGCAAGATAATGTAGTTGTCAGTCAGCACAGGAAACGGGATGATCAGAATGATTTTTGTGTGGGTTTCCTTGTGACCAAAAAAAACAAAGTACAACTTTTTGCTAGAGAGAGCCCCCACGTACCATATATTTTTTATGAATCGTCAGTTTTATCGCGTTGAAAACAGCAAACAGCATAAAAATATGGCTTTGGGAAGAACAAGGCTACAAGGCTAGTAGCCGTTTTATGAAAGGAAGAACAAGGACCGTTTTCTCTTTTCCAGTTTTTTTCGGGTATTTTAAGTGTAATGTTGTGTTGTTTCAGCTGAAAAAGGGATGTGTGGACTATGTGGAAATGTGGAGACGACAACGACACACACACATACACATACTCAAACACAAGCCGTTTATCACTCACTTTTCTGTCGTACTACACTTGTTTTTGCGGTTGTTCCGCCAGATTACCATCACCATATTTATCCTCGTTAACGGCCTATATTATATGGGTTGGTGATGAGTAAGCAGAGCGCACAGGAGGAGACGTTTTCCACCAGAATATTATCCACAGCACATAAATTTTACGGTCCTTCTCAACCATTTCCGTGGAAGAATGTGATGTGTTTAATTTTAACGGGCGTTTTCCCTCCCTAAATACCGTACTTAAAACTGTTATAATTTTACTACCACGTACACTTATGCCAGTCCTAACTTACTTATAGATTCAATAAATGCACAACAAATGTAATAATAAACTCTGAGAGAGTAAAAGCATGAAAGTATCAGAAGCATAAACTGACTTGAGTGTGGGCTTCAAGCGTTATATGGCTTCAAAAAGACTTTGGCAGTTTTTTGGAATGGGCTCCTTTTGATGAAAAATGTAAAACATTTTAGCCTTCTTTATTTTCCACTGGGGAATAATAACGAAAAAAAGTGTTCCTTTTAAGTACAACCTCCTGTATATCTTCAAGTAGTAAACTGGCAACATGCGAATTGTTTTAAAACGAGGGGATACTCTGTATATCTAGACATACAATATATATATTTTTTATTTTGGAGAAAGAGGGTCAAAACTCGGGGCTTGAGTCTGAGAGTCTGCTGAGTTTTGTGCTTTTTGACTTTTTATATACTAGGTAGGTATGTTCATACTTGCACATACAACAGATGGACTG
>CM056173.1:16153276-16207603 GCA_029691765.1 Entomobrya proxima
TGTATAGGGTGTAGGGGCTCTTTCTCAGTATGCATACGTATGGCTGCTAGTGCATCATGCTGCTTGACAAAGCAAAGCCTTTTTTCTTCTTCTTCGTCGGTCTCCCGCAACAAATTTTTCTTTTCTGGACGGTTTTTCCCCGTGTATTTATTTAAAGCACGTGACATTTCCCCTTGTTTCCTTTTTTCTCTGGCACGGTTTTCCCCCTGCTGTGCTGTTATTTTTCTCTCTTTGCGTTTTAACTGCTTATGGCAATTTTTTTTATACAAGGTTAAATTGTAGGATTTGCACTTGGAAGTCTCTGCATGTGGGTCTAGTGTTGACCCAGAGAGGAGAAAGCTGTGAAAATATTGACTTTTATCAGACAAGGGAAGGAATAAAAATAAAAAATGTGAAAAGAAAGGGGAAAACACACACACACAGTTGCATAGGTGGTATTTGGTATGGGAATGGTAACGATATGAAATACAGAAAAAAACTGGTAAATAAATGCGTGCCCCCGCACGCCACACATACATCTTTTTAGGATGAATGATCTCAATAAAAAATTCTCTTTTTTATCTGTCTTTCAGCTGGTGTCTGGCTTTTGCCGGGATTTGTTTCCTTTCTGCCCATTTTTGGAGGATTTTATGCCACCAGTGAAAGTCTTGAGAAGAGTGAGGTGAGTAAATATTATAACCGCATGTGTGTTGAATGTTGTGTGCGTCAAACAACATTGCAAAGATTTTTAGTGTGCCAAAAATATACTCGGAACTTGTTCAGGTTTTATTGTGTGTGGATTATTTTGTGCATTTATGGTGTGCGCATTCATGTGTGCATGCCAAGAATTATCCTACAAGCTTAAAAGACGTAATGTGTTGCATACGCTTCGGTACAAAATCTTAATCTTGTCTGCAAGGATGATTTTGTTGTTGATGTCCATACAACGTAAAATTATTGATTATTTTCCACATTATTCCTCTGTGATTGAACCTTTACCTGTCTCTAGATTTGCAAAATATTTCACAAAAACAAACAAAACATTGAACCTTTACATTTGACAGACAACAACAACAAAAATTTCCAAGTTCACTTGAAGTTCACTATCTATTACTAAGCTAATCTAAAAAGGAAATAGGAAATTGTCATATTCCCGTACACATATAGTCAATAGTCTGGGAAGCACTACGCAGAAAAATGTACATTTAGTAAATTAAAGTGAAATCCCAAATGCGATGGGATGAACCCTCTACTAGGAACCGGATAATGCAATGTCATAAGTTGGTTTCTGTTATTGCGAAATAAGCACACACGGGCTTATTTTTTTGTCAGTATTGTGCTGGCATGTGATGGGCTCTCTGTTTTTTTCCAATTGCTAAATAACTAGATGTACTGTGACATATGCATTTCCCTTTTTCCAATGTAATATTTAATATTCCAGCATACTAATACCAAATGAATGCTAAGTAGGATTCCACCGCAGAAAAAATAGTATGACAATTTTTTGATATGGATTAATGTAATGAGTACATAAAAAGGATGGAAAATCACGTTATTTTTTTCTGAGTTTGTCGACGGAATGTAATATTAATATCTTTGGTCAATTTATTCGAAAAATATTAACGTACAGAAGCTACTTATCGAACGGGTAATGACAACTTACGGAAACCCTCGAAAGTCTAGCGAGAGGAGAAGAAAGGTTACTGCCGGGAAACGGAAATGCTTTATTAATAAAATAACGGTAATAAAATTCCTAGTGAATGTCTATTGGTCAGCTATTCTTTCTAGAAACTCAACTGTTTTCTATTCCGTCTTGTACTGAAACTGTATTCTAATTTTAAAAATTCAACGTCTAGCACAACAACTTTGTGAAAGCCTTTTTTTCTCTAAGAAATCCTATTCTTTAATTTCCTTAAATTACACAAAAAGACACACCACCTGTTTCCACTCAACTCTCTTGGAATGGAAAAGTGTTTCATAAACTTTCCCAGAAAAAAATGACAAGTCTCCCAGCGTGTTTTTTTTCCTTCCAGAAACACACTTCAGTTGAGCGTCCGCACGTGTTAGTCACACTATTGTGGAACTCAGCAGTTTCCTTAGAAGTTAGCAAACTTTCTCAATGCTACTTACTTTATCAAATATCATCATTATCATCATCATCACCATAAAAATGTACTTTTTTCAGACATGCGAGTAGTTAGGGATGCACATGTGCAGGAATATATTATTAACTGAGTTAACACTATCATCTTCAAGCTATAACTTGTTATTTTTTTTTCTTTTGCGTATTATTTTTTGTCCTTCAACCCAGCAGCCTTAATGGAAAAGAAATAATCTCCTCGTGCTCATATTAGATTTCACACGCACACAATCAAATTCAACTTTTTTGTTTGTATTTTTTTCTCTTGCCATCTTTATGAATCTAGTAAAAAAAACTTTTCCGTTTATGCTGGCCAGTGTAAGTATATTACTGATTTTGTACAAGCGTGTGCTCTTCAACACGTCACATGCAACAGCAGAGCCGTATGGCATGCACCCCCAACTAAATGGCAAGGTTGTCACTTTTTCCCTACTTTTCTTACAGGAAAACAGAAAAGGAAATGGAAAAAGTATACAAGAGAGAAACAACTGGATACAAGCTCATGATAAATATTATTTTTTCGGCTACCCAAAATACTACATTTTTTATCAAGTATATAGGAAATGGTAAAATAATGCCATCGGAGTATATATACCTTTCTAGAAGAATATGATATATTTTGCGCACCACAAGTTAATAATGTGAGTATATATAACTCTGTACATAATGCATAAAGTAGAAGGAAGTGTTTTTTATAAATAATATTATCCAGTCCAGCCTTTTTGTCCACTGGCAGCAGCAGCAGCAGTCAGCCTCCACATTAATAATATACTGACTGAATAGTAATAGCCAGTTTGAAAGTAAACCAAATAACATACCTTTCTCTCTCTCTGACTTTCTCTTTGGGCTAACTTTACTAAAATAATAAAAGCAGAGAAAGAGAGAATTAAGAATGAATGCCAGTTTAGTTCGTAATATATGCCTACAGACCACTACCACCACCACCAGGACAGAAAAAAACTGTCAGAAAGACAAGGAGAAACTAGAGACTGGCATTTTGGACACGCGGATTTCCTCCGTTCTTGCTTTGCCCAGGGAAAGGGAAGAAGAACAAAATATTATGTATTTTTTAAAGAAAAACCCGGTTCGCATGCATACACAGTCTGGCGTATATTTTGGCAAGCCTTTGCAGAACAACTGTTTAGTACCTTGTTTTCACAGAACCATTTCTCTAGTCTTTTATTATTATTACCCGTTGAATTTAGTTTTCTTGTTGTTGTGTACTTGTCCAGCAGAAGAAGAAACAAGGTAACACCTGCATCTTCTCTGGTTCTCTTTTTCCAGGAATTCATCTTTATGACAGCACAAACAGCTTAAATACTAAAGTGGTGGTAGTAGGTACTCTTGTTCCAAGAAACACACGAACTACTACTCAAATAAAATGTTTTGTTTATTCAGTAAAACATTTTACATGCTAGTCTGACATATTAGCACAGAAAAAAGTGCTATGCAATGCATAATATGCAACGTCCACTTTCCACACGTTATAAAACATTTTGCATAAAATGTATATGCGCTTGACAGTTCTGTGTAAGGTCAGCTTGGCACGCTGTTAAACAACTAATGCGAAAAAGTTGGCAGAGGGTTTCAAAGGCATTTACAATCTTTTAAGTTGAGTTGCAACAACATAGCGTTTCATAGCACAAGCAATGCAATGCATACTAAAACTTTTGGAATATGAAGGATAACAATGTACAAGTTGTACACATTTTATGTCCATTTCAAAACTTTGTCTCTTTTGGGTACTCTCCGAGTACGAAAAGTAGCCAAAAGCTGGGCAGGGACAACATGCTCTCCTAGAAATACAAAAGTCATTGTACCAATAATTGATTAACTAAATAAAAATGTTTTGTCTCTTTTTCTGCTTGTTTTGACTGACTACCAGACACTGGGAGGGAATCAGTGCTCCTTTGAGGTTAACAGAACGTATGCCGTTGTTTCATCCACCATTTCTTTCTGGTTGCCAGCCGTCGTGATGATCATTACCTACTGGCGAATCTACGTGGAGGCCACCAAACAAGAACAACATGTTTACAGGTAGGATTACTGTTTAAATGAAAATAATAACGGCTTGTTCTTCGTTAAAATTAACTGCGCATCCGACATCCATTCACTTTCAAGAATTATGTTTTGTCATATTATCGTCCACTCCACGCACGGACTTACGGATTGGGTTCACTTGTCCATTATCAACATTCATGCATTTTCATGTGTCTCATCATTCACATTTAGCTGGCAAAAAATGCGGCAAAATGCTACTTCAATTTTTTTACAGCTTACCTTCTCAACAGTTAATTGAAAATTAACTAACTTCTCTAATGTAAAGAAACCAAAACCTGATTTTAGTCCACATACTAATAAACTAAAACATAAAGCATTGTTTAAAATCAACTTTTGTTTAAATTGGTAACGATTAGCAACAGAAAAATGGTTGTAAAGGGGATTGTCATGGAAAAACGTGCATCATTCGGGACTTGGGCAAACCAATGCTCATAATATGCTTTCAGGTAGAATCAAACCCAAAGCATAAATTCTGAAAAGATACATAATCAAATCCAAAGATATCACTTAGGTTAAGTAAATACCACCGCATGTGCGGCGGCATCTCTGTGGCACACTTCTGTGTGCCGTGTTGGGTGGTGAATTTATCATTCCCATAATCATTTTCATAGCTTTATAGCAATCACATGGATGGATGCAGATGCTTGATATTCTCACCTATCATTATCGATTTTTCATTCCAGCATGAATCACATAAAAGTTTATACTCAACAATGTCAACAACAACAGCAATCATCGTCTTTTCATTGTTTATTTCTTTAACCCAAAAAAAAACTTCCAGGCTGCGTACTATTTTATTGTTTCAAGGCCAAATAACAAACAACAATTTATTTTTTTTTCTGTGTACATCATCCCGCCTACCCTGAACAAATAGAAAAACATAAAAAAAGTTACTGGAACATAAAAGTAATAAAAAGTTTTCCAAGCTTTTACTCAAAAACAACAACAAAAAATATCACTTTGTTTTTATCGTTCTCACCAGGGTGGCGGGATGTAAATACATGTACCATGGAAATAACATGTAAAAATTATTTTTTACATGTAAAAATTATTTTTTACATGTAAAAAATACGCGGAATTTTTACATGGACAATGTAAATTATGGAAATATTCCAGAAAATTTTGATTTTTTCTACAAAATAAAACTCAGTGTTTGAGTTTTAAGCGTTTAACATGTTTTTAAACTTCACTTAACCGTTTCATTTGCTTTTAAATGACATAAAACCGTCTTCTGATTTTCCACGATAGGTGTAAATATAGTCATATGGCTTCTTTGGCTGTATTTTACCATTTTTCCATGTTATTTCCATATTTCCATGTATTTATACATTTTTACATGTAAAAATGGACAAAATCTATTTATACATGTAGAAAAAGCCACCCTGGTTCTCACCCTTCGTTTCTGATTTACAATAAAAACAGTTTTTGTAGTTCAGTCATTGTCACATTAAAAACAGTTCGTAGTAAAAAATATGTAGGCTATTTATTACAAAAAAAAAATGGTGCTCATACATATCGTCTAGGCACACAACACAACAAAAGTGCCAGAGCTAGAGCTAATTAGCAAGAAAGACTTTCAAGTGCACAGACTGAAAACAAACCCAGTAATACAAACCATCCCTCGCTTTCTCTCTTTTTGCTATTAACTAACAGAACACAACCCAACATAATTATCCGTATACAATATAATCTCACATGTAATTAATAATTATCCATTATCCCATTCTGTTCCAATGTTATGGAGAGAGATACACACTTAAACTTAATTGGCAGACCTTTCTCTGTTTCCAAACCAATTAAAGTAGAACCATTCTTATAAACACAGACACACGCGAAAAAGGAGACAATCAAGGACTTCCAACTAACTACAAGTTATTTGGATTCTAATGAGGATCATCATGAAAGCAGAGTAGAGTGGGTATATATATCTATGCTTTAAATAATATTATTTATTAGACTAATAGAGTATTATAGTATTTTCTCCGTGATGAATATATAACTAGCATAATAACTAACATTTCTTATTTTAATGAGTTGTTGGCTGGGTGGTTTTGTTCACTGTGTTTTGTATATATGTCTACATATAGAGCTTACTACATAGTTGCACAGTTGTGTACGGGTGTCCCTTTTCCCTTGAGATGTTTTCCTTTTCTTTCTCTCATTCTCCTCTTGTGTGTGAGTGAGCAAGACCAGAAAGGAGTAAAATGTTATGATGATTCCTTCTAAGACGAATTTCATTTGTTCGCAGGCTTTTCCTCTGCTCAGAAATGGAATTATTATTAGGGAGATGAGATTATGGGATTTTCTCTTATTTTCCACATTTTCCACCAGCAAAATAGCATAATCATCATGATCATCATATAGTCAGCGTGCTACACTCATCATTTTCCACTGCTGCTTTCTGCATCCCACCAACTCTACTACAACTTTTTACAACAACAGCAGAACTACTAGTAGTTGTGAATATACTACCCCTTTCTTGCGTGTGCAACATTATTATTGCTTTGCTTTTTTAGGTACATGGCACATGAATCCAGTTTTTAGTCTGAAGAATGTACAACAGCACAGCAAAAAAGGGAGAAAAGTGGTTACATGCTTCCATGATGCACGCGTCTTGTTCCTTCTCCTCCGTTTTCTGCTTGACTGTGTACAATAATAATTTCCTCGTGTTTTTCATCATAATCAGCAGCATATACACAAACTCGTGTTGTGTGCTCATCATCTCACATCTTCATTGCAAAAAGCAACAACCCTTCTCCTCTTTCCTAGTTTACTGCGAAAATCTTGTAATATGAATTGTGAAGGCAAATGATAAAAGATAAGATAGGACGATAGCATGCAAGCATGCAAATCCAGATTAGAAAATCTAAAAGGAACAAGCCATTTCTAAGAAGCACACTGGTTGTACAAGCATGTTTTCTTGCGCGGGAAGCAGGAGAAGGTGAAACTGCATCCGAGTTCTGGTTTAAGGAAATTTGTTGGAGGACCAGGGAAAATGAAAATATAGATCTGATATGTGTGTTCTATGCGGTTACAAGAATGATCATGATAATTTTGTAGTCTTGTCGTTTTCTTGTGTGTGGGCTTTTGTCATAAAACTGCCTAGCGTTCTAGAGCAAAAAACATAAGAGGACAAAACAGGATGACAAATAGGCATCTCGTAAAAAATATAAAAGTGTTTGTGGTTTTGCTTGCATAAAAACCGTTACAATGGTAGTAATATTTTTACATTTACTTTTTATTCGGAAAATGCTTGTCAGGTTTGTGTAGCGGAGTAATATTAGTATTTCAGTAGTGTTGTACCCGGAACAATAAAAGGAATCCTATTTATTACGCAACATTATACATTTTTGTTTTATTTGTTGGTTAAGCTGTTCTAGCATTAGCAGATCTATAACCAGTTTGCTTAAAGTTTTAAAGGGTTTACAGCCGCATCTGGGGCTGCAGAGAAATAGCAACGCACCTTTTCTTCGTTTGAGTCTAAAAGTTGTACAGACTTGTTTATAAATCATAAAAATAATGCGAAGGATATAGAATACATTGTCCTATGTACATTTTATAAGCTTATTTTTGGGTACTCTTTTTATGTTTTTTTTTGTTTTTGGGTACACGCTTGGATATCATATCACTATTCCTACAGGGTGTCATCAACTTGTCAGCTATCAGCCAGATCAAGTCCATTTTGTAACAGAAGAATAGGTTGTACGTGTGCAAACCGAAAATTGACACGGTTGACAGTTGCGTATAACGCGTTATAACAATACATAATACAAAAGCTGTCAGCTAAAAACAAAAATGTGACAAACATTTCCCAAAACTCAATCTCTACTTGTTTACTATTTTTGATCCTTGGTCAGTTTTTGCTTGAAATGGTTAACAAAATATGAAAGCTGGAAAACTGAACTTGATTGGTTTGGGTTGGACAGGCCAAAAATTAGTGCTGGTCTGGAAAACATACCGCACTATGTACAACTGCGTATACTTTTGGGCCATACGTATAGAAGAAATCATGGTTTGGGTTTTTATTTATTTGTGTGCTTTCCGTCACCTTGAGTTACCATTACTTTTCCCTTTTTCGCACACACACAACCTATATTGGTAGGCAGAGAAAAACAAAACTAAAAAAATCTCACATGCTTCTAGTCCACGCAGTCCACATTAATTTCACATTTCACTTGGCCACCACCACTACCAGCATTTGGAAACGGGAAACTTTTTATCATTTCATCTGTTACATTATCATCACCTACATTTTTAGTCGCACTTTTTCTCCAAATCCTTTTTATTCACTCACTCCAGCTATGTATCCATTATTTCTACGTTAATGCACTGCTTGCAAAATTATACCGTAAAGACGACAGTAGTGGGACAGTTGTGTGTAGGAGAATTCAGCAGCTTTTTTGAAGAAGAAAAAAAATCCAAGTTTACTGTACTGTGAGCAGTGGCCCGCGTCGGTAAACTTGCTTTCCGGTTCCAACTTTCGTTATGAGACTGTGAGGATGATGATCATGATGATTATACATGTATATAGCATTTGTCGCCAGTCGCCCTCGCCACTTTTCGTTGGGGTGATGATGATGATTTTTTTCTATTTGGTATACAAAAGTAAAAGTAGGGAGAAGAGAAAGTTTTGCACTTGTCCAACAACTTGTTCTTTCTCTCTCAGCCCCTGAGTTTCTCAGTGGAGGAAGGAAGCACACATTTCTCTCCTGTTTTATGTGACAAAAGAAAGAGACTGTAAATATCATCACATCAACAATCTACAATGTTTTACAAGCAGGATGATTCCCTGGTTGTGGGCTTTGCTTGTTTGTTTTAAGTTTAGTACCAAGGACAAGAAAAATTGTGGAAATATGATCAATACTGAATGGAAAATTGCCATTGAGAACATTGGCAAGGGCAAAGCATACATATACAGCCACAGTCTATTATAGAAGCCATTTAGAAACGTGGACTCATTTTGGAAATTGTATAATAAAGTATTTTTGAAGCTGGAAAAGAACAGAATTGACATTTTGTACGTGTGCTTATTTGCAGACTCTCTATTGAGAGTACACACTTTTGCTGCTGCTGTTTTTACGGCAAGAATGAAACCAGGCTTACATTTGCATCAAGTAGTAGTCTCTTCAGTTTGTGTGGTCCTCTTGAGTTTGGAAGCAGCAACAAGAACCAATTTTCTTTGTATTTGTGCATTCATTCATTCATTTATTCATTCGGCAACGAAAATAAATAGCCTTACGTCAGTTGCGTTTTCAGAGACTTTTGCAGTGTATTAGAATAGAATATATGGTTTGATTGGAAGAATGATATGGGGAAAGTATTTATAGAAGTAGTGGTGATAGCAATATACGTGAAATTTTGGTTTTGTGCCTTGGTACTATACAATTGTGACCGTGGCAGCGGCAGCGGTGGTGGCGAGGGAGGACTGCAAGAAATCTCTGCGGTTTGCTTTTCTTTTAGGGTACACATGCATATGATCAATGGACCTGGTCTGGTCAATAGGTTTTCCACTGAAATGAAATACAATCGTCGGTGGAATCAGCATCACCAACTATACCAGGTCTATATTCCACTGAAATGTTGTACTAGCGCTAATACTACGGAATTTATTACCGGATTGCACATACCCAAAAAGAAGCTACTTTATCCAATGATTTACCTTGCTTGTTGTTGTGTGTGTGTTGGTGGGTCCTGGCTTTTACGTTGGATTGAAAACTATATAACCAACTAGTAATACATTTACTTGATTTTAATGTCATTGTGCTGCGGCTTAAAAGCAGAAAAAAAATGTATTCGGGGAATCTATTTACGTTTCACACTCATTTCGTTGTGTACGCAAGCTTTTGATACACATTCGATTTAGTTTTCGGGACAGAGAGCAAGTTCTAAGAATTGGTGATGATAGGAAAGCAGCGGTGAAGAAATGAGTTCACAGGAAAGCAAAATCATATAGAGAGAAAACAAATCTAACTGAGTTTTTGATAGAAGAAAACAAAATGAGTAATGAGAAGATAGATAGAAAGATTGTGTGTAAGACTGATGGAGAAGATGAAAGTCTATGAAAATTGAAATGGAAGAGAAGACAGAGAGACTGGAAACGGCAAAGCAAATAACATGTCTGATTGCAGCTTGCGAGTAAAACGAAGCTAAATTGAGACTCTCCATTGACCTTCGTACTTAATCCGAGGGATTCATAATGTGTGTTTACCATAAGACGACATGATACTGCGTTTCGTTTGTCTTGTACACAAGCAGTCATTTTACGTATAACGCTTTTTCTTTATTCCCCTCTTTGCTGTATTTTGTCAGAGATAAAATGTCTACTTTAGATTTTAGAGGCCACAAAAATGGACAGTTTAACCGAAATCATCAAATTCTTCATGTTATAAAGCCTAGCTAAACCATGTCTAATTCCCTATTCCCATTTTGCCCCATCCCCTTCTGTTTCTTTCAGTTTCTACCAAATTCATCCAAATTGAACTTGAAAGCGATTGAATAAGTAGTTGCAAGTACGTACATCTTCACTCCGTGCCTCTCAACTGGTTGTAGGTAAAAAAAACCCTCTCGTTGAAATACCACTCCATCATCACTCCACACATCTCTTTTCTTTTGTACGGATAATACGATACTAAAAACTTGCACTTTGATCCTTGTCAAAGTAAAAAAAACTGCGACTCTTCTTTTTTCCTCTATTTCCTTGTATGTGTATTGTATTCTATACTAAAATATTATTACAAGATGTGTTGCGTGGCAGCCATATACATACCAGTAAGCTATACAACAAGAGAGAACACATTTGTCCCTGGGGCAACGTAATCCATGTAGTTGTCAGCCAGCTGCACTGGTACTCCTGCACTCAGGACAGCTAAAGTGAGAGAGAGGCTGAAAGCTTACTCTCGGAAACCAAATCCTTCTTTCACCATCAGTCCTACCGCAAAAAAAGTTACATTTTTTGCTTCTGTATCAGCAACAGCAGCCTGGTTACATAGTGAAGCCACAGTAAAAAAACAAACTGTTCGACCTGACTTGCCAGAATGAATCAATGAGTGGTTCTGTTATGAATACAATACAAAATCACAGATATTCTAAATGATACGCATTACGCAATTTTTACAAAACACACCTGCCTATTTCTAACCTAATGTAATGTATACTTGGTTTAAACATTTAACGTACTGATCAGTAAATGCAAAAAAGTAGGGTAATACTTTATTTAAAAATTGGCGATAAATAAAAATATTGTCTTCAAAACTTGTGCAGGGAAAGTGAATGTCATGACAGGCCAAGATTACTCTGAATATTTGCAATTACACCGATTCAGATGACTTCGAGGGAATATCTAAACAAAACGGTATTATCAATCTTGAAATTCAAATGTGTGAAGGGCTGCCTTTATATACCCTCCTTGAGACAAAATTTTTTGAACTTGGATGCATTCCAAAATGCTAGAAAAAACAGCAGATATTGGAACAATATGTCATTGTTTTGCAATTGTATAGACAATTAAAAAACCGATATTAGCTTGGTTCATCTTATTACATTGTGGATACGATACAGTTGCCACAGCAAATGTTATGGAATATTGAATTCCAAGATGTCAATTTAATCACACCTGCCTATTTCTATAATGGGATATTGTTCAGTATACGGGTCCACGCCGAATGCACTGAAACGTATACCACTTAAAAGCCTTTTACCTGCGGAGTCGAATGGAAACACTCGCGGGTGGCGCAGATAAGGGGTTTGGTCCCCCAGGGGTAATTTTAAAATTACCTGAAAATGGCCTACTTACATACATTCAGCGTGTTTCACTTTGCCCCAGATTTTGTGTAAAAAATAATACTGTTAACTAACAATACAACGGATAATACAGATACGGAATACCATTACTGGCCAAGATTGTAAATTGTATATTTTATTCAAGTGTTATCAAGCTTTATTAATGAATCAAGATATCACTCTAAGATTTGCAATTAAATGTTACTTTATTTTAGTGTAAATTAAAGTTTTATGCTCGTAGTTTGCATATATAGTTCAAAAAGAATACTGTTAACGAATATTACGGGTACGGATGAAAGACAGAATGTCATAACTGGCCAAGTTGCTCTGAATATTTGCAATTATACGGACTCAGATGACTTTGAAGGAGTATCTATACAAAACGGTATTATCAATCTTGAAATTCAAGTGTGTGATGGGCAGCCTTTATATACTACTTGAGACAAAATTTTTGAATTTGCATGCATGCCAAAACGCTAGAAATTGAATTCGCACAAATTGGAACAATAGGTCGTTATTTTGCAATTGTATGGACAATTCAAAACATATTTTTTCTAGCCTTTTGGAATGCATCCAAGTTCAAAAATTTTGTCTCAAGAAGGGTATATAAAGGCTGCCCATCACACATTTTAATTTCAAGATTGATAATACCGTTTTGTATAGATACTCCTTCAAAGTCATCTGAGTCCGTATAATTGCAAATATTCAGAGTAATCTTGGCCTGTTATGATATTCCGTTGTTCATCCGTATCCGTACTAATAGTTAACAGTATTCGTTTTAACTATTGTTGCAAACTATTGAACACAAAATTATATAATTTATCACCAAGTTTTAAATAAAGTATTACCCTACTTTTTATATTTATTCAGTGCGTTAAGTGTTTAAACTAATCCAAGTATACATTGGGTTTGCCAATAAATGGTGTACTGCCACTGCAAACAGGTTTATCCCAGTGAACTCTGTTATGCATTACATTTGTGCTGCATTGAAGAATATCATGTGGACGCTTGTAACTTTTGCATGCACGTATGTACTAGAAATGTTGAAATGAATACAAGAAGAAAATTTATAAAAGCATTTCGGGGAAAATCTATTGGACCCCTGGTCTTGACTCTGGTCTGGAACAAGAGTTTCGCAATGGTCACACGCAAGGATGTTGCGCAGAGCCAAAAACGAGACTTTGATGTTTATACTCTCTTCACTGGCAAATAAATATATGCCTGGAGACAAAGGTAAAGGTAGAGAAAGATGTGCAATGTCGAGAGTAGTTGTGGAAGGGCATTGCAAAACGAAATGCAGTCCAGGTGCTACTCTTCTAGAAACTGGTGGTGGTGGTGGTAGTGGCCTTTGGAAGGATAGCAGTAATGAAAATTAATTTATTTCTAGGGAAAAGCTCTAGCTCAAGTAAAAAAAGTCACGGAAGATTTTCTCGTAACAAAAAGGAAATGAAGAAGGAGTAAAAAAGAGGAAGAGAAAGGAAGGCTACTGATGAAAAGGGGAAATTAATTTAGAGCTAGCCTAATTGAACTCCGATGTCATCAAAGGGAACCATTCATTTCAGGGCTTGATATAAAAAGAAGAAGTGAAGATGTGATTTTTTTAGCCTGACCCATTACTACTTTTTCTCAAAGGCCAGGTGCACCTGCACCAGGAGCGAATATTTTTAATACATTTTAAGCTTTAGTCGTAGGTCTCTGTTAGCAATTTTAATTTATTACTTTACAAGCTACATTTCTATCAGAGGATAGTTCTGAAAAGATTTTTCAAGTATTTTGGATACATTTAAATTCTACGTTTTGTTCTCATAAAAATTTTAACCTAAAGTCAAAAGTTAGCATTTGGCAATAAAAGGTAAACAAAAGTTTAATATCGTAAATGGGCGTGACTAATGACTGCTTCTAATGAAAATAAAAGCAGGAAAGGGAAAGTATATTGAAAGCTTACTCTACGAAAGATTAACGATTTCAACCTAAAAAATCCACTTTTCCCATAAAATTTGTTACTCCCATTATTATTACAGAACGATACGAAAGTATGTAATCAATATGACTTGTAAACTGTGTGTGTGAGAGAGAGAGAAAGCGCTTGCTTTCTTCATTACACTTGAAAAGTTTGGTTAGTTTCCTCAAAGAAAAATAAATATTTTATGAGGCAATGCGGACAAAGTAGGCGAGTAAGTTGAAAACAAGTCGAATTTCCGTATCCAGTCCCGTTCCCAAAGTAATTTAACCAGTGATAAAATGGATAGTAATAATAATTATGGTTGATGTTGCTAACTGTATTACTCAAGCATGCTTAAATTCAGTCTAGTTTACTTTTCTTCGAAGGACATGCATGATATGCTTTTGTACGTACCTACTTTGTATGCTCTGATGACTATGGTAATAAAAAGTAGCAGTAGTGGTGATGTTTGTTAGGTTATATAAGGGAAAACTTCAGTAATTATTTGTGTCTACGAGGACAATTATTGCTCAAGTGTTTTCAGCTGAACGCTTTCCGCAAGTGATCCACCCTTAGAAAACCTTGCACTAGTAGACACGTGAAAGCAGTCTAAAAAATGAATTGTAAGCGCACACATGTGTAACCTGAGATTATTCGGTTGCTGGCAGAGTGAGCAAGCTCATTGTGTTAATCACTTGCCTATACATTGCAACAACTCAGCCAGACTGTCTTTAAGAACAAATAATACTTTTCACTTTTTGTGCACGTGACAATCATCCCAATATTTCCAGATGATTTGCTCAGGAAAATGAGAAAAAATGAGTGGTGGCGGTGGTTCTGGAGAAAAGGGGAAGCTTCTACCAAAATCCTCCAGAGTTTTCAAGGTCGCATATTACTTGGCAAACTCTGAACCTTACTTAGTTTCCAATGCCAAGGGTTTATTGTAACTTGGGCGCATGTTGCATTTTGTTCCTAGTAATCCTATATACTAGTCATTGTTTGCTTTTGTTACATTTTCAAGCAAAATAGAGATAACACTTACACTGTGTAGAAAATCATGGCCAATGCAACAATTTATACAAAACTATCAACTATTAAGCTCAGCGTTTTAACAAAGGCAATCATCATTGCTCTAAGTACCCCTAATGCCAGAACAAGCACGGAAATGGCAACGGGAAAGATTAGCCTTGGCTTTAGTTTTATTTTAGGCAATTCTAATTACATACATGGTTTACATGTGCAAGCACTCAGTTGCTGACTTTGTGGTTAAGCTGTGTCTACTCTTCTTTTGTAGCATTTTTTAAACGTTTTAATTATCCCGTGGATGCGACCAAGGTCACATCTTCCACATTCTAACAGAAGCAATAATGCAAAGCTAACAAGTTATAAAGTTGCGCATATCTGTAATATCTCATCAAACTAGTTCTTATCACGCCATTAGCAAACCTCCTCCGCAAAAAAAATCCTCCGTCAGACTCAATCTCTGTCACTGTTGTTGTCGTATTCCAATTTCATACCCAATTGGATTCTCCTTTTTTTCTTCATCAGTCAACGCATTCAAATTCAAATTTTTTTCTTCACCTTCCTTTACACTTTTTCTTTCCTTGTGTGTGATAATGAAGTACTCACATGAGAATAATCGGCCACAAAAATATATTTGTACTATGCTAACCAACTATATATAGATGTTTATAGGTGGCACTAAGATTGAGTGAATCAATGGTTGGAATGACAATGACGGATTGATAAAGGTTAATACATTTTTGCGCCCCATTTTCTCTCACCTGCAAACACACAATGGCGCTCATCATCAAACAGATGTGGGACTACACTCAGGACTCTCACACACACAAAGCCAAAGAACAGCTCACTTTAGAAGAAGAAGGCGGCGGTTTTTAGCACCCCATTATTTCCCCGGGGTGGTACAAAGCCTTTGCTGTAATCTGCCTTCATTTCGCCGTACCCAAAAGAAAACCCCATTTCTTTTCCGCAGTTTTTCTTGGTAACTAGCTTAGCCATTGATATAAGCTTTCTCAGAAAAAATATATATCTCCACCGTTTAGCCTTTCTAAATGATCTGTCGTTTTGGTCCTCTACTTTTATACTTTTTTCTGAGAGAGTTGATTGAATAAGTGTTGGAGTTTCACATTGAAGAGGAACAAAAAAAGCAGTCAAATAAAAAGAAAGAGGGAAAAGGGAAGCTAAGGCAAGGACAAGTGAAGAGGAAGAAAAAGTGGCTGTGTGAGAGACAAGAGAGAGACTACTGAGCTATATTTAATAAACGTTAGTTTGAGCATCACTTTCTTTCCTTTTCCTTTTCTCTGTTTCCATTCATTCATAAAATTTATTCATATTCGTAATATATGTATCTAGCTACAAAAGAAGAGACCAAATGCCTGCATATAGTATAATAAACGTTTACACTGTATTTTTGAATTGTGCTCTTGAAGAAAAAAAGTAGTGTTTTTGCATGCTATGCCATTCCCACACACAGCCACAATTCAATATCAAGCAGTAAAAAAAGAAATCATAATGATAAGAGAAAGAGCGACAGAAATGTCTGGCTCTTTCTTTTCTTCTAGATGGAAAGCGGACAAAGTTAGCTGCTACTTGGTACTAAAAAAAGAAAAAGAGAAAAAACTCAAAAGAAGTTCACTTTACATTTTTTCTGCTGTTATTGTCTTGGGCATGCATGCCACCACACATACATAAGTGGTTATATACTTATAATAATAATAATATATCATATAACTAAACTGTTTCAAAGGCTTTTTTGTACTTTTCTCAAAGTAGTTCACAAGGAAATGGCATTCACAGTTTGCAACGTCATCATGCTAGTCACTCATTTGCAAAAAAAGCTCCAGTTCCGTATCCGTGAAAGTGAATTTTTGCTGCTGTGGATATAAATATTCTTATTCTAGAAAGAGTTTCCAATGGCAAAACTAAATAGTCTTATATGCATGCAGACAGACATGGTCTTTGTCATCCTCTGATCGCTGTCATAAAGCAGCAAAAGTTATGTATACCCCAGCGCCACGTCTCTTCTCTGTTGCCTAAAAAATTATTATTATCACTACTTTTATTAATAATGACATAAGCATGCAGAGTAGTCTGCATAAGCGGACATACCTACATATTCAAGTACAAAGTTGGTAGGTAAAAAGTACCTTTTTTGCTATGGAGCCCGACAACTGGTACAAAGTTGTCGGATGATGATACTAGGATGCACACACGCACGCATTCTGATTCCAAAGAAAAATGATGAGACGGGAACAAAAGCGCTGGGCGAAGAAGAAGAAGGTGTATAGTTAGATCCCAAGTAAGAGAGAACAGGGAAAAGTGGAAAAAGAAAGTTTTTCGCTCTCGTTTTCTTTCTGCTTGCTTGCCTGCTGGAACTCGTTTCCTTTACTAGTGCTGGTGCTCCAAATGCTAGTAGGATGGCCACGGGTTATACGGATTAGATTAGAGTTAATAAAAAAGTTTGAGCGGCTGTACGAAAGAAAGAAGAGAGAGAAAAAAATAACGTGTAAAAAAGTGGTAGAGAGAGAGGGATGAAGATGGATAGAAAAAAGTGTACAAACGGCTGTTGTACAATCGACAAGCTTTTGGAAAAAGTATTTTTTTGTTGTTGAAAGAAAGAATTGTATTTTTAGAAAATGAAAAGGAAGGTGCTTGTAAAAAAGAAGATGCTATCAGGGAAGCAGGGAAAAGTTGAAACTTGGTTTCTTGTTTGAATACAAGATCTCACGCGGCACTCGTGGCTGCAACATGTGCAACAATGATTAATAATAATGAAACATTGTGTGATGTAAAATATTATTATAAATTATGCTATTTTTATACAATAGTTAGCGTATTCACTGATGAGAGGGTTTTTAGAATGTAGTTTGATGTGGAATGGCGTGTGTGTTGCTAAAAAGATTGAAAGGACATTCATTCAAGGAAGAATTCCGTTTCAGAAAGTTTTCCACCAATTTACAAACTTTGAATAGAGAAAATTGACATGTTTTTCATTACACACCAAGCACACGTAATTAAGTATTTTCTGGCCATTTTCTGGTCGAGTGAGTATAAAAAGTGGTCGCGTAATACTGCGATATAATGATCTAGCAGAGTAAAAGTAAAAGGGGTAAAAATAGAAGAGAAATTTTGCAATTGAAACTTGAGAATAATTATGTTATGCTTTTGTTGGAATTGCGAAAAATTTGCCACTTTTATATAAGTTTTAAGTCTTTTTAGTTGTCAATTGAGGCGAATAGCGCACACATATGGGTATGTGCACATTTTGCAGCTTTCAATTTTATTCAAACAGTTCAGTGTACCCATTATTGAATTGTCACTCTGCTGATGACCATGAGCATGTCTATCCATCCCTATTCACTGTCATTTTTAATGAGGATTCATTCTTTTTCTTGAGGATGATGGTGATCCCTTTCCAATAAGTTTTTTTCCAGAACTTCCACCACTAGTGAAGGTAGCAAAGTAGAAGTAAATGGTGATGATGATGATGAAAAATGATAATGAGAGCGGAGAGAAGTCCTTTCCTCCTTCCTGTCACTTTTCTTGTTCTCTCCGCACAAGCATCACTACTGACAGGGATCTGAAAACTGAAAAGAGATCGAGACAGGAAAAAGGGCCCTTTCTCTAGCTTCTATCTCTGCCAACAACAACCATTTGCCTCTCCGTCACTCGTGTTTTTCCTGCTGCTAATAATTGAATAAAAAATGGTGTCAACGTGATGTTGAAAAACATAAAAGCGCCAACGTAAATTGCTACCACGGAGAACAGAGAGACGCAAAAGCAAAGATCTAAAAACCCTAAATATTATACCTTGTATGCGTCCTTATTCCTCATGGCATAATTTTAGTCGTACCCGGGAAATGCAGGCTTCATCACCGGTTTTATGATGCTTTTATCCGAGAAATAAATTCTCCCATAATTTTTTATCACCAGGTGTAAATGCATTCATTTTCTGGTGTAAAAGCATTATTTTTTACAACTGCATTGCAGATGTCTGTGGTGTTGCATATAAAATGACTAGCATAATACTAGTTCTAAATGCATTGCACAGTTTAATTCTTCATAGCGTTATTTAGTAAACACATAGCAATTGATTTGTGTACATCCTAATCAGAACATAATTAGCAACATGCTACCGACATGAAACATAAACGTAACCCTCAAGGCTATCCTATACTTGTTAGTTGATGGTGGTGCCTATTCGTTTCATAATAGCAGCATTCTGGAGTTCCAAGAAAAGATTCGAATTAGTAATCACTAACCACAGTGATCCCGCATAGATAACTGTTCAGTTGTCACAATTAGTTACCAGGGAAGCGTTTGTTCCCGATTTTAAATGGCTTACTGATTTGTGCATTTGGTTTTTCAAAGATAAAATATTTGTGAAACTTAAATAATTTATACTTATCTATATAGTAAATAACATTGTTTAACATAGGTAAGCTGAAACTGGGTAGTAAAATTAAAGGAAAGTGGAACCAACGCTTATTAAAGCGTAAACCACAATGTTAGGGTGGAGTCAATTAATCATACAGAAAAAACCTTCCTGTGTTTTTGTCCAACCAAGTATCAGAAAAATGCGCACGCTTATCTCTTGAATTATCATTATCAATTTCAAACGTTATGTTTGTAATATGAATATGAAGTCACAGAGGTACAAAACTAAGCTACGCTTCTTTTGTATTATGCTAGCTTGACAGTCCTACGTCCTTTCGTAATGATTCTCTCTAGTATAAGCGTCACTTTCTTGGGTGACACCATCCTCGCAAAATTGTTGTACTCAAAGTCAAAGTATATTTTACAGAAAAATTATGTTATCAATATACATGCACCAATTTTAAATTTTCTTGTAATATCTCTTGAATCAATTACGGGAAAAGTAAATACTGGAAAGTGTCTAGGCAGCCAAAGAAATATGCCAAAGGGTAAGTCAAACAGAAAACAAGTCAGGATACTCCATGTTAACGTTGTAGTTTTACATAACATTGCAGCCAAAGAAAGAAAATATTGCTTTTACACCATAAAATTATAACATTTCCACCTGGTGATAAAAAATTATAGGGGATTTTTTTCTCGGATAAAAGCATTATAATAGTGGAGATGAAACCTCTAAATTATGGTGATGATAAATTGTATGCCATTCCTCATCCCTTTTCCTTTGACAAAATACATATTATATATTTTTAACTGTTTCAAGTCCTTTCTCCGTGTTGCACATAATGACAATGCATTTTGTATAATGATTTCCGATAAGACTGAAAAGGGAAATATAATAATACGCAGAAAAACAGTTTCATTGACAGTATTTTGCCCACATTATATGCACGTATATTATTACCCTTTTATGCTTTTTACCACCAACCATATTGATTTCCTGCTCTTATGCTTCTTTGCTGCATGAGTAATGAGTGACGACTATGCTATAGCTAGAAAAAAAGATGGCTGATGATAAAGCAATGAAAGTACGTTCCAAGAGCATGATGCCCATTATCACAAAAACCAAGCCAAAAGCTTGCGTAACGAACTAGCAAACTATTTTGCTGGTTCCTGGTCCCACGTGAATAGGAAAAGTTTTATCCCAGAAAAAAACTGCGCGCTCTACTCTACTGCATGCTATAATATGCAATATATGTTCCCTCTAGGTGTCCATTCCCTTCATTTTTTGGTATTATTATCAGCACTACCTCAAACCTCACAACTACCAGCACTCCTCTGCTCATTATAACCCGTTACCATAATGAAGATGACATGAATGACTCACATTACCATGCTCATCATCATCACCAGGTCATTCCACAGATTGACTATTTCACTCCTTCCTCCCGCATTTTTTTCCTTCTCCAGTTTTCCGTATGGGACACTTTTCCCGCAGTTGAGCTAGCCCAAGTGAAAGATTGGTAGACTGAAAGCGAGAAGAACAAGCCATTACCATTCTCCTCATCGTCATTTTACCAGAGCATTCCGATAATAAAATTATCTCCTTGCGCGCGTACTCCAGATATCTCTAGATACTCGCCTTTTAGTGCTGTGCTGGTAAGATGATCGTGTGATGATAATGATGCTGCTGCAATGAGGTGTCATCTAATACAGGCACTGTAATCATATGAGTGTATAAACACACAGATGCTCCATTCATGATCCTCTTTGTCATAGTCATCCTGGCAGCCTACGTATGTGAAATGATGAGTACCTGTCAACCGTGAAAATAATGCATGGCTGGTTTTCCACCATATAGCCTTGTCCTCTTAACCATTTTTAGTGTCTAACTCCATACTACTCTTTTCTCTTTAATATCTTTCTACACATATTTTGTTGAAAATGAAGTCTTTTTTCACAAGTGAAATCAGAAGGCTTGTGCAAAAAAAATCCGTTCCGCAAAATACACCCGCGTTTTCGTTGTACTCTGCTTTGTGTAGTCTTTTTGTCTTGATGCAAAAACCTCTTCAACCACTTCCTTACTGAAATGGGTACTAAATGTATGTATCAAGTGAGAATAAGAATTACTCCCAGGCGACTAGCTAAACCTCCTGCCGAGACTAAAATTGCTTCTCGTAACCACCGCACCATGCACCAAGCCAGGCAAACAGGCAGTGTGTATGTGGTACTCCAGTCATCATCATCATCTTCAGTAGCTTGACTTAACTGCAATGACTCAACCTCAAGAAAAAAGGGCTTTAAGCTGGTACTGCTGCATTTAGAAGCAGGGCAAAGTCACAGCCTCCTCCTACAACTTGCACCAAGTTTCTCATCTCTCCACAGACATATTATTATGAGGATGATGATCATAGAGAATACCCAAAGTAGGTACGTGTGTGGTCCGTAGGTTTTCCTTAGACCAAAAATAGACGCTTTTGCTAACTAACTAACTACTTTAGAGAGTCAACTAGTCACACACTCTTTATTCCCAGTTTCCCACACAAACCCTCTCTCATCCATGCAGAGTAGTAATGTATATCATAAAGCGTGGAAAAAGATGTGTGTGAACCAGAAAAAATCACAGCATTTCTGACTGTTCCCATATATTTGTGATGAGAACTTGGTATCATCGCTCTGTGTGTTACTATGTATTTTTTTCCTGGAAAAAATGCCAACAGCCCAAAAAAAACTCAACACACACATGCACGTTCTCCACATATCCCCTTTGTAGTTTTTCTGTCTTGCTTTCAAGTTCTTCTTGTCTCTGGAGTGTGTGGCTCTAGACATAGTTATGCCCACCTTTTATGTTATTTTCACCCTTCTCGATTTCCAGCTTCTGTTTTTGTTGTCAGCACAGAGCAGAAACTAGACGACATTTGACAGAAGGAATATAAATACTTGGAGCTAAAAAAAGAGAGAAAAAAGGTAAAGGAAAAAAAATCCAGAGAGAGAAAGTGAAAGAAGGCACACAGAAGAGTAAAGAAAAGTAGCGCTATTTACCTGCCCATTACCCACACCGCCAGCTTCAATTCTTTGATCTCTCGAGTGAAACCGTCCACCACTTCAGGACTTTTTTTCTCCTAGAGAGAAATTTTTTACGCAGAAAATGCTCACATTTTTTTCTCTCCTTTTTTATGTCTCTATTATAATCTGTATAAGCCTATTCTCATGTAAATGGAACCTGGGAGACTAGCAGCAAGAAGTTTTTCTAGCAGCCAACACACTCTCTTTTTTCTCATTTCTTCTTCCGTTTTTTTCCTCTCCTATTCTTCTCCCTTCTACTTTAAGCCAGAATTAGTAATTCGCCTTGGAACCGCGCGCGCGGTGGAATAATATGGCGAGTCATGGCCATCGGCAAAATTGCTGGATGTGATGTGACTGTCTATACATATCCAACAAGGTCCTTCTACACTTTTTTGTCATTGTATTTCTTTCCAAAGTGAAAGGAGAATAGCAAATCCCTAGATGTTTTACGCCCTACCTACCATCATCACCACTTGCTCTGCAAATTTTTATAATGTGTGGTGGTGCTGTCCTCCCTCAGCATTATAATTTTTTTCGGGGTAACTCCTTAACAAGAAATGTGAGGACTAAAGGACCGTGTGTGTGTGCCCAGAAAATTGCATGAGGCATATATTATACCTACCTTTTCTATAGTGTCCCATGGCAATTCTAAACACCGCTGCTTGTTCATTTTTTCAAAGTACTCCCGTCCCGCTTTTTCCTGGGAAGGTGCTTTCTCCCTGTTTGTTTGTTTGTACATTTTGTTTAAAACTGAATAATAAAAGATGGAGGTGCTCTCTGTGACTGCATCCAAAATTTAAGAAGTGGAGTCAGGTCTAGTAATGTCTATCAAACCTTTTTTTGTTCAATGTCCTTTTGACTAGTTTAAGCTTTGGGGAAAAACAGAAGGTTAAAAAACACACAGGGAGCGTTGATAAATACGTTGTTGTTGTTGTGTGTATGCGTATGTGTCTGTTTTGTGTTGTTTTCTTTTTGGAAAGAAAAGCCTGTAAGTACATTTCCGTCTAAAATCCCAATTCCCCAAGGCATTTTCATGGAGACACCGACAAACAAAGAGTTAGCACCGTGTGCATGCTCTTAAACTTGGGGAATCTGGAATGTTACATGGAAAATCTCACTTTTGTTTCGTTTTTCGACCTTTCTCTCCATATAGCACACAAATAGGAATGTAGAAAACTTGTGTGCAGCTTAACTTTTTTTTTGTCTTGGTTGCTTAACCAAAGCTTGAAATTGATAGGAATGTCAAGGATGTACTATAATATTTTATGTATTTAAGTACAATTCCTGCCACAATATATTCTAAACGGTTGATGCTGTGAAATGTGGATCAACAAAAAAGTAATGTTTGCTGTGTGGTAACAACAGCTTTAAAAAAGCGACTTTACTCAGAAAAAGTTATAAAAAGGAATCATAATTTCCGGATTTTCCTTCACAAAATAATACGCTTGTAGTGTATTTCTGCCAGTAGAGCTGTTGTCCTTTTTTCAGCTAAGCGTCTTTTTTTCTGAGGTGGTTGACTTGACGTCAGCATCAATCTCGATTAGAACACGACAAATCTCTGCTTTATATACGCCCTTATGGATACTTACTATGATTTTCCTTCAAAGTGACAAAAAAAGTTTTTAAAGATGTGCGACGTTACAACACACACACACGACACACGTTCTGGAACTCACAATTGTCGGCTACATGTTCCTGAGAGGCGTGCACTCTACCTGTGTGACAACCGCCCACTCTACAATGTCTGTCAAGTTGGAGTAGCATCTTCTCAGAGAAGAAAAGGGAACAAAAAAGTTAAAGTAGGGTCTTATTTTTTTTGAAGTGCCTCCATTTCATACTTTTTTGAAGAAGAAGAAAAAACCACTAGAAAAACTACTGCCACCCACCTTAATGCTCTCCTTGTCCTCTTTTCCATCATTAATACGCTTTTCTCTCGTCGCGACAAAGACACAAGTTGAAGATGACAGGAACTTTTAAACGCTTTTCACGTCAATCTCATTAGTAACCTTGCTACTGGCTTAGCAAGCAACATACCTTGAGAACGGCTTATTTTGTCATTTTCATGCCATTGTACATCTTAAAAGGATGTTGGTATTTAAGTGTGACGAACGGTGATAACATGGAAAGTTGTGATAAACAAGTTAATACGGTGCGATAAGATGATGCTATTAGTAAGACGTGTTTTTGCTAACCTGTGATGAATCACAGTTTGTTGGAAAGATTTGAAAAGGTTGTGTGTGGGTGGGCAAAGAAACACACTTTACATTAACTTACTGCCAACTTAACAGGTAAAACACTTGGAAAACTGAAGCTTTGTAAAAATTAAAGATGACAGGTAGCAGATGGTATCAGTGATAAGCTTTGTTTTTGAGTGGCATCTCATTCAAAAGCTATTTGTTTATAATAATTCATACTTGACATGGTTATATTATCGCTTTATTTTCTGCTTACACTCAAATCTTATTACCTACTTAGGAAGGTTGCTTAATAACGCAAACATGGTATTTCATCTCTTGTCTGTTCTTGCCAGATAATTTTATTTTAATCAAACATAAACTGCGCCGTTGCTTCGGGGCCGAGAGTTGAGAAAGAAAGCAAGTCTCCCGAAAATAAATTCATATTTTGCTCATGCAGTCAATTATCTTTTGCCTAATATTTCTTTAATCATCTACCCACTATAGTTAATACAAATATTTTGAAAATTTGCAGTGCTGTGCATAAATCATAAAAAGCATGTATAGCAGTTGTTATTAAACTTAATATGCAGGTAAATATTGAATTGGCCATCTACAGGTGTACCATTTGAAACATCAAAGGTAATTGCTAATTTCATTGTTTTTGCTATATTTCTTTTCTCATGACATAAACTTTACATAATGCTGCGGGCTAAAATAGGTAGATTTGATTTCATTTTCAAGCTAGTGGAAAATTGCTTCAAGCAACAATGGACTTCAGGTTAAGTCATGTTTCATTCATATCCGTACTATAACCACATAAATAATATGTGAAACTTGTCTCGTCTTCAAAAATTATTGTTCAAAAATCGGTAGTCCTCGCTACTAAAAATTAGTGCTGCTCTTTTAAAGTTTATCTTGTGTATTTTTGTTGCTAACATTTTAGAAACAACAAACCATTTGAAACTTGTACTTTTTTCAATTTTATTAGTGCTAGCTACAGTTGTAGATCTAAGCTCTGGGTGCCAATATGAAGCGACTTAAGGAAAAACTTTTTATTTATTTATTTTTTTGTTTGCCCACTCCCAAACTTGCTTAAACTGAGCGTATCGAAAAGAAAGTCTTCAAAACACAATATATTTTTACTGCTTTACTCTGCACCCTCTACCAACTTGCTTTCTGCTACATAAATAGAAAATGACATTATGATCACGAGAAAAAATCACTTGATCACTTCATGGTCGTTGGGAAGCTAACAACGGATCATACTATCTTGAAGGGATATTGTAACTACGCGTCAGCTCAAGTGCTAGCACAGCAACAGCAAAAAGGCTGGCACACACGCAAAAACCTTTTCGTATATTTCTAAATTTGTCCTTCGATGTATTTCAAGTATAGTAGTACAACAACAGGTATATCATATCATCATCAATAAAGTAATATCGTTGTCATCCTCGTCGTCGTCATATTGTATTATTATTTAGTTTGATGGTGATGGCATGAGTTTTGCTTTTACATGGATTTGAGGGGGAAGGAGGAGGCGGAGAGACGTTCTACTTCTTTTCAATATCATCCATTACTATTATTGTTATTTTCTAATAGTATTACTCCTACACTCACTTGCTGTCTTCTTCAAAATCCTTCTTCATGTTTCCTTCTACTTTGTACTAAACCATTCAAGTAGAGTTCAGTCTGCAGCCCGATTCCAAGTTTTAGGTTTGTGCATGTGAATTTTTAAGTATTGTGTATTTCTCTCAAGCAGCGTCAAATTCTCAAACCTGACACAAGACTGACTATTTTCTTCTGTACATTTTTCATCTACTCCCATTTCCATTTAGGAAGCAAAATGTACGCAAAGAAAAAAAAAGAAAAGGACGAATGAAGGGAAAAAAGTTCACTTTCTTCACCTCAGTTATTCACTCATTGTCTGCCTTATCGCATGAATGAACATGATGTAGCCCAAGTAGCTCACACTACTATATAATACACCTAAGTTCCTAAGTACATTTTACACACAATATATGGCATATATGAATATTGCTAGCTTATCTAAAGAAAATTGTGTACAAGCAAGGTTGGGAAACAACCATCGTATTACATAATACATATACAGTTTACTTTAGTAACGCCATTTTTAAGGGACCCCGTTTTCAAACTCAACTTGCATCTTAACTTGAGTATTATGTGTTTCTATATATTTTACTGCTATTGCAACATACAACCTGACGAACGTGTTGACAAAACGCGCAAAAAAACAAGGACAAAGGGATGTGTCCTTTTTTCCTTTGCTAACTTACCAAGTCATCATCACCAAGTCGTTTCTTTTCAGCTAACAACACAACTCCATCATCAAAAACTCCACCAGGACTTTGTACAACTGCAGTACAGAGTAGCAAACATTTCCAATTTTTTTCCTCTTTTTTGCTCACATTAAATTGAAGGGAAGAAAAAGGCTTCTATATAAAATGTACATACTTTTTTATAAGTTTGAAATAAATAATAACAATAAACCTATACAGAATCCCTACAAGTTTGCTCCTTTACCTAGACCAAACAGGAGCACAACAACTAGTTTGTTCAGAAAGGGAAATATGATGGGGAAAAAATGACGACAGAACTTTTTCTATTGTATCTACCCCCAAGTTGGTTTTTGAGGGATTGAAGATTCAAGGAAGAAGAAGAAAAAAGGATGATGATAAAAAAAGATTTTTTTTCTTCAGAGCAAAAGCGCTACTACTGCTGCGGCGTAACAAGGACCAAAAATAATATAGAAGCTTGTGTGCTTATAGTATAGCCTTGAGGCATTTTTCTCTCTTCTTTTTCTTGTTATTTCCCAATTCTTTCTCCTGTCGCGTTTTATAAGCTTCTTTTTTCTCTCCCTTTCTTTCCAGAAGCAGAATGGCACACACAAGTAAAGTGTTACCAAAAACTCATCACTTCTCCCTTTTTGCATACATTAAATGTTATTATATTGACAATACCGGGAAATTCCGCTTTCATTTTTCTAAAAATGTCTATGACATATTTACATTTGCATATTCAATTTTTCTACTTTGCTTCCCTTTCTTACTGTCTAGAAAAAGTGCAAAAATTTATAAAAGATCAAGCTGATCAGCGCCATTGACAAGGCTGTAGCCTCTCGTGATGAGTATTTTTCCTAGAGTTACAAGTTGACAATGATCTTTCACTAAAATAACTTGAGAAGGACTTTGCATTTTAAAAATTTGTTTACCGTCAAATGTTGGACAATGGAAACGTAGCAAGAAGAGAAAATGTTCACTTGAGAAAAACATCTTTACATTTTCCTTGAATGTTCAATGATACGCTTATTATAATAGCCATGTCAAATAGTATGATCCTCTGCCCTGCTTTTGTAGCTTGTTTGCTTGCCATATATATTATTTCTTTGTATTTTGTTCAACCCACTTATTGTACATTGATACTTGATATAATAATACAGGAAGATCATTAGTTTGTTCAATTGAACAGCATAGCAGTAACAATAACAGCCAGCAACAACAACAAAATTGTGTTTGGATTTCTGTAGATCAACGGAACAACGTCGATCTCATTTCAGGCAAATTACGCCTCCGTCATTGCTTCAGCATTGTCGGAATATGGCCTTGATTGAATTACTAAAAGTAATTTCACTGTAGGTGTACTGTGTACTAGATTGTATTTGCAAAATAATAGTTTACAGAGAAAGTGGAAGACGTACAAATGCTTTTCACTATAGTTTTTGCTTAGACTACTGCAAAGAAAAATATGAGATGAGAAGAGAAACACGATCAAAAAAATAAATGTGAAAATCAAGGACTTTTTGGAATGTCATTCGATGTGTACGCTTTCTTGGTAATACAAAAAAAGGAAAATGGGGTTTTGTACAATTTCGCAATTGTAAATGTAAATGGTTCAGTGTAGTGCAAGTCTTGCTCGTTAAAAGCGTGGTTGTTACCTTAATTATTTGTTGTTTATTTGAGCAAACTATTTTACATAACGACGTAGTTGGAAACTGATTGTCTCTATTTTTGATAACTTTATGCAAGGCTATAAATGGGGGTGGTTATATAAACTCATACAATTGACAATTATATGAAGTACCAAGAAACACTTAGTTATTTTGCACTTGCACAAGGGGAAACCATTAAAAGTGTGTAGGATTGGCATTTCTGTCGTTGTTTTTGCATTTATAAGCATTCAGAACGTGACCTAGACCTAGTTTCTCTGTACATTATGCAAATTTTGATTTCCAACCTAAACCAAGATGATCTTGATTGCGTATTTAGGTCGCAAATCAGAAAGGAGCTCAATTCAGTAGTTGTAAAAGACTTTCAAAAACAATTCACTCTCAGTTTGCCCTGTAATGCTTATTCTGTAATAACGACACAAAACACACTCCAGAGTGCAATGCTTATGCTTGTGGAATTTTTTCGTTTTGGCTAGTAACAAGCAAAACACCGAAAAACTTTTTGTTTTCATGGGTAATGTGCAACGTCATTTTTTCCCGAGATAACTAAAAAACTGCTCCACTTTTTCTTTTCACTTGTTTTTGGCTTGAACATGCTGATTTAGCACATTTCTTATAAGTTGTATCCATTTTTTCATGTATTTTGTGTACCCATTCATGCAAATAAATATATCAATTACCAAAATCACGCTGAGAATACGTTGCTTGCCAATAACCATACTAATATATAGGTAAGCTACCTATCTGTCTAGTTTCCGATTGACTAAACTGTGAGCAAAAAAGGGAAGGATGAATGTTCCCATCTTTTTTTCTGTCTGCTTCGGAGCGAAGAAGAGAGTGAGAAAATGTGACACCTTTTATGTGCCCAAGTTACAGATTGATGGCAGGAAAAAGAGGTACACCCTTCTACACGTGCATAATATTGAACGTTCAAGGGCTTCGGAATCAAATAAATGTTCTTATTTTGTAGCGGTAAATGGGAGAATTTTTTAACAGAGTTTTGTAAAAGGTTGGAAAACTGTCACACGTAAAGGTACACTACAACACAGGCAAATAAAAGAGAAAAGAAAAGGAACATAAAAAAGAGGACAAAGATGAAGAGACTGGGAATGTGTAAAAGATGCAAGTGTTTGAATGCTGAAAGACATCCCAACATATTTCCTCCTTTTTTCTGATCAAAATAGGAAAAAAGTGAAAGGTGTTGTTTGTGGATGGGTGGTGTGATGAGTAGGAAGAAAGGGCGTTCGGGTGTAAAATGATGATAGCAGATGAACATAAAAAAGGCAGAAGACGTTTTCTTCCCTTATTGCCTGCATCTTTATTTTGCACACGAAAGTTTTCTCATGTGCAGTAACTGAACCAATACAAAGAAAGGAAATATAAAAAAGAGAAAAGTGAGAAAAAATATGCATAAAAATGCGCATTACTTTCTGATAGCAAAAATGCAAACTATTTAAATACATTTGAACATATCAAATTATGTACTGCCACGCTGAGTCATTTTGATTTGTTAGTCAAAAATGCCCGATTACAATGTTCATCACTCTGAATTTCAGGTGACATACTGTTGGGAAATGAAATGCTGGCTATAAAATTGGGGAATAAACAAAAAACAGTTTTGTTGCATAAAAACAAAAAGTTGGCGGTTTTCCATAAAAATTGGAATGTCCGCATTGGTTACATTTCACTGGAAGGTGCAAAGTTGATTGTTGAAGATGCGTTTGCTTTCCTGATTCCAAACAGTAAAATCAAAGCATTCAAAGCAACCACACAAGGCATTCATTAACAAACGCTTTATTATAGGAAGCTATTAAAAATATACGGCTTCTAAAGGAACTTTAAAAAGCTGTGAAAAGGTATCATAATAGCCGAGTGTACATTTATTTTTTCGTTAGTTTGAGACCTTATTTTCACTTGATAAAAGATTTCAATTCTGTTTTATTTTCCTGATTCAATTCTTGGAAGACTTTAATTGCGGAAATTCCCTTTCACTTTGTCTTTTCCAGATACAATCTCCAAGCTCACCTTAGAAACTGCTAGATTTTTGTAGAAAGACAGAGAGAAAAACGGCAAACTGGTTCAACCATTTTGTATTTAATTAGAAGGTTAGACTGCATATGTGTGTTTGTATGTTGTTCTGCAATAAAGTCGCAGTTTCGTATACACACCGCATCGGTAAAAAAATCAATAAAAACTCTGCACACGTATATATTCTCCACGCTAAATAGTTGATAGTAGGAAAATTTATGGGAATGACTACAATGCTCTACACAATCCACTTGGTTTTGTGTGGCGCCTGTTGAGGTTAAATGGAGAGGTGGAACATTTACACGAAAACGGGAAAAGAGATACAGAGATTATCATAACATGCTGGCCTTGATAAACTCTCTGGTAACAGATTGAATCAGCAAACCTGGTTGAGAAATTGACGGAGAAATGCTTTTTCATATAATAGGAAAGATTGGAAACTAGGAGTTACATTTCTCCCTACAAAAGCGACTATATTGGTTTGTACATACATTACACCGTTTTATACGCCCGATGCTTTAGTTAATGTCGCGTGGTAAAATCCTTTTCCTGTTCCAAACACACAAACCGGAGGAAAGTGGGACAATGTCAGAAGAGAAAACTGAGCATCTCGAAATATCAATATCTGTGCAGTACACTAGGTCACGTACAATTTGAAGAATACATGGTTTGTGAAAACATCCAGTGTTCACTTAAGCACTTATAATATAAGCTTATGTACAATTTGTTCATTTTAATTCTACAGCTCTTCGTTCAAAAACTGTTCAGCGTTTTTTCTTGTCTAAAACCCCTAAACTTTTAAGCTAATAGACAAGTACAGGTAGAGTACTATGCCTCTCTGCCTTTTTTACACTTATGCGCAAAACTAAGTACTCTCCAGTTTCCAGCACAAGTGGGTTCAAAACGACAGAATAGCGCGTCAGAATGAGAACTTAAGTCAATGATTTCTGCAAAAAATAAGTGCAAGTTTTTTCTGGTACGAGAGAAGTTTTCACTTCTAACTTTTTTCCACCTTTCTATTACATCTCTCTACATTCTCATTCCATCACCTTCCTAGTAGTAAAGGTACACAATTCCACATTCCTCCGTACAACATGCATCAAAAAACGAGAAGAGCAGAGGAATATAAAAAACCCTTTTTCATATTTTAGCCCTATTTTGCAAAAAACTTTTTTCGCTTTTCCATTTCACTTGGATGGCATCTGATGTGTGCTGTGTGCATACTTTTTTTCTGGCGGGGTAGACACAACTATAGCTTTACTCAGTTGGTATTTCTGTAGTGTATATATCTAGCAATCAAAATGAGTTTTGTCATCATATCATTCTTATCTTTGCTACAATCATCATCATCGTCATCCTATTCGTCGTGTGTGTATACTAGGTATATATTTTTTGTCTAATATTTTTTTCTCTTTTTCTGTCTGTGTGTGTGTCCCTTATCTACTCCCTTTTTCCCCTTTAGCACATTCCTCCTTTTTTTCTGGAGACTACCTTTCTTTCAGCCTTGCTCGCCCACGGACACACCACGGCATTCGTATTCACAATAGTACAAGGCTGCTGGTGAGAATTCACGGGAGCGAGTGAGTACTTTTGTGTGTGCTTTCCCTCCATCAGCGCTGCATATAATATTGGATGGTTTTAATATCAACATTATGACATTTTTATCCCTTTCTCGTCTCACTTTTTCCCATTTCTTGTGATCCGGAAACTGAAATGGAAATAATGGACTAGTCTGTTCATTTCCTTCCTTCCTTCCACTGCATTTCCAATTTTGTTGAGAAGAAAAGGCAAAAAAAGATTCACTTTCATCTTTGTCAGCACACACAGTATTATCATCATGATCATGATGATCATGGAAAGAAGTCGCCGTTGTACGTTTTGGCAAATAATGTGTGTACCTATGTATAAGTCTCTAGCGAGTTGCATAACCCTCTTTGTGTGTGGAACAGGAAAAGAAAAAAAGAATATATATGGGCAAAAAAGAGAAAGTGCGAAAAAATGAGAAGGACAGGTTTTGCTCTGTTACGTTACTTTGCTGTCTATGCCAAAGGAAACCACAATACATATAAATTGGTATAGTTTTGTATGTGGTAGTAGCAGCAGGGGTGGTAGTAATCTTCATGACTCCTTGCCACAAAAAGACGGGCTTCCATTGTACTGCTTTTACCTTATTGGTTTTGTTAGGAAATATGCCTGCGGAAAGGGTAAAAGTCTAGAAAACTAGAAAGAGAGAGAGAGATGGCTTATTTTTTCGTCTTTTTAAAAGGGTAGAAATTGTGAAATTTTTGCTATCTACGTAAGTAATCCATAAACACACAGTGCTGCTGATAGCTTTTACAAGAGAAAAAGCATTTCTACAAAGCTGCAAATATAATTGGATTGTAATATCATAAGAATTAAAGTTGCAGGGGGATAAATCAGCGTGTATCTGGTCAATCCAAGAAAACCAAGTCAATTACAATTTTCTAAAGTAAACGTATCTTAGTCTAATAAACTAAAACAGGAAGACACTTTCAAACTGAAGCTTTTTCATTCAAGCCAAACAATAGTTTTCAATCATCTACACCTTCCTTCAAGGTTTAGAAATAGTCTTTTCACACACATATAGACTAGAGCCTTGCCTGAACACTTTCTCACATCCAATTCATCATCAACATCATCACTATCAGTCTAGCAAGTGAGAACTAAATCAGCTTAAGGATTTAGCATAAACATAAAGCGGGACAGGTTAAAATGAATGCATTATGCATGTATCCAGCCATAGTCGCAGAGAGAATAATGCTAAAAGTGTGCATTATAAATAATGGATGCATGCCCGAATGGGAAAAATGTATAAGCTCTTTACACTGAGAAGGAGATTAAACGACAGCACTAAATTCAAAGTGAGCTCAGTATGTAGTATCATTGCCACGTATCTTATAACCAATTGAAGGTTCTGAATTTTCACAATTAGCGTTAGTTTTTACCCTGGCAACACACAAATTGATTTTTCATCTTTTATCTACCCACTCAATAATAAACTTTTGTAAACTTAGGAAAGCAGACGAGAAGAACAATTTATTTTGACTACAGTAATGGTCTGAGTTATGTTGACATCAAAGTATTGACCAGCGTACTCAATTACCCCTTAAAACTGAATTTCACCGTGTTATGGTGCATTTAAGTACAGCGGGGAGCTGCCCCGGGGGGATCAGGGTAGTTTGGGGTAACCTGGGTACCAGAATATTGATCAGCGTCGTTGATTACCCCTGTGGACTGAGTTTCACCTATCTAGCTTAAAGACTTGTGGAGATATGAAGGATGTTGTATTTTTGCACTTTTCGCCACCTAGCGGCTAATGGTGAACAGCTACCAAAAAACGGTTGTCATTTTTGAGCTCACGGGCATCAATTACCTATAATAATGTGGACTTGTGATTTAAAAATATTTGACCTTAATTGGGGTGTGGGGGGTATTTTGGGGAAGGGGGGGGTCTGGGGTAACTTTTTTTGTGCCCCAGACCTAGATTTAGTGACCAGGAATCCAATGGTGAAATCAGATTTTGAATATCTGGTATGGTCTAGGAGGAGATCGCGCTACGGAAGAACGGAAGGCGCACACAGACTTGAAGAGCAATCTCAGAAAGCATACTGAGGTCTATAGACCTCGTCTGCTTAATAATGCAAGGAACGATTCGTCATTCAACGTAGTATTAATCATCTTATCTGAGTACAAGAGCATTTGATAAGGGAATTATACATTTTTTGGATTCTGTGGTAATTGTGAAAAGCAGAATTTTACACAATTGTTCACACAACTCAGGGATCAAAAGTTTCAAGCTTACTAGGCACACACGCAGCGTTTGGTAAACCACATAGCACAACAGTACATGGAACTTCTACTTGAAGCCTGCCTTTTATTATTATAATTATCAATACCAAGCTAATTAGGACCACCGTGACGGTGGTTATGAAACCTGGAATCAAGCATGTGGCGTGGGATATACGGGACTGCTACAGACAGCCAAAACCGCCATGATTTTCGCAACTTGAGATTGAGCAGTGCCGGTAACTGCTGTGCAATATGAATAAGCACCAAAGTTTAACGCACCAGTGTGCATGACCATTTTGGTGGAATTTACGCAAACAAGTTTGCATTCTGAGAAGAATTGGTAAAGTGGTGTGTCACACAGTGGTGCAGGTGGTGAAAGTTGCTGCAGGAAATTTGTATAGCCCAGTATAACGACCAAACCAACACCTTTAGCACTGATTTGCTGAAATCACCTTGAAAGCGTTTTTTTTTCCTATTTTTCATGAGCATCAGACTTTTCTCTTTATCGTTGTCCTTCTCCAGATTACTGAGCCTTCAACGACACTGTTGTGCTGAATGAGAGCCAAGATTTATGTTGCGTGTCGTATGTGCACCCATAATAATCTCGTGTTAGTATATCACGAAAAAACGGAAGTAGGATCCCATTCCAACGGCAAGAGCACTTCTTAAAGCAGTGGCCGATTAAACTTGTCTGCAAATTTAGTGGAAAAAAAGTTATGCTGAAAAGAAGGTAGCAGCACACGCAAAGCATATATTGTTTGAAAAGCCTGAATGCAAAACTTGTTCTGGAGCGAGTGGAAAAATTGCATTGGTCCAGACTGTTACCGGTACAATGACACCAATCAAAATGAATGGGAGATTAGCGCACGAGTCATTGCTGCGGACATTCAAGCATGATAAAAACTCTACATGTCTCTTTTTTCTGCACAACTTCTCAACTGTTGGGCTAGTCATATTCATATTATCGCAGTGCAGTTGAACATTGCAGAGAAATATTTTGTTAATAAAAAATGCAAGTATGACAAAAAAACGTGGGGTATTTTTTGCAATAATACAAAATCCGAGCCTGTCATGCATGAAACTAGCAAAGGAAATGAAAATGCCAAGAAAAATGCATGACTTCCTTTGTGGCCCATTGTTTTTTCCAAGTACTACTACCAAGTACCAAAAGATATGAAAAACATTCCATGAGCTTTTCAGCTTTTTGTTCTTCCTGACAGCAATATGTCCACCTTTTCCCCCTTTTCCAGTTAAGGCTGGGATATCAGCAGTGGTACAACTCAATCAAAGCTGAACAATGCAAACACGCATCACGTGCAATTTTATCTTAGGGCATTTCCTCATTTGAACGATTGAACGTCTGTCAACATTCAATTGACTAGAAACTAGAAAACATGTTTACAAAGTTAGTGTTTTATCAAATGGTCGTGTTACTCGTTAAAGCGACCAAATAAAATCAAGAGTTTTCCTTTGAAAACTCTGCGACGCAATTGAAATTGCGTTGTTTCTAGTTTGAAAACCTAGCTTTAGGCTATATATTTTCATAACTCGTTTTAATCCGAGCCCAGAACCGAAATTACATATTTTTTTTCTTTTGGTGTCTATATTGGTGTGAGAAAGCACCTTAGGAGCACAGTTCAACGGGCTATATAAGCGAATCTCCATCATCAGCGTGATAATAATGGCAAAAGTAGAGCAATATCGAAACCATAATAATATCGATATTATCTTCTTCTATCTTCTTTTATCTGGAAATAAAGACAAGGATTTCTCTTTTTTCCAGGAAGAATCCCTTCTTTCCTCTGGATTCCTTTTCCTCCTTGTGTACTTGTAGTGCCTCCTCCCCCGTTTCCTTTTTTCCCCATTTTTCTACACCTGCCAGCCTCAGCAAGAAAATGAAATTATCAAGATTACGTATTTCACTAGCCAGAGAAATAAAAAAAGGAGGACAGAAGAAAAGAGTGTGTGGCAGGATTACAGGTCACAAGAAAAGTAAGTCAGACAAGAATGGCAATTGAAGGAAGAAGAATGGCATCTTATGAATGAATATACATGCTTATTATAAAGAACAAGCATATAATGACATTCTTATGCTTTAACAAAAGTATTGACCTTTTTTCTGAGAAAAGTGGACACTAGACTACTTACAAGCTTATACATGTATTTCCATTTGCGTTCTTGTGGTAGATGGCAATAAGAAAAGTGATGGGCCGGGTTCTCTTACACATCCTTTTTACATACAAAATGCCGACTATATAGCCACCACCACCGCACTCGCTCGCACACAAACTTTTTTTCTCCTGGCATCATTATTATTACAACTATTATCGTCATTCTGATCATTTTGGGTCTAATCTTGGGAAAAACGTATGTGCACCTTTTCTCTGTCGAAGTAGTCGTTTATCTCTCTCTTCCTGTGGGACCGTCCTCGTTCCCGTCGTGTGTGCTGGCTTTTCTTCGTTTCAGATAGATAGATATAAAATTTTCTTGGCTCTAGTAGTAGTTCGTCTTTCTCTATTATTTTCTTTTTTCTGGTATAATTTCCTAAGCTATAAATATATTTCTTCAACCATTTCTTTTGTCATGCACGACCCCCACACACACACGACTAGTCATGGTATCATGCATTATTAATATTATCATCATTGTCATCATGATCATCATCATATGCTCATATTATTGTCATTGATATTACATTACATGGCTGGCCACTTGTATGCCAACTTAACCTTTACCCATTCATTTCACCTTCAGTGCTCAAAAGGAAAAAGAAAATCTATAAGGTAAAAGGATAGAGAGTCAGAGAAAGGAAAGATAAGTAATCTATTACTGTTGGTGTGTGTTCACTCTGCAAATAATAATATTATATCAAGCCATGATGTAGCTAATGTTCCGTTTTTATTCCGTTTTGTCATGCCGTATGTCTCACCCACTGGGTTACACGCAGCAAAAGAGAAAGCAGAAATGAAAAAGTGGTAGCGACTAAGGAGAACATTATGCCCACAACTAAAAAAAGTATTTTTAATGTTGTACTTTCACTTTATTATCAGAAACAGTGCTTTTTGACTTTTTGAAAAAATCTTTAACTTTTTCTTCAAAACTCGTTTCATTCCAAAATATTTCTTTTTGAAAGTTTGTCACGTTTACCAGTACTCAAATTTTTTGTTTGTGTCCTCATTTTTTAAATTATCCACCACAAAAAATGCTGCTTTCTTTCTTCTGACATATATACCATTTTATTATTCTCTTTTTGTCCTTCAGTCAGTCAGTCTAGTTTGACAGCAAGTAAGATTACTGGATATTTTTATAATTCTTTACATTATACTAGTCTATTCCTATTATTAGCACAAACACAGTAAAATAATACGGTAGCGTAAAGAACCTACTTATGACTTAATAATATAGTTTCACTTGGACTGTTGTTTACAACTTGGCATAAAAACAAGAAGAGAAAATAATTAATGATAATGGTTGGTGTTTCTGGGTACACGTCCACCCTATAAACTCATCTTCAATAATTGCCATAGTCACTCTGTCGTCTTACGCAATTTTGGTTTCCAGAGGAATACCACCGGATACTTAGCTAACTAGAGTTGCAAACTTCGTTTCTTGTTTTTGGATGCGGTTGGAGGAATTTAAAAGCATCGGATTAAAACGTAGTTTGAGAAGAATGGTTACATCAAAATTACATGGTATAATGAGTAACTTAAGGAGCTCAAGTTGTGCTTACAGTAAAAATTCTAAAACTTTATTTAGCCAATATGGGAAAGATTCCAAATTTATACACTACTATAGTTATGATACAGCAGTACATAAGTTTAAAGATTCTTGTTTTAATTTCGTAAAAAGGTAACATTTTAGCTATTTATTCTTTGAAAAATTTATATTATGACCATATAAAGTTTTATCTTACATTTTAAAAATCGTTTCTAATTTCCTAGTTCTAACGATTTTTTAGAAAAATGAGTGGAGAGATTTTAATATTAACCAAATTTGATAAACAGGTATATTACATCAATTCAAATCGAGGGATTAGATTGAGTAGCTAAATTATCTAATCAGTTTTCACCTGCTGGGCTGACTAATGACTGCATCTCGATTAATAAACCAGTAACTTGTTCATTTAGCTCCATCTGAACCCACAGATCACCGAGTTCGGCCAAGCCCGGATCCGGGACATATTGGACCCTAGAAAAATGATAAAAAGTTTTGCTATAATATCCATTCCACGCATTCTAACATACATCAGTAGTTAAAACTTCTAACTTGGAATTTGAAAATACTTATGCCATGCCATGTCGCACGTACCAGTCCAGTGATGGAATCTGGACGTTTTGAAGGTCTTCGATGGTCTCAGCTGCGTCCAATGAGTTCATACAATTGTTCAACGATACAATATGTTCATTGAAGTTGTCCATAAAATCATGTATAATGTCCCTAGCCCGGGATAAGTCCAGCTCAAACTTATCAAAGAGCTGCGAGACAATCTCCATCTGTTCGTCTATTTCGATAAAATGGTGGAACAGATCAACCATTGTTGAATTAACTGAAGCATTAAATTCGCTCCTCATGTCGATGTACAGATTATACTTTTGAGCCACCTGGTCTTTATCGTAGAACAATTGCACTAAATCTAGTTCCTGTTTAGACCAATCGTTTGTATAAATAGCAGTGAGCTCGTCTACCATCTCCTTTACTAGTTTTACCATTCGGCGGTGTTCCTTCTTTAAGGTCTGCCCGACAGCGGTAGATGTTGCCATATTTAAAGTAAAAATAGATATTTAACTGCTTTCCTACTTATCGATAAAGGTAGTGGCACAGGGTGGACTTAATAATTAATTATAGTGCAATTTTAGCACAGTGCAATGCTATACTAGTGGAACACCTGTCCGGAATTTACACATTTACACATTTCTGGAAAATGGTGTTGATGTTTCTGAGTGTATATGTCCATCACAGAAACTCATCTGTCATGAATGCACCAGGTCTCATTGTCTCTCATTCTGTATTCATACGCAGTTTTGGTTTTCATAGAAATTGGCAAGTGTAGCTTGTTGTATGCAACATGGACAAAAACTGGTGTATAAAATTACACATGAAAGTTTTCATGGTCAAATACAAAACATATGCTGGATAAATATATACAAAGCGGATTTCCCAAGGTTTAAGACTATAGGATTTAGATTAATGCACGCTTATCTGAGACAAATTTGTTTTGAAAGATGTTTTAACTATAGAAGCCTTAAGTATTCAAATTGTCGTACCCGTCCTGCGATCAATATTTTTCAGCTCGTCATCGATTATTGTTCATTGTAAGATTTTTCGGTGTACTATATTTAGCAGTTTATTAATAGAAGCATGAAGTATAGCGAGTAAATAATACTGAAGGTACTCATTCTCAAAAAAAACATGGCGGTTGATAAACATTATAGTCATGTTGGTTATATTAACTCCAGAAATTTATATATAATATCATGCAGCTAATATCATATTTTGTAAGAGCTCTTGACTGTTGCGGGCGGTGGTAAAAATAGTAATATGACGACCATGTCTATGACTATGACGACAACGCTGGTGGAACGGAAACGATGATGAACGTCAAAGGAAAAAAAAGCTCTTAAAAATCAACGAGTCGCACAATCCCTTTGATGGTTATACACTGCGACAAGACAAAATAATTATGATGATGAGTAGACTAGTAAGTTAGCTTGATTCATATTCATTCATACTAGGTTGGTGATGTTTGCTCAAAATCTTCAAACCAATTTGGTGTCGGCACATGGAACTGCGTAAAGAATTTTCTGTAGCAAAGCATGTGCTATTTATGAACTACCAAAAGATATTTTTTGATTTTGACAAAAAATTGATTGAAAACAATCCTACACACACTATTCATTACCATCATCTTTCCCAAAGGTTACCAAACCGAAGATAATTGTATCGATTTGATGCTATATTGTGAATAGAGTGTGTTTATTTTTGTACTTTGAGCTAAAAATGATGACGACAAGTTCCTGTGGTGTAGCATCTTTAATTTATCAATTTTTTCGCTTCTTGCTTTCTTTTATCCTTCCCTGGTTGCCAGCAAATACTTCGACCCTGTTTGGAAAAAAAGAATTACAACCTGAAAAACTGCTTCGTTTTCAAGTGTTTCGATTTCTCTCGTTTTTCCATTTCCATAGTAACGGTTCAAAAAGGAAAAATCTTAAATCCTTGATAAAGATATGCAATCCACAGAACCGGAAATAAAAGGAAGAAAATTGTACTTTCCATTCCTTCCACTTTCCTTTTTTTCTTGACTCATGTCCCTATGTATAATGGACTTTTTTGCTTTCAATTTTAGTTTTCCCTACTATTAAGCTTATCATTCAATCGTGCTCTCGTTGCTCCATATTGCTTGCACAGTTTACAAAATACCTAATGTGCTGCCAGTGTATAGGTATGTACTTCTATTATTCAGTTAGGTATATAAACTGCCATTACCCTTGTGCAGGAAATAAAAACAAGCTGATATGATGGAATGATTACTACAACAACATCATAGCAACCTAGTAGTAGCATCAGCATCATCATCATCATAAATGATCATCGTCTCTTTCATACATCATTTATTCGCAAACTGGGAAAAATGCGAATGCAAAATTTACGGAACAAAAAACCCCTTGCCAGAGAGTGTAGTACACATTAAGCCTTTTCCCTACTTTTTTCCGTTCCTTCCATCATCGTCTCTGCTTCACTTGTTCTGTCAGAGCAAGAGAAAACAGCTATTATTGTGCCATTAACGATAACGGCCAGAAAAAAACCTACTACCTAGTAAACTTCTGCTTCAACCATCACATCACTTAAAAATGCACTTGAATTAGTGTATGTATCTATAAAAGTAAAGTATGCACTACCATTACAGCCACTGGAGAGAAACAATAAATGGGAAATGAATGAAAAAAGTGAATATTTTTAATGGCATATAATTTAACAGAGAATGAAGTAGGAGTAGTAACCATAGTAGAAACTACACTCCATATAGCTCGATGAATAATTAACAGTAAGTTTTGACTGTTTGTGCTTGCTGCTGTTGTTTGTTCTTCGTTTCTTTTCGCATTTCTGTTGTTGGTTCCCTCTTCACGGTTTCTCTCCTATTTTTAGAGTATCTTCGTATGGAAAACTAGGAACACGGATGGCTTCGCAGGAATATCAGGCCTTCGCTTTTTGTTCAAAAGAAACCCATTCCAGTCCAATGACTATATATTTTTCCTCTCTTTTGGTTTTCTCCCTGGAAAAATGAAACGTATCATATATTCTTTTTAGTATTTTTCCTGTGTATTCTGTTTCCAGGCAGAAAAATGATGAGCACTTTAACTAAAAGTAATCAAGAATTAATATACTTCAAAGAAGCCATATATATATATATATTTTGAACAGGTTTGCAAAACATTGTAATGTAGGTAGTAGGTAATAGCATTGTATTCACAAATGCAGTTAATAATAGTAATCAAGGATTTATAAAAAAAAGTCGAAGGTCAACTTTGTAAGAAAAATGGCATTGATTAAAACAAGTTATTGAACATGTGTAAGCACTTGACATTGAGCGTCATTTAGTAAATCGGTTGTTCTGATTGTGACACACAAAAAAAGTTTCCTGCTTGGGCTATCTTATAATCCGTAATGAGAAATGGGGCATTAATGATGCTGCTGCTGCTGCTAAGGACATTCTGCTCTGCTGCAGCTCTGTATATACATTTATAAAAGAATGAACATTTTCAATAACAGACTGTCAAGAAAAATGCGGAAGTTGAAAGGAGACAAGTAATCTTTACAAATTATATAGCAAAACGTACCTATTTTAGCAGTAAGTCTTGCTTTCTCCGCTTTCTCCACTTTGTACAAGGTCTGTGTGTGCAGTCAGAAGATAAAGCAGAGAAAAATGCTTTGAATAAAAACTTGCACTATGGCAAATTACTAAAAATATGGTCATTTGAGATAAATGTGTGTTAAACTACGGAGCATAAAAAAGTATTTGTTTTATTTCTCAACTTCTTTCCATTCTTTTTCGTTTCTTTGCAAAAACACAAAAGCCTTTGCACTTTATTATTAATACTTTGTTTGTTTCTTCATGAACGGAACAACACGTAAACCTAGAGAACAGCACAATAGAAAATCTAAAATAAAGTAGTAGAGAATGATGCTCTCTTTTGTTTACTGGTACGTTATAAAGGAAACGTAAGTGTGACTACAGAAAAAATAGGCTTTTCACTCATTTTCGTATAAATTCCAAAACAATAGGCAGCTTTTCTAGTAGAGCAAGTGTGAAACGTGTGTATAAAATCAGATGTCAAAAAAGATATATGGCAAGGTCAGGTTGAAATAATACTTTTTTATTCTTTCACATTCCGCTGGATTATATATATGGTGTATGGTGGGGTGGTACAAACACTAGAAATTATTGTTTATGACACCTTTGGTAAAAGTGGTGGTGATAAGTGGACTGGTTCTCTGGTTGTTATGAACAAGTACAAGTGGAAAATGGTGCTTCTGAATGGTGCAGGAGAAAACATATATAAAAAAGGGTTAAACTAGTCAAAACTTCATTGAGAAAATGATTTTTTGGCGAAAACAGTTTTTGAAATGTTTATAAAAGTGGGGAAAACATGCGGAGATATAAACAAAGTGATTATAACCTGGAAGTGATTGGTAGCGGTCATTGCCGAATATTATGCATAATATATAGCCAGCGATCAATGTAACGCCAACAGCAACTAAACTGCATGTGCAAATATTAATACAGGATAAACGCCCACGTTTCCTTAACCGGTTACGGTTATATATTATTCAATTAGGATAGAAAAAGCAAGTAAAACATTGCCAATGAAGCCATATATATTTGCTCTCCAAAATATAGAAAACTAAATGAAAAAAAGAAACACACATGAATCTAGTGGTAATATATCCGTGTTCAAAAGTATTGCTACTTTTCTTTCATTTTTTCCGTTTTACCCAAACTTGTTGTTGTAACCAAACTGCTCTCTCCTATTCCACTTGGAAGCCAATGATGTGGAAACAGGAGAAAGCAAACCAGATTTCATTTTCCCCGTTTTCTCATCTTTTCCCATGAAAATGATCATTGTGATGACAGCAGTGAAAGCATCACTGATTCTCCGCAGCTATGATATGATGATGATCATCTTACCACAAAAAATATCAACTGCGGATAAGAAGTATACTAACCTTTATGCTTTTTTCTTTCTGCGTGTTTTTTGTTGTTCATCTACCATCTTATTTAATTTTGCTCAATATCTATCGCCATGTCTCTTCCTTTTCACTGCTTTCTCTTCTTGTTGTTGTCCACCTCTTATGATTATCATTGTTATTCGCTACTCCACGTTCACACACATACACATTGTCTGTCCCCATTTCTTGGACAATTTTCTTGTGTTCCCAAAGAACCCAAACTGCTCATGTGATACTTACGATATGATAGGATGATAATAATAAAATGATCGTAGTGATAACATTGTTGTGCCTTTGGATTACACCATAACAACACTTTCTTTAAGAAATGGGATTTCAAATCAAAAGTCAAAAAGAAAATACGGGTGTCATACAAAATAAACTGGTGCAACATGCCCCATTGACAAAAAATAGGTTTTTAACACTGTACATTCCCTACACTACTTCATTGCACATTGGCGTTCAAATCAGGTTGTTGTTGAAGGTGACTTGAGGACGTTGATACTGCATGCAGCAATCTCTTGTGTAAGAAATAGCCCGTGTTTAGCACAAGATTCTTGGATAATATTGATACAAAATATAACAAAAAAGTTAGATAGAAGCACTCTCAGACATGAATACTATTACCAAACCAAAACAGGCTAAAGGCTGGATGATGAAAGGGGGAAAAGGAGAAAAGCTAAAGAGAATGAATGGAAAAGAGTCCTCGTTAAATCCTCAAATGTAAGTAGATATATAAACAGGCTGTGATAAAAACGAGTGAAAGTGTTGCCGTGATGAGGATGATGGCGATGATGTTGTTGTGATGGCAGTGGTGCTGGTGGTGGTGGTGGTAGCGGTTTACGGTTTATATTTATTTCCATTATGCTGCATACTACAATACATATTACTTTGCCGTGTATGTGTGTAAGAATGTTTAGTAATATATTGTTTGTGTGTTGTGTAGTATCACATACCGCAGAGTAGTTTGAGTGCTTCACTCTACCATAAAAGATTGTCGATTATGATGGTTTCTCTATGTCGCGGTGGTAAATTTTCTCACTTGTGAGCTGCTTGTGCATTACGGATTTTGGATTTTTTTACAGAGAGAAGCTTTTATGCAAAAAAACGGAATAGGTAATATGTAAGCACTTGGGTATGAGATGATGATACTACTTGAACAGCGTATTTTTTAGGTGAAACAAAAAAGAGAAAAAGTTACGAGCAAGAGACTAACTCCCGTTCAGACTACTACGGCCGCAGCATAACAGTATGTATTTATTTAGACATGTTTCTTTTAAATTCCCCCGAGATTGAAACGCTTCTTGATGGAGTTCGTCTTGTCTCTAGCAGTTGTGCCTATACTTATACATTATATATTATATCAGCAGACAACTATTATTACTAATACTACCAAAGGGTTAGTGACTGAACATGGTTACAAAGTGAGGAATATGGGAAAATAACAAAATCAGTAGCATCCCAACCATTTCATCAGTTTTTTTGTGGTTCTGTATTTTGCACTAGAGAGCAATCTTGAATCTCGTTACTAGCTATAAAATGTATGCCAACTACCTATCTATTTTTTATGCACACGTGCTGACTGGAAAAAAATTGCAGTAAACAACAAAAAGTGCTTTTTTTCACCAGAATGTATTCTACAAGCATGGTAGTCATCATCATCTTCTTTCACTGTTTGAAATTTAGTCTGTCGCAAATAGTTAGTTGGATTGGAGTACATTAAATGTCAGATGTGGCGACGCGTTGGTCCTACCATTTTCACGCCGCACCCCTATACCACTTGCTTTCCATTCAATTTATAAATGCGCCACAGCAATAGAAAGTTTCTATTAGAAACTCTCTGATAATGTTTGCTTTTTACGCAACACTCTCAGACCAAAAAAATCAAGTAAAACTGCTTATTTTTTTCGGTTAAGTGGTTTTTGTAGAAAAACTCGCTTGGCTTCGAAAAAAATGTATCTAGAGATGAACCTTTTCAACGTATTTTTCCCCTGATCAAAAATTTAATTGAATTAGATAAATTAAATGTACTTTTCATTGCTAATCCAGTGCACGTAAAATATTATAGAAAGAGATTGCATCTTTTTCTCCTCCAAGAAAAGAGAACATAATCGTAATGGAAGAGCGAGAGAGCTTAAGCACGGGCGACGCCACCCCTTGACTCTTGATAAATTGCGTGATGAAGATAGGAATGATTATACTTGCACTTCTAAACATGGAATCTGTAAAAGGTTGGGGCTTTCTAGTACACTTTTTAAAGACGTCTTCTTCGAAGGTCAAATGAACTATTTGCTCCATTAGATTAGCAAACGGGGTTACGTGAGATGGTACAACGTTTTCGCACAAAATATCATACAATTTGTAATGAGACAGTAATGTATGCAGTACTTAAAAACGCTATATAAAAATTAGACTAATATTTCACAAATATGTAAAATCCGTCATAAAAATACAATGTGCTTATATAAAAATTATTATCCAGTATTACTACGATGATTAGGTACATATAAGCTATTATAAATTAATTGGGCTTCTTATTTATCCAAGAGTCCAGCTTCTTTTAATTTATTGTTGAAGAACTTCTCCAGTAAATTGGCGCACCGGTAATACTCTGTATCTTGGCTGTTGTAGGTCCTACAGTTTGAAAAAATACGCTTCATATCTGAAATGAATAATCGTTTGTTTATGTAATAACCCTTCTTGAGTCGATCCGTCATTGTCTCTAAATCTGAAACATTTCATAATTTCGAAAATTTTGTATTAAATGTATTACTACTATACAAAACCGTTAAAGTTATTTTATCAAGAAGCTTACCCATTGGAAACGATATTTTATCGTAATAATCAGGAACTTCATTATTGTCCACAGGCTTGACAAACGGCCAGGAGAATCGATTTTTTTTAACCTGATTCAAGATTGACTCGAAAACAGTTGCCAGGCCGGGTTCTTTCTCCACTCTAATTGAGGGTGTTTCCACTCCACAAATTATTGATGCCTTGGTCATTCCAGGCAACTCCTTTGCTGGAAAACATACCTTCTGTATCGGCATCTCAAATTCCAAGTCCTTTATAATTGAATACGCGACTTAATCCACCGTTCAAAAGTTAAATACTTTTTTTCAATTAAACTGAAGACACTTACACGAAACTGGTCTTTCTTATTTTCTACGAACTTTTTCATCGTTTCATGTTGTCCGCGGACCACCGTTTTAAATTCGGTATAACGAATACTAGGATTGAGTTCACAGTGCATTAGGGTGGCATAACGGTACTCCTTTATGTATTCTGAATACATACGTTTCGGGATTTTGATGTCCCTAGAAAACCCCTGCTTCTTGAAAAATTCTACAACACAAACATATAGTTCAATAAAACATAATTTAAAATCAAGAAAATCGGGAACTTTAGGATAATCTGACACTTAGTAGCATTGCTTACTTATGGCGGTGTTATCCGCGTAGGTGAGAAAATGGAATACGCCATGCTTAATATGATAATCTTTCAACTGGTTCATTAAATGTGTGGCATATCCTTTCCTCTCCTCAGCAACGCTAACAGCCAAAAACACAATTTCCGTAAAGCCCTGCGTTGGAAACATGCGAAAGCATATTCCACCAATTGGACGATCATCCATAATAAGGGCTAGATTCCTATGGTTAGGATCAAATACGGTACGCGTAATATACTCTTTGTCCATTTCTGGTAGAGCAATTCCAATCACTTTCTGCAAACCAATCAGCCACATAAGATTTTCTTGTGACACTCCACCAGAAAGCGAATTTGCGACCACGTGACATGAGACACTAAATCCGTCGGCTTCATCACTGGGTATCACCTCATCAAACAGAGACTAAAAATCAAACAAGAAAACCCGTTTTTAACCAGTTCCTAACTACATTACGTCACAAGTTGAAGTTGTAGTTCCTTTACATCTTTCTCTCCGCCCAACTGAATATCATTCAAGTCCCTGCAAACTTCCTCAATGTGATCGTTCGAAGGCATGTCTATCCGTTCCTTAATGGCTGCCCCAGCCTGTGTTTCCACCGTGGCCGCTTCCGTCCGTGGTTCCTCACTCACCAAGGATGCTTCCAAAGGATGCTCATGGGCTTGGTCCACTTCCTTTGCTTCGAACACTGTAGCCGGGCCGAACAGTGCTGGGGTGAGTGCCTTACTCGCCACGGAAGAGGATATCACTGCAGCCAAATTGGGAGCCTGTTGGGTCACACTTTGACTCTGCTGCTGTTGAACACGAGGTTGAGCGTGAAGGGGAAGCATTGGTCGAAAATTTACATCCCAAATTGGGTAATTTGGTATGTGTATTGCCTCCTCCACAGCATCAAGAAATCTATAAAATATTTACAGTAAAACCCGAGATGAGCATAATTTGAAAATGACTGCCCAGTGTCAAAAATTTACACACACAAACACATTAATATTATTACGTTCTACTTACCCAAAAAGCAACTTGGAGTAGAGCTCTCGTTCCGTTGATTCCATTTTTTCATGTTCCAAGCGGAACTTGTCCAAAACCTGTTTCTTCACATTAGGAAAAATTTCCTTCAAGAATTGTCTGCCAAATATTTGGGTCAGGTCATATTTGGTAAAGGAATCACATAACTTAGGCGCGTGACAAAGGATAACCCATCGGGTGTACATGCGCTTGTACACATCAAGATCAGTGGACCCCTTCCTCTTTGCTGCTACTGAAGGGAAATCCATTTTGCAGTTGTTGATGGCGTATAGGAATATTTTACACAAGCCCACCACTGCATCCCACTCAAAACTATTCACGTGGCTGTATTTAAATGCAACGAGAGTCATGAGGGCCCTGCTAATTGAAGGCTCCTCGTAGGGTGGCCTTCCCAGGATGGCAAAGTCAGGTAGGGGAGAGCAACATGTGGACACACTTTTGCGCATGAGGCAAAACAGGTAATGAAAGATTTTCTTGGTTTCTGGGTCAATCATGAGGGGATCTTTATGAAGTACCAGGAATAGCGTTTCTATGTCCACCATAGTTTCTATTAGCTTATCTAGTTGTACATCGGTTAATTTGTCGAGATCCGATGCGTGTTTTTCTGCAAATAAGCAACATATACAAATGTAATCCATTAATGAACGTATCCATCTAAATGAAAATCTATTTATTAAAAATTATCCTACGCAGAGAATGTGTGCAATTTCTGCACGGCTCATTGGGACTTCCTATTTGGGCTTCTGGTGGTGCTCCACTGTTGCTTGACGGATATACAAAGTTTCTAGCTGCGCGCATCGACTTCCAGGAAGCACACTGACATCCATCCATCTGTATATCATACCAAAAAACTAATTACTACCTATTAAGTTTTATTATTGTCACAAACGTTACAAGCTTTATTCACCTTGCAAGCAGCGTGAGCTGCTAGCTTCAGGATCTTATCCTTCTTATCCAAAGTCCGAAACGCAGACTTTCTGGTGGCAATCCTGGCAGGATCCCATATTCTTCTATGTACTTGTCCGGGTGGTATTTGCACCTGCAAAGCACCAATCCTGCCTCCGATTCCTCCAGCCCCTTTATTTGCCACGGTGACTACACCTTGCTGATTAGCCTTCGCTGCCATTGAGCTTGGCACGGCCGCATCCGTTTGGGGTTCCTCCGTCTCCAAGGATTCCTTGGACGCTGCCGAAGGAGACTCATGGGCTTGGTTCACTTCCATTTCCGCTACTTCCGCCATACTCTCGTACTGTTCCTTCTTCTCTAATGGACAATGTGACTGACTGGCCACTGGCCTTATCTGCCACGGTAGATAATATCACTGATAACTTAGGTGCCTGTTAGGCACTTGATTCTGTTGCTGTTTAAACTGGGTTAAGCGTGAAGGGGTACAATTTGCTAAAAATTTACATCCCAAATCGGACAATTTGGTGTGAATTGTTGCAAAGGAGTACACAAAAATTCTTCGTTGAGTTGGCACACCTGTTTTGCTGGGCCCACTTCTCTCGGTGTCTCGGTGGATCAAACTTTCCCTCTCAAGCCTCACCACTCAGCGCCTAGGCGCCGGCCCTCAAATGCTTAGGCAAACAAAAATGTCTGTTACTTTAAATTAAAACTGTACTAGTTATCTAAAAGCTCGTACAAACTAATTAAAAAGCGTAGAAATTAATTACAAATCGTAAGAATTGATTTTAAAAAATAACAATTGTCGAACGGGAGTTTGCTCAGGTACACAATTTACAAGCACAAAAGACAACGATACAAGCAATAGGCTAGGGCATGGCTATGCTTTATATTGATCTCTGTTTTACATCTCTTTAAAGAATAGTGTCACGTTAGTACCACTTTCTGTCTACTTCAACAACTTGATATAATACCCATTCCTGAAAAAACACACAACAACTTTGACAATACATCTCAATCCGCCTGTCCTCTTTCTCGGTGCAGCGGAGGATGAAAAGTGATCAGATAGTAAAGTTGGTAGTAGTAAAGTAAGCACACACTTTTTCTTTCTTGTTGTTTGGAATAATGGAAGAAAAATGGAATGGGATGATGAACACTTTTTCATCTAAAAATGAATGATTACATGACATGAATGCCTACGACGTGAATGCCCGGACACGAATGCCTGCAACATAAATGCCCCACACTACGACATGAATGTCTTTCGTCAATTTGAAATATCCATGACTTAAAAATCGGGTTTAATAATAAAAACTGATGTTTAATAATTTTACATACTACATATGTACATAAAATCAGGCACAGTTTGTTTTTTTAAAGTGATAGACATGACTTTAGATAAGCTATGAGCCACTTTGCTTTGTTTAAAAATTGGGGATAGATTAAAATTTTGTATGTTAAACTAAATCAACAGCTTGTAATCAATATTTCAAAAAGAAGAAAAGTAAACGGCTATATTATGTATAACATAAAGAACGCCCATATCCAACTAATGATGAATTTCATTCTGAAACGGTAACAAAAATACGGTAATTGAAAGTGTGCTTGATTAGAGAGCTTTATTTATACTTTTCTTGAAACTAAATTTTTGAATTTGGCTGCTTGCCATAAAATCCAAAAGGAAATTCAACAGAATTGGGAGGAAAAACCATTGTTTTACATGTTTATGGGTTTGTTCTTTAAAACTTATTCAATATATACTTTGTTCGGAAACAATACCCCTTTGTTCATTTTAAAAGTATGTATAGGTAATACAATTGCATATTAATTATTGGACATTTTTAGTTTGCATTAAGAATATGCATACAGATCATCATAGACCAATCTTAAACCCGACTTCAGATGAAAATTGTGATAGAAAAAGGCAGCAATATGCCCACTTGCCAACAATATCTGTTTTGATAGGCGATATCTATGTAGGAGACATTTATGTCCCTTGCATTTTTGTCGTGTTACCAAAATGAATTGATGATCATGGAATTGAATGCTTTCCGTTGTTTGAAAAAAGGGTGAAGAGTGACGCTGCTGTGCTGTGGTAAAATATCTTAGGTGAAGCAAACCTGTCCACAGAGAAGATTTGAGAAAGTGATGGCTCATGTTTCATCATCGAATAAAGAATGATAGTACAAACTTTCTATTCTCCACTCATATTTCAACAAGGTAGTAGTCGTAGGTAAATGCTAACAGGAGAAAAGGTACAAAATAAACTTGTACATTTTTCTTCTTCATGCATGTAAGCAGCCTTAAACGTCCCTGAGATTAAGGATGAGTTTCCAAAAAAATGGAAGAAAAGGTATATGGGTCCGTAGTAGTTCCTTCAAGGTAAAAAAATAAGGGTGTAGTGCATCAACGGATAAAATAGAGTGTGCAAATTCATGGCCAGCAAAAAACGGATACACGTGAGCTTGAGGTTGTTATACGTGGCCAAAATTTACAACGCCAAGTTGAAATATATTTCTATCTTGGATCAAACTGTGAGTTTGTATAAGAAATGCATTCAAAGGAGAAAATACACTGTATTTTATTTAGCGCGGCGGGTTGTGTACTTGTTTTGCACACACGGACAAATATTGCCTTCCTTCAAATCATGCACACTCCAATTCCCCGGCAGTGCAAAATACCAAAAAATAAAAGCGTGTGTTCAGCACGTAACATTGTATAAAATGGTTTTGCACACAACTTTATCTTCACGTTTGTGTGTGTGGTTTACCTTGCTTTTTGGAAAGTAGAAAATAAATAAATAAATAGTATGAAAATTAATACCTAGTGCACACATCGATTATTATTTAAAGGCATGGGGAAAAATAAAAACTTTGTTTTCGTCTGCACGTACAACTTAACTTACTCTGTATTTATTTGTTTTCGTGAGAACGTGTTTCGTTCCGTTTGTCGCTTTGTACAAAAAAAACACAACAGCATATAGGAAAACCTGCGCTTTCTCCATTGAATTTCCAGACATGACTTTTTTTCTTTTTCATCAAGCCTGAGAGAGAGAGATCACCAAACGTGTATTTTCTTTCTAGTAGTTAGGTAGGTGTATCAGTGTCGGCCTAACATTTTTTTTCTTTCTATGTTCCTCTATCTGTAAACCTAACTGGTTTTACCGCAAGATCCGTTTCACTGACTATCTAAATCCCTCGTCATATTTATTCTCTTTCCCAGCCTCTTTCTCTTCTTCCTACGCATCCTTCCCAATAATACTACTTTTCTTTTCATGTACATATTATTTTACACACCCAAACTCTTCTGCGCTGCAATATCTCAGCAGCAGCGTGATTATCCTACCGTGTTACACATATACTTTACTACTAAATTTCTTTTTTTTTTTACCAAAAAATCTCCTTTTTTCCTTCAATTTCTCATTCCATCTCTCTTCTTTTTTAGATTCCTGGGATGTTCAGGCTCGTTTGTTCATTCATTTATTCAGTTAGCCACAAAGTCAATAAGTAACAGCGAAGAGATTTCTGAACGCGAGAAAGAAAAAAGAATTCTCTAGTTTCCTAATCGACAATAGGAGCTGCATATAAAAAAATCTAGAGAGAGAGAGTCTAAATGAAAGCCTAGACTTTTCTACTTAATTCCATAGCTTTTTGGAAAAAACATGGCGTTTTGTATTACACTTTAGTAAATGTATCAAGTTTTTACGTACAATTCAAACGATTGAATTTCTCGGTGCTTACTAACTTGGTATAATGGTTGTAACTGATTCATTGCTGTTGTTGTTGCAAAAATACATGAATTGTTGAATAATGGCCTACTATTGTGCAGAAACAAGCTCACTTTAAAAACATGAAACTTAATACCTAACCTACTTACCTAATAACATGATATTCTTTTTTTTTGTTACAGAACGAAGGTTGCTGCGGCGCTGCTCAACAAGCATTTACAAATTAGCGAAATTCCTATCACAGTACAAAATAACTCAACAAGTAAGTACATTATATTTTTATCAGAATGAAAATATTTCCGTAGCTTTTATGCTTTCTGGTACCATGCTGTGCTAGTATGCTGAAATTTGTCTGTTGAAATTCTGTTTTTGTTGTGGCTTCCCTTGACCTTTAAAAGTACCTATGCAGAAATGCCTATGGATTTCGAAACGCACTTTAATTTTTCCTCTGTGAAAACAGTGTGGTAATCCACTGAAAAATGGCTGGTGGGGGTTGCGCTATAGTGCAACCCCTTTCACGTGAAAAGGTTTGTTGCGGTTAGCTACACACTCTATTTGGCAAAAATCTGTCACTTGTAGCCATGTCCATAGTCCGCGTCTAAAAAACTAGATCCACGTGCAATATAAAAATCAGCAGCAATCAAATCTATTGAACCTTCAACCTTTTATGATGATACTAAAAAGGGAAAATCATTATAATTGAACCTTTTTGTGCTAGTTCCTTCCTAATCAAAGGTAACATTCTCAGCCAAACTTCCCATTCTATCTGGCTTTTTAGCTTGTTCTTTTTAGATTATGGGAAAACTTAATCCATTCCATTTAACATTAATGGTTTGATTGAAGTTCAAAACGTTGTGTCCTTGACACATCCCCACAAATTTGCAATATATTTCGCAAAACTTTTCCCAGTCTCGACATCGCATCAGCCTACTTGTGTCTTCCATTTCACGTGGAAGGAACGTGGGATGTGGGCACAGACACACGAGGGCTCTCTATAGCTACTCTACTAACTGTATATATTTATATGGCTCAATTTTTTTAAGGATTGGGAATTCAGTCAGATTGAGAAATAAGAAGAAGAAGAGCGCAGAGGGAAAATGTCGATGTGTGCTACTTCAGTTTTGTCTCTTTACTTTACTTAAAGGGAAAGTAGTGTGTGGCAGCAGCGGCGGTGGATTAATCTGATTTATTTTCCAAGTGCGCAGCAGACGGATGGGTGGTGGTGTAACAATAACAAGCCCAGAAGAAATATACTCTTCTGCCTCTCCATCCATCTCTCTCTCTCCCACGAACCAAAAGAGAAAGTAGTACGTGATTTCAACAACGACTTCAATCTTAACTAACAACACGAGAAAGGAGTAATATGCAAATGATGTAGGTTTTCTCTCTCTCTTCCCTTGACAACGGCAGCAGCACACAAGTATCAACATCTCAGCACACTGAAAACATAATGATAATATTAATAGGAAACCCTACAAGAAAGACAGAAAAGCGGATTTACGTTCCATGAATCTTCACTTTACACTCCTAAAGTTTTCACAAACACATAACACAAATGGAGGGTGGGTGGTGGTGGTAGCCAGCAATCATCATAGTTATTTAGCTACCTACTCTACTTATTAGGCCAAATTCTACAAACTTTGTTAGAATCATAAAACGAA